>CAOKZL010001426.1:0-353901 GCA_948472985.1 Iguana delicatissima
AGTCCACCACTAGGGATTCGAAGGGAGTAGATCCTTGATGTTGGGTTCCCTCTTCCAATCTGGGTCCTTGACACAGTTGTCCGAGCGCAGAGTGGCACCGTGATGAGTCCCAGCATGGTGTACTGTCTCATTCCATCTATAAACACATCCTTTGCTAACAACTGGGCCAACGCTGTCTTTCCCCCAGATGCGTGGCTTCATGTGCCTTACTGTCAACGATTGGCCATCCCATAGATTGGGGTATGTCCCGTCTTCCATCTGGTAGGACCCACCAACCATCTTTGTCGCTTATAGCTTTCAGGTCCTTTTCAGCCCTCTCATTCTCCTGCTGGGTGTATCTAGGGGTCTGGTTACTCAAGGAGACTTGGAAAAGTGGTACTACCAATTCTCTGGGCAGGTTCTCCTTCCACTCACTAGTTCACTCTCAGCAGCCTCCTTTGCAGCAGCATCTGCCTTCCGGTTTCCCCGGACCACTGGATCTTGCCCTCTCTGATGTCCTTTACAGTGCATCACAGCAACTTTCTTGGGGCCCACACCGCTTCTAATAGGTGCTCTATTTCTTTTCCATATTTGATCTCTTGTCCTGAAGAATTGATGAATCCTTTCTTTGTACAGTGCTCCATGCGCATGCAGGGTGGAAGTGAAGGCATACTTTGAATCTGTGTATATGTTTACAGTAGCATCCTTCGGCCAGCTCTAAAGCCCTGATCAAAGCGATAAGTTCCGCCTTTCTGGGCCGAGGTACCAACAGGTAGCGCTTTGGCTTCTATTATTTTATCTGCCGTGACCACTGCATAGCCGGCCTTTCGCTTCCCTCTCGCACAAAGCTACTTCCATCTGTATAGTAAGTGACATCAGGATGGGGCCATGGGGTATCCCGCAAGTCTGGTCTACTTGAGTATACTTCATCCATGGTTTGAAGGCAGTTGTGGTGTATATTTCCAGATTCTGCTGGGAGCAGTGTTGCAGGGTTCAGGGTGGTGCACAACTCCAACTTCACTCTAGGGTTTTCATACAACATTCCCTGATACTTGGACATTCGGCTATTCGTGAACCAATAGCTACCTTTGTACTCCATGAGGGCCAGTACAGAATGTGGAACCTTTACCATCAAATTCTGGCCTAAGGTTAAGCTCTCTGCTTCTTTTACCAACAAGGCTGTTGCTGCTATAGCTCTGAGACACCCAGGCCATCCTCTAGCGACTGGATCTAATTGCTTAGAGAGATATGCCACTGGGCGATGCCAGGATCCTAACATCTGTGTCAGTACTCCCACGGCTATTCCATTCTTCTCATCAACATATAAGGTGAACTTCTTTGTTACATCTGGCAGACCTCACGCCGGAGCTTCCATCAGTGCCTTCTGTTCCCAGGCGTTCTTTTGTTCTTTTCCCCACACAAATTCAGAGCTTCTTCCGGACCTTTGGTAGCTTCATATAATGGTTTGCTCATTACTGCAAAGTTAGGAATCCAGATTCTGCAAAACCCAGCTGCACCCAAGAATTCTCGCACCATCTTCCGATTCCGGGGCTCAGGCAGAGCACACACAGCCTCCTTCCTTTCTCGGCCTAGCGCTCGTTTCCCCCTCCAGTCACTTGGAATCCCAGATATCGCACCTCTGTCTGGCACAACTGGGCCTTCTTCTTAGATACTTTGTAGCCTGCTTCCCACAGAAGCTGGAGCAACTCCATTGTGGCTCCCTTACACTCCTCCTCACTGGTGGCGGCCAACAGTAGATCATCCACATATTGCAGCAAAACTGATCTCGGGTTCAGATTGGAATTTTCTGAGAATTCTTGACTCAATGATGTCCCAAAAATCGTTGGCGAGTTCTTCCACCCCTGAGGCAAGCGGCACCACGTGACTCAAGGGAAACGAGCACTAAGCCGAGAAAGGAAGGAGGCTGTGTGTGCTCTGCCTGAGCCCCGGAATCGGAAGATGGTGCGAGAATTCTTGGGTGCAGCTGGGTTTTGCAGAATCTGGATTCCTAACTTCGCAGTAATGAGCAAACCATTATATGAAGCTACCAAAGGTCCGGAGAAGTCTGAATTTGTGTGGGGAAAAGAACAAAAGAACGCCTGGGAACAGATAAAGAAGGCGCTGATGGAAGCTCCGGCGCTAGGTCTGCCAGATGTAACAAAGAAGTTCACCTTATTTGTTGATGAGAAGAATGGAATAGCCGTGGGAGTACTGACACAGATGTTGGGATCCTGGCATCGCCCAGTGGCATATCTCTCTAAGCAATTAGATCCAGTCGCTAGAGGATAGGCCTGGGTGTCTCAGGGCTATAGCAGCAACAGCCTTGTTGGTAAAAGAAGCAGATAAGTTAACCTTAGGCCAGAATTTGATGGTAAAGGTTCCCACATTCTGCTCTGGCCCTCATGGAGTACAAAGGTAGCTATTGGTTCACGAATAGCCGAATGTCCAAGTATCAGGGAATGTTGTATGAAAACCCTAGAGTGAAGTTGGAGTTGTGCACCACCCTGAACCCTGCAACACTGCTCCCAGCAGAATCTGGAAATATACACCACAACTGCCTTCAAACCATGGATGAAGTATACTGGAGCCAACCAGACTTGCAACCCCATGGCCCCATCCTGATGTCACTTACTATACAAATGGGATGAGCTTTGTGCGAGAGGGGAAGCGAAAGGCCGGCTATGCAGTGGTCACGGCAGATAAAATGATGAGGACCAAAGCGCTACCTGTTGGTGCCTTCGGCCCAGAAGGCGGAACTTATCGCTTTGATCAGGGCTTTAGAGCTGGCCGAAGGACTTACTGTGAACATTACACAGATTGAAGTTGTTCCTTCACTACCCTGCACGCACATGGAGCACTGTACAAAGAAAAAGGATTGATCAATTCTTCAGGACAAGAGATCAAATATGGAAAAGAAATAGAGCACCTATTAGAAGCGGTGTGGGCCCCTAGTAAAGTTGCTGTGATGCACTGTAAAGGACATCAGAGAGGGCAAGATCCAGTGGTCCGGGGAAACCGGAAGGCAGATGCTGCTGCAAAGGAGGCTGCTGAGAGTGAACTAGTGAGTGGGAAGGAGAACCTGCCCAGAGAATTGGTAGTACCACTTTTCCAAGTCTCCTTGAATAACTACAGACCCCTAGATACACCCAGCAGGAGAATGAGAGGGCTGAAAAGGACCTGAAAGCTATAAGCGACAAAGATGGTTGGTGGGTCCTACAGATGGAAAGGCAACATGCCCAATCTATGGGATGGCCAATCGTTCAGAAGGCACATGAAGCCACGCATCTGGGAAAGACAGCGTTGGCCCAGTTGTTAGCAAAGGATGTGTTTATAGATGGAATGAGACAGTACACCATGCTGGCGTCATCACGGTGTCAACTCTGCGCTCGGAACAACCCCGCGTCAAGGACCCAGATTGGAAGAGGGAACCCAACATCAAGGATCTACTCCCTTCCAATCCCTAGTGGTGGACTTCACGATGCCACGGATGGGACAATACCGATATATGTTGGTAATGGTGTGCACTCACACTGGGTGGGTTGAAGCATATCCTACTAGAACCGAGAAGGCGAAGGAAGTAGTACGAGCTCTACTCCGAGACATCGTACCTAGATACGGGTTACCCCTTCACATCGGATCTGATAATGGCCCAGCCTTCGTGCACGGTAGTTAAGAGTTTGGCAGAAGTCTTAGGAATTACTTGGAAATTACATTGTGCGTATAGGCCCCAAAGTTCTGGGAAGGTGGAAAGGATGAACAGAACATTGAAGACTCAGCTTGCAAAATTGTGTCAAGAAACTAAGCTCAAATGGTTGGATGTACTCCCAATAGCTCTTTTGAGAATAAGATGCACCCCTCATCGGACGACTGGGCTGAGTCCATTTGAGCTGCTGTATGGAAGACCCCCGGCCATCCTGAAGGGATTGAGAGGGGACATTCGAAGCTGGGGAATTTAAACCCCTTCCAAGAAGAAGTGCAGGCATTAGGGAAAGCTCTAAAAAGGGTAAACGCCCATGCTTTAGAGGTTAGACGAGTTCCTTTCCTCACAAAGGCCCATTCCTTCCAGCCTGGGGATGAGGTGTGGGTTAAAGATTGGAAAGGGGAGCCTCTATCACCAGGCTGGAGGCCGTATTAGCTTAGTCACCCCCACTGCAGTAAAAGTAGCAGGGCTGAAACCTTGGATACACTACACCAGGATAAAAAGGGCGTTTACTGATTGGGCTGTAATTTCATCACAAGAAAACCCTTTGAAACTGAAATTGTCCAGAAAAAAAAGGGGGGAGAGAAGATTCGGACTAGACTCTGCCGTGGTCATACCAGGGAATTGACCACTCTACGCACAGTCAGATCCGCAACAGGTGAATGAAGATTTTAGGCTAGACCCTACTGCTGCCACCCGCTGGACGCTGGTAGCTCTACGTACGGTCAGACCTAGCAACTGCAGAGGAGGAAGATTGGGACTGAGCCCTGCTGTAGTCACTCCGGAGGCTGACTACTCTCCACGGGCCCGATCCCCTACAGTGGATATGGGAGAGAAACAATGAATATTAGTATTAGTGATCTAATAATAATAGTAGTGTGTATATTTCTTGGTATTTTAGTATTTTTGTATATGTACAGAAGGAATTTGTGTGGAGTAAGTAGATTTGGGTCCCTGAGTGGCTCCGAAAATGAAGTGGGTAATGTTGATCGGGATGTGGGGCGTGATGGGTGGAGTAGTCGAGGCTAACTGGGTTTAAACGACATGCTGCACACATATTCCAACAACACGGACCCAATGTCACCCTGATCTATGAACATCCACAGACTGTAGCAGATTTCGGTTTTATGCCCTCCCTTATTAGTGAACCGGGAGTGGTTGTAGGAGCCCTACAGTCAGCATTGAGAGGGAATCCCAATATGTTTGCCAAAGTTGATAGTAATATAAACAAGACTCGATTTAGGCGGTTGAAGTTTTATACTTATTCCCCCGGAATGTGTTTTTGCTGTCACCATAGTGGATCTTGGAATTCTAAGTGGAAAGGATATATAAAATATTCCTCATTTTATGGTAAACTGGGAAATTATTCAGCATGTAGTGATAGATTCTATTTGTATGGCACATATAATAACTCCTATCAACCCAAGGGGGACTTAAATGAAACTAATTTTGGAGATTTATACCCAGAATATCCCATGTTCACTCCTAATTATACAGGGTCAGGTAGTATATGCTCTGGATTGATAGGCTAGAGACCCGCATTTATGGTTCTACTTTAATGGGTGGGCCACCAACTACCACCCAGGGACTTACCAGTGTATAGGAATAGGATATATGACTATACCTGTCCAGTTTTCCTACCAAGACAGATCAAACGAGTTGGTAGGAAGAAACGGCATTTAGTGGGACCACTGGGAAGTCAATGTGAGGATCTGGTCATCGTGAGGCCACAATTGTCTGAGAGTGAGGGTAGTAGAGTAGGAGGAGGACTGATCACAGGGGTCCTCACTTTGGGATCCTACCCAGGAATTATGGCTCAAGAAAATCGTAGGAGCATAATAGGATTGACTTGCAGATTGGAGAAAACTATAAATGCGACTGGGAAATTGGTACAAGCCCTCCAACAAGAAATTGAAGAGCTAAATCAGCTATTGTTACAACATCGAATGGCCTTGGATTACTTGTTAGCCAGAAAAGGGGGGTTTTGTACCATAGTCAAAGGAGGATGCAAGGTTGCGTTTCATGATTTGAACAAGACTATAGAGGATGAGATACAGCAGTTGCAAGGGTTGATACAAAATAATGACAGTGGCGTTAGTAACCCCTGGGATTGGTTAACTTCTTGGCTTCCAGATCTTAGCTGGTTAAAAACCTTGTTTCTAGGTATTGTACTTTTAATTGTAGTAGGGTTTTTAGTAATGATATGTATTTCTTGTGCTATGAAATGTGTACATGCCTCTCTCTCCCAAGCTATGGAGGGGAAGGCAGCTCATTTTGCTGTTATGGCCCAAAAGCAAGCTTAAGTATGTCAAATTGCGTAGAATTTGGCATAAAGGGGGGAATGAAAGGGTTAAGTTGAAGAAGCTAATACTAAGGTAGAAAAATATAGAAAAATAAGGTGAGCAGATGCGCCCTTTATCTTATCAAGAGGCTTAGGTATGTGCTTAGCAGTGCCGGGAACCTAGGGAGTTTTGATGTTGGAGAAATACTCCCTTGGTACCAAAATACATCATTTTTGAAAGATGTAACCCAGGTCTGCCTGACCTGTAAACACTTCATATATGGTCATATGTAATCATTTCCTGTAACCTGTTTACAAGAGGGTATAAAAAGAGAGCTAATACCTGGATCGGGGCTCTCAGGCTTTGGAAATCATTCCACTGAGATCCCTGCAGAAAAATAAACTTTTATTTTTGCTTTCTAATCTGGTGGTCTCAATTCTTGGCGAGCTACTTCAAGATGTTTTTGGACTTCAGCTCCCAGAAGCCCTGAGCATTGACCATAGTGGCTGGGGCTTCTGGGAGCTGAAGTCCACAAACATCTGGGGACCCACAGGTTGAGAACCACTGATCTACACCTATAACCTAATTGTGAGTAACTAGAAATAAGTAGTTAGTCACGTTAGGGATGTTGTTATTTTGGGAACTGGCTGATCTTAAGAATGTATCTGTGCTGTTATATCTGTTTTGTAAATTCTTGTAACTAAGTGTACCTGGGAGAGGGGAGTCTCCCAAGTGTGATATTGTTTATTTGCATGCCTTGATTAAAACACTTTTATAAACCTCCGTTTCTCTCCATTTCCACGCCAGGGTTGGCACACGCTACATAGGACCTCTCACTCAGGGGAAGGGGGAGGTGGAAGTTCCTTATGCTTAGAGATTGGGCAGGGTCCCTCCTGTCCTGTCCAAATGATTCTTAATTCAGGGGGGTGGTGGCAGCATACCTGATAGAGCTGGGAGATTGCCAGTTGTTCCATGCGTGGAAGTCAGCTTTGGAAGGCTGGCAAGAACCCTAGTAAAAGCACTGGGAGGGAATTTCCAGTCTTGCAAGGCTGGAAGTCAACTTAAGAGACTGGAAATAAACCTACAGTGTCACAAGTATCATGCAGAAATGCCCCTAGTCTTGGTCTAAATCTTGAGCTTTACCAGTTGTTTCTAGTACTTCTGTCTCCTAGTGCCTTCCATGAATGGGTGAGACAACTCAGAGACACTTTAGAGATGGCAGGTTACATTTTCAAGATACCTCCAGGTATTTATTTGTTTATTTATTTAAAATATTTATACACTGCCATAGATCTCAGGGCAATGTACAATACAGCAACAAATTTCACACCGTCTGCCCACTGTGTGGACCTACACTGGGGGCCTTCCTGCACTGTGCTATTATAGTGCTATTATTCCACTTTCAACATCCTATGGAATCTTGGGGTTTGCAGTTTAGAGAGGGGCATTTAGAGTTCTCAGTCAGAGAGCTCTTTGGCCTCAGGAAACTACAAACTCCAGAATGCCACAGGATGTTGGAAGTGGAATAATAGCACTATAACAGTGTAGTGTGGAAAGGCCGTAGTCTCTGAAGAAGTAGAAAACAAGCTTGCTTCATCTTCCATATGGCATCCCTGCAAATATTTAAACATAACTATCATGTTATCTCTTAACATTCTCTTCTCCAGGCTAAATATACCCAACTCTCAGACATATATCTGGTTTATAGTACTTTATTCTCTCATTATTTTTGTCCATTCCAGTCTACGTAGGACTTGTTTTCCAGTCTTATCAACTTTCAAGAGAACTGCTTGCCCACATGAACAAAGGAGCCTGCTTTTTAGTAGCCACTCTCACTTTTGCCTGGCTAAACAAACACAGCTCCACAGTTTTCACCTCAAGCAGCTTCCTTCACTTGTTGAACATCTAAGCTTAATGGAGATGGATTTGTGTGATCTTCCTGTGCTTGCAGTTGCTTAGAAATAAAGGAAATAGTTTCTAGTGGTAGGTGAACAATTTGTAATGTTACCACCTAAGCTTGCTGAGTTAGCCCAAATTGCCAAACTAACATGAGTTTTAAAAGATAAGCCAATTGAAATTGGGCATTTTTTTAAAGATTGAAAATCGTTTATGGACTTTTCGAGCAATAAGAAAACTAATGATGCAATAATTGGTGACTATTGTTACCAGTGATTCCAGTAGCATTATTTAGTTGTATCTATAATGATAGAACAATATATTTTTCTTCTTTATTTTTTTTCCTTTCATTACAGTTTGGGTTGTGGGGGGGGGTTCGAGCCCTTCTACGTTTCAGTAAGTCAGTATTCAGTGTCTTAGTTCAATTGTTTTAGTACTGTGTTTTAGTTTTTGTTCAATTTTATTTTTTTAATTTTCATTCTTTTTTTTCTCCTTTTTTCCTTCTAAAGGTATATTTCTTTGTGAATTAATATATAAATAATTTTGAAAAATTGTAATGTTGCCACCTGTGTTACTTTTTTATGGTTTTGTTTGAAGAACTAAAGATTTCTATAAATTCTGTAAGTGCTACACTGCAATAGCACTAATTTTGATACTCCTGTGCTTGAACTATACTTGGGGTATAACTTTTGCTGTTGTGTGCCTTCAAGCCATGTCCAACTCATAGCAACTTCAAGGCCCTTTTCACATGGCATTTGTCATGCAAAAGGGCGCCTGGAGCATCACGCAATTGTGAGGAGCGATCTGCATGACGCACTCACAATCGCGCAACGCTTCAGGGTAGGGCAGGCTTTCAGCAGAAAATGGTGCGCAACTGCACATTGCTCCAGGGCCCCGCGCACACTTGCTGTTCGTGCAGAGCCTCCAGAGCCATGGCAGTCGTGCTTCCTGCCCCAGCGCAGCCTGGGAAACTCCCAGGCTGCACTGTGGAAGGAAGAGATGGGGCTCTTGCACTGCCTGATCGGGAGCAGGCAGCTTGTGCAGAGCTGAAGCAGAGGGGGACGCGAGAGCCCCTCGCTAGAGGTTGCTCGCGCGATCCCTGCACCCCAGCGCTGAAAAAAGGTAAGGTGCAGAAAGGGCCTCTGATGAACCCATCACAGGGTTTCCTTGGCAAGAATTGCTTGGAAGGGGGTTCATCTTTGCCTTCCTTTGAGGCTGAAAGAGTGTGACTTACCTAAAATTGGCCAGTGGGTTTCCATGGCTGAGTGGGGATTTCAATCCTAGTCTCCAGAGACAGTCCAAAGTTCAGACCACTACACCATGTGGTGTCTCACTGGGATAACTATATGGTGGAGAATTCTTCTCCCCAGTGAATTTTTTCCTTCAGTCCCCAAATGTCTAACATCGCAAAGGGAAACACTGAAAATATTTCACACTGAGAACTCTTCTGTTTGCTCTATTTATATTCCCTTGGTCACTCTGCCTGCTCCTTTTCTTTAGATGCCTAAATTAAAAGCTCAGTTGAAGTTGTAAGTTACTGCAACTAGAAATTTGGGGACTGAAGGCAAATTTCATTGGGGGGAAAGGGGGAATCAGCATTCTTATTTGGGTGACAATGCCCTGATCCTTCCCACACCATTAGAACTCCACCCCAGACTATAGCATAAGTTAAATGGTGAGAAAGTGTTGCAAAGTATGGAGTTAAAAGGGGAATAAGGGGTGACATAACAGAGTTATATGCATGAGGGAAGAGAGAGTAGATAGTGAGAAGTCCTGGTGGCCTGTGGTCCAAAATGGGATAGGGCAGTGGTGGACTATCCAATCCCCTACTTGACTCACAATGTGCTGGTGGGAGGGACTTTTCTATCAGTCTCAACTGGCCTAGTATCATCCAAAGAAGCTGAATGGAGTGATATTCAGGATAGACAAAAGGAATAGAAGGTGGATAAAAAAGAGAGCTCAGTTGTAGCTTTATTATAGTTGCATGATATGAATCTACATCTACTTTGTTAAGTGGTGGTTAGGCTAAACCAGCATAACCTCCAACATTTCACAGATGAAAACCAGCTCACCGGCCAAGCAATATCAGAACGCAGTCAAGATGGCAAAAACTATTAATAAACGAGGAAGAACACACAAGTTAACGGGGACTGCAGCCGTTTTCTTGTGTCTGAGCCAACAGGGAAGGGAAGAATCCCACTCCCTCCTGGCCTTTTCTGTGAAATAAACTGAAGAGAAGGGGGGATAGTGGTAGGAGGAGAGAGAAAACTGGTCATTTTAAAAGCAGCTGAAAAAGAGGGACGGCAGAGGACTCATGAGGACTGTCCCTGCCCAATACTGAATATGTATCTTTGAATGTGCTGAATACTGATATTGTGCAACTGAGTGTGCCTCTTTGAATGTGTTTCCTTTTTCTGTAGTCCCAGTGAAGAAAGTGGTCCATTGCAGGCACTGAGGAATAATTATGCACCATCCAAGACTGCACAATTACAGTCAGCCTTCCACACTTGCTAGTGCAGGATGAAAATGGAAAAATTGCAAATATCAAAATGTGTGTACGTGGGTCTGTGGGAAGGGAGAGGGTGGTGAAGTGGACACCCAGGGTCCAAACCAGGTCAGGGAAAGGAGAGGGAAATGGATGGGTCAGCGTTATGGCCCCATATTTCCACTCTCCCATCTCCTTCCTTGGATGGGGGGGACATCAGGAGAATGTTTGTGGTGCTGAGAAACTGGACTGTAATCTGCCCTTGTCTCGCCAGGCAGCAGCTGGTGAAGGAAGAAGAGGACCAGAGGCAGGGTTTTTTTCCCTTTACTTTTTATTAAATTTCCACACGAACACATTACATTACTTATACACAACAAGCATCCCGTAACAATTTTCCATATATTCCTACTTAACATACACATAGCCCCAATCACCCCACTATGCAATACCAAAACATTAACAAAACAAAACAAAACAAGAATTCAGAAACAAACAAATAAACAAATTCCTTTATCTTTTTAAACCTCTCTTTTGACATTCTTATCTATAGCTTATCTTTTGTTTTTTATTTAGCACAACTAAATCATTACCTCTTTCTTCTCGATATCCTGTTCTTTTATTACCCGCTTAAACTTATATTCACCTCTGTTTGTCACTACCGGGTAAAATTAAAAATTTATCTCTGTAAATACGCAATATTTCGTGGATCTTAATTTATCTGGTTGGATTTGGTCCACATCTATAACTAACAATAATTAAATATCCATAACAATATTTGTTATGTGTCCCCATTCATCTTCCAAGATCTTCATTATAGGTTTCCAAGTTAACCAAAACATCTTTAAGTCCTTACCCCTTAGCAATAGCGATAATTTGTCTATCTCCATCATATCATACATTTTAATTAACCACTCCTGTAAAGACGGAGAATTCCGCTGTTTCCATGATTTCGCGTAAACTATCCTTCCCGCTGTTATAATATATAATAACAATTTTTGCTGGTGAGCGGTCAAATTTAGAATTCAATCAATCATATTAAGTACATGTATTTCTGGAGACATATCACATTTCTTTTCTATTACCTTTTCTATCTGTTCATGCACTATTTTTCAGTATTTTTGGGCTTGAGTACAGCTCCACCATAAGTGAAACAGTGTCCCCTTATGTTCACATTTCCAACATTTACGATCAGCACTTTTAGTTATCTTTCCTATTTTTACAGGGGTATAGTACCATCTATTAAAAATCTTATAATAATTCTCTTTCAGTTGGCTAGCTTTTAGCCATTTGTTTGTTGCCATGACCTTTCCCATGTTTCTAAATATATCGGATGACCAATATCTTGAGCCCATATAATCATGTTTGACTTTATTACTTCCTGTTCTAAATCTCTCTCTAATAATATCCCATAAATCTTCCCAATACAGCGATCAACTCTTTTTTTTAATAATAACATCAAATTCATTATCAGCTACCCTGGTACCTGGATTGCTAATATCTACCTTTGTTTTACATAGAAGTGGTATCATTAAAAGCCAATGTGTTAACAGTCCAGATTCCATCAGCTCGTCTTTAGTCTTACATCTTAAGTTCCCATTTTCTGTCTTAAGTAAATCCCTGTATGTGATCCATTTTCTTACTCTGGGGCATTCTCTTCTATAAAAGGCTTCATGCATAGAAGCCCATAATGGGATTTTTACATAAAACTTCATTTTAAACTGTATCCAAACTTTTAGAAGTGATTTTCTAATTATATGATTATTGAAGTCCTTGTTCACCTTTACCTTATCATAAAATAGATAAGCGTGCCATCCCCAAGGGAGATCATCCCCTTCTAAGGTTAGGAGGCAGGTTTTTAAAGAGCTGCATGATCTGATCACAGTTGCTGAGAAGGAAGGTTCCCCCAAAAAAGAAACACTCAAGGTGGGGAAACCAGAGGTTGGAGAAACTCTCAAATAATCAAATCTGTGAAGGTCAAACCCACAGATGTGGAGGGCTGACTGTACGTGTGAAATGGTTGTTCTTTTGGAACTCCATTTACACAACTATGAACTGAAGACAAATGTTATGCCATGGCCAAAATACTATAATCCCATACCTAAGAGAGCTAACGTGTATAAAACACCAAGAGGATGCCATTCCATGGAATTCTTTCTCAGAATATATAGAGTTCTAAACCAACTTGGCTGGCCTGAAATGGAGGTAAGACTAATTCTTGAAGGGTAAGATTTGATTTGTACAAAGACATGGCAATATTGCAAGTTTTATGTCTAGTTCCTTCCTTACTGGCCTCCAATATGTCATGTACCTTTTTCACAACAGCCACTTACCCTATTCTGAAATAACTGAGCAAGTAAAACTTAATTTGGAGATCTCAGTGCATGTTCCGGTCCATATGGAGGAAGAATCTGATACTGGAATGTTGTGACTGTGTCCTATTCAGTATCCACAATAGGCACGTCATTCTTCATGATGTTTCTTCTCAGAAGTAGCAACAAGTAATTTCAAAGGAACCAACAAGTTATTTCAGCAATTTCCTTTCTACCACAAGAAAGTCTTCAAAAACCATGAAGTTTTTGAAGGGTATTCACAATTTGAGACGTAGCCCTTTTCGCATGATATTTCTGATACAAAAGGCTCCCTTGAGTGTCACGCAAATGTGAGGAGCGATCCACATGATGCACTCACATTTGCGCAATGCTCCAGGGCCTGACACGGACCGCGCACACATTTTTTCATTTTCGTCTTGAAGCTGAAAATGCTGCGCAGTTGCGCATCGCTCCGGGGCCCAGCAGACACTTACCTTGTGTGCGGAGCCTCAGGAGCCAGGCCAGTCACGCTTCCTGTCGCAGTGCAGCCTGGGAAGGTCCCAGGCTGCACTGCGAAAGGAAGAGGCGGGGCTTTTGCGCGAGCAGGAAGCTCGTGCAGAGCCAAAGAAGCAGGGAAGCGAGAGCATTTCTCCAGAGGTTGCTTGCACGAGCACCGCACCCCAGCGCCGAAAATGGGTGAGTTGCGGAGAGGGCCTTAATCTGCACATAATTCACACATGGTTGTTTTGAACAGAAAGCATTTTCTGCACAGGAAATAGCATTTCATGCAAAAACATTTTTTCTGCAGGAATTAATATTTCTGCATTTAAATATTATTTTCCATCTAGAGAATGATGTTTCCTGTGCAGAAAACGCTGCTTTCTGTGCAACACAACCACATGCGAACTTTGTGCAGAAGTCCTCAGTTGGAAAAGATTCTCGTTAGTCTGGAATTCTTCTCATCAGGGTTTCTCAACATTTGAAAAACATGTTTTTAGACCATTTTTGAATATTTTGAAATATCCTTTCCATCCCTAAACCAAAATCCCATGCAGCCCACCCCTACTGGTGCCCCACACAGGTATGTTCCTCTCTACCACTTCTGAGAAACAGTGGCTTTACTGACTCCAGCATGACAAAAGGCAGGACTGAACTAAGAAGTACAAAGCAGAGGGAAAGACAAATGGTCTATGACAAAGATACAGACATGAAACAGAATGTAAAGTGCAAAATCAGATCGCTGAAGGTTTCTGCTGAGGAAGAGACACACACAGTGAGAGCTGTTTTTTCTCCTCAGTGATTTATACATTAATTTGGTTTGATAATGTCTGCGTTTGTCTATACATGTTTATTAGCTTCTCCAGGAGAAAGTGGGAAAGGTGGGTATGGAAGGGGAAGAGAAAAGGGACAGAAAGAGGCAACGAAAGGCATTTTGAAAGCTCCCAGGAATGGCTCTGTTCTCTTTTCTTTCTTTTTCTCACCAAGCATAGTATTTATGACATAATTGTAAGGAATAATTACATCTCTCAGCAGGATTGACACAACTGTCTGAGGTAACAGCTGATACCAAAAAAATATTCCTTGGGTGTGCATTTATAAAATGGCAGTTCATCTCCTATTGGATTATCTGACACAGATACACACATCTAACACAGAGAGGTGCATTTTATATCTAAATTTGAAGAGTGCTGCGTGTTGCATTTTATTAAAAGTTGCATCAAAGCCACTTTGAATTATTGGGCACCGGGGAATTCTGATCTGAAATCATCCATAAAAGAGATACCGTATTGGCTGGCGTATAAGATGCACCAGCATATAAGACATACCCCATTTTAATTTTTCTTTGTTTCTGGGGGGAACTAGTTTAAAAAAATAGCATAACTCCCTCTGTTACCCTGATTTCTTGGGTCCCATGGGGGACACCTCAATGTGCTCCAAATAATGGGGAATGGGAATTAGCTAGAGCACAAGCTAAAGCAATGTAAGAGGCAGGGCAACATAGCAAGATCTTTTACCCAATGTTTACAGGGTCAGGCCGAGTCACTCAAACCAAGCAAACGTAAATTATAATTGTTTTTCTTTATTTTAAAAGACAGTCACTGCGTGCTTACGCACTCACTCACACAGACCTAAGAGAGTAAAGGGAGGAGGTTTGATAGAAGATTTTGAGAGGGATTTTTCAGGGGAAATACTACACCTGATCCTGTAGCCCGAGTAGCCAGAAGAAAGTCAGTTGGAGCGGAGATTCTCAGCACGTGGAAGCTGAGGGGAAGGCTCAGCAAATGGAGCGGCAGCAAGGCGGGATGAAAGCCAGGAGCGATCCGAAGAAGTGCTCAAAATCAGGGGTTCTTATAGGAAAAATATGCCTGTAGGGTAGTCCATTCCCGGGGGAAACAATGGGTTTTGGGTTGGAGAGAAAGCCTCCGAAAGGTCAGTATTCAGCATGATTGGATTTTGACGGCGCTGCCAATAGCGCAGACAGTATGCAAATGGGGAGTGCTTGACAGTTGGCTATTCAGAAGCGCTAATCTCATCAAGCTGCCTGTTCGGGGCAAAGAATCTTTTGTATGCTTAATGCATACGTAATTGAGGTTTAGAGGGTAGTTGCCTGGAGGTCTCCTAAAGCTGCATGCCAGAAAATTACTGGCCTGCCTGGATTTGTTTTGTATTTTTCAGCCTGGTCGGCCGTGTCCGTGTGCGTGCTTGTCCGGGGGCCTCGCAAGCACGTGGAGGGGAGCAGTTTGGAATGGCCAGTCTTTAGATATTAAATAATATTTAGTAGACCTTGGGCTCGGACTATACACCACAGTAACACCTCTGTCCCCTCCATTTTGCAGATGAAGGGAAAGGAGGGAGCACCAGGGGCTGGGAAAGAAAGTTCCTGGGATCTTTCTTTCCCTCTGATTTGCAGGGGAAGGGAAAGGAAGAAGCATCAGAGGTGGGGAAAGAAAGTTCCTAGGATCTTTCTTCTGCTTCTTTTCCCCTCTGGTTTGCAGGGGAAGGGAAAGGAAGGAGCAAGGCCCCTCTGGAGCTACCTTTTTTCTCTTTCCATTCAAAACAGGAGGTAAAGTGGGGGTGGGGGAAGCCGCAAGGGTTCCTTTCTCCCTCCAGACTTTCGCTTCACTTTCTAGTGCATTTTGCCTCAGTGCTGAGAACTTGCACAGTGGCAAAATGCTTAGGGGAAAAAAAGACCCACCAGCATATAAGATGCACTCTATTTTTTAAAGTTATTTTTCAGGAAAAAAAGTGCGTCATATGCTGGCAAATTCAGTACCTTCATTTGATAGGTAGGTAAAAGATAATGTATTCTCGCCACAATTTAAGGGGTCAGTCGAGGACAGGAGCATGCAATTGCATGGGAGCCAGGGGCCATTTTACCCTCACACAACCCTCCTCTGCAGGCTGCACCCCCTCTTAGCCAGATTAAACACTTCACTTCTCTTTCTAGCTATGGCCGTTTCCGCACTAGAGTATTATAGTGCTATGATTCCACTTTCAACATCCTATGGAATCCTGGGGTTTGCAGTTTCAGGAGGGGCCATCTGGCCCCTCCTGAAACTGCAAACCCCAGGATTCCATAGGATGTTGAAAGTGGAATCATAGCACTATAACACTCTGGTGCAGAAACGACCCATGTCTCCCTTCAAAACTTACCTTTAAACAGTGCAGTTCCTTCCCCAATATGGTGATCAATATGTTGGCACAGAACAGGGGTATGAGTGGGTAATTTTTCTGTAGCCTTCAGTTTCCTGTTGTGCTACATCCAGCTACGGGAAAAGACCTGGACACACCCCTGCTCATCCCCCAACTCTCCAGCAACCTGGAAATGCCCATGCTGGGAGCTACATTGCTTTAAAAGTAGGTTTGGGGAGACTTGTGGTTATTGCATGGTAGGAACAAACATCTGACCTGTGCATTTGCAGTGGTTTGCAGTGTTGTGGATCAGATTTACACTATCATAATTTGTGAACATGATGCCAGCAATAAATAATTTGAGTTTCAAGAAAAATGTCTCCTTTGCTTCTTCTAACACACGGAAAACTGTGAACCTACGACTGCTTGTGTGCAACACGTACGTTCCACTACTGAGCTACGATCTGTCCTATGTGGTGCCCCTGAAAGGATATTTTTGTTGCTGTGTGTCTTCCAGTCATTTCCAGCTTATGAAGACACTAAGTGGAGCCTATTATGGGACTTCCTTGGCAAGACTTGTTTCAGAGGAGGTTAGCCATTGCCTTCCTCTGAGGCTAATAGAGTGTGACTATGGCCATTTCCACACAATGTCTCTATATCGCCCTAACAGTGGGTTGTTTGCAGGTCAGGGGTCATGCTACCACACAACATCATTGCTATCCAACTGCTATCCCCATCCCCAAGCATTGCAAAACTGCCATATTCTACTTCCAGGGGAAAAATCCATAAAGAGCTTCCATTAGTGCAGCCCTCTTAGTGAGGAACCATAATAGCGCTTGATAGTGCTTCCTATTATTGCAGATCCAGCAATAGGCAGGCTGTGGGCATGCCCACATTGTCCCTCCGTCCATGACTCCCATGGCATGGTAACTTTGAAATCTCTCACCACTCCATGTTTATTTTAAAATTTGCCTTTGAGTTAAAGCTTTTTAATTTTGTAATACATTTTTAAGCATAATAGAGTGAAAATGCAATAGTGCACTGGTGTGTCCTGCCCTTATAACATTGCTTCACTAGTACAGCTTCCAAAGAAGAACAAACAAAACTAAAATAGACCGATCAGGGATGATGGGGCAGGGTGAAGGCGGGGACAGGGAGTGACTGAGGACATTGTAGTGTGGAAGGAGCACCGGTGGCAATACCACTACTCATCTGCTTAAAGTGGAAGGGTGCAGAAAAGAGCATTCGTAACCCAACAGCCTCACATGAATGGCAATGCCGCAACTGTAACGATATATTGTGCTAATGGCCTCTAGTGCAGAAATGGCATACATTACTGAGTGGGTTTCCACGGCCAAGCAGGGATTTCAGCCTTGGTCTCCAGAGTCCTACTCTAACACTCAAACCACATCACACTGGCTCTCCTTGAAGGATATACAAGGTTATACATGAAATAAATTTACATTTAGATGGATTAAGGAAGGTGCAGAAAGTGCAGAAAAAGAAGATGCAGAAAAGGCACTTCCAAAATGACCAAGGGGCTGGAACAACTCCTGCACAAGGAAAAACTACAAGGCTTAGTCACTTCAGATTTAGGAAATAAGCAAGTCAGAAGTGACATGACAGAGCTGTATAATATTTATGCACATCACAGACATGTGTGAGGCCTATGTTCTCTCTGTTTAGGAAAATTTGCTGGATTTGCACCTCTAATAAGTGAACCAGAATAGAATTGTGCTCTGAATTTTAGTATCCCAGGTTTAATAGTATAGTTCACCACTCAAAATACAAAGATTATGGAAATGTGTATATGAGTGTATACCTAATACTGAAAATAATGGCAGAAAATCATTATAATGGAGAAGATAGCTTGCAAAAATAAGCATGATTGAAGAAAACTGCATGGAAAATGCAGACATTTGGAGAAAAAATGCATGGAAAACGCATATCTCAGGAGAAGTGAGCACAAAAATGTGCACAAATCTTTATGCACTGTTCAAAACAAAATTAATAAACTAACACAGAATCAGATTCAACTGAACCAGTTCCTAGAAAAATGAGTAAGTGCATGGAAACAAAACTGATAGATCTGCTTATCCTTGTAAGAATTATTTCTTTTAGGAAGAAAGAAGAGAAGATGTTTTTATCCCACTCTCATAATATTAGAACCTGAAGTCTTCCAAGAAAGCTGAATGGTGGCATATTTATAATAGACAAAAGAAGTACTTCTTCATACTGTGCATAGGCAAACTATGGAATTTGCTACCCAGAGATGTCATGATGTCTATCATCTTAGATGATCTGAAAGTCAATGAGACAAACTTGTGTAGGATGCACAAGTGTGGATATCAATGGGTATTACTCAAGATAGTTATAGGATACCTCAAGGACCAGAAGAGTGTAATAGTTGCTAAGCAACATGAGTTGGAAAGTGCCATTACTGTTGGTTTTTTGGGGGCAGCACTACTCAAAGGTACTGTGAGAACATAGGCCTGAATATTGTTCTATCTGATGAGAATAGACCAAATGAATCAAGAACTGAATCAACACACACACAAACACACACATAACATTCTATCTCACGAAAGGCAAATCAGTAGTGATCTGTTTAAGCAGGGATGGCAACCACATGGGGGTCACAGGCCAGTTTCCCCCAAGAACCCCTCCTACACCAGCAACCCTACACACACACACGCACGCGCGCACACACAGCTTTAACACCCACAATTGTTTTATTTCTTTTTCTCTACCACTGTGAAGAAAAGACAAGAAGAAGAAACAGGACGCTTGCTAATGAAAGAATTTCTCTCATATTTAGTGATAATCACAGCATCTCCGCCTTGTGGGTGCTGACAGGGTTTTTTCCTGCTCCAATTACCATATTTCCAATTGTGTTCTCACTTTTCAAAACCATCACCTCAGTATATTAATAAGGTATGTTTGCAGGAAATGAACACAAGAAAACCCATTTCCATATTCAAACACCACAATTATTACTTGATAATCTCAGAGATTATAGCCAACGCACTGAACTTCCATCCACCCTCAGTGGGCCTCAGCCAGTCCCACTTCTTGAAAAGAACTGGAAGATGCACAGGCACAAAGCTCCCCAGATTGCTTCCTTTGTGTTTAATTGCTATGGATTGCCCTTTACACATTATTAGGAAATTAATAAGACATGTTGTTGGTCAATAGGATCTGATTAAATAATTCAGTAGCAACTCTGTAAGCACCCCCTAGTCCCATTTGTTAGGCCTGTCCACAAATTCAAGGGTGTGTTGTTTTTTTTACAGTTGATTAATGCTCTGGCTTTTAATTGATTTCATTTTAATAAATTTGCATATTACCAGGGCCTCAAGGTATGTGACTGTTGGTGTGTTTTGAAAGGAGTCTGAGATACAACAGAAAATGTGATGAAGAAAAGCATCACACATTGCTTACAAAATGAGTAAATGTGCCCTTCATTTGCAGTACCATCCTTTTGCAGAACTCTTTCCTTTTCATATACACATAGATTAAGGAACAAAAGTTTTAGCTGATCCCCAGTCCTAGTTAAAAGCAGTAGGATATTGAAAGCCATTTCCTTATTCTAGCTTCAGACATAAAATGGAGGACACATCTGTAGATGGTTGCAACACAAGAAGTTAACTACTGGCTAGGCCAGGGGTCCATTCACATAGCTGAATTATAGTACTATTATTCTCTGTAACTTCCATGGCTACATCTTATAGAATCTGAGGGTTCACTGCCATCTCTCTTAAAAGCCTAAAGAGTACCAAAGTCTTGGTTTTACCTATAAAGCCTTAGGAGATAGGAACCTACCTATCAGACAGAGCCTCTTAAAATATCCCATTCAAGAAGATTTTAGTTAATTGAAACATAAGAGAGAGACTTTTTTTACGGCACCCTAGTTATGGATTTTCCTCCCAAGGAAAAAGATACGTAATCCCTGCCTGTTGTTGTGTATACATGCATGCTACAATCATTCATATTTCACATGGATTTTCATCTTCCCTAATACATGACTGAAGATTGTAAATGCCTTTTGCATTTCAAGCTTTGTTTTATTTTTGCCATTTGGTAGTGTCTCATTTTATCTTGTAAGCTGGTTTTGTGGGCCCTTATTAGGTGAGGGAAATGGTACAGAAAGCATTTAACAAGCAAAGAAATAATGGTCACAATTCTGGCTTTGAAAAGCTTGCTGTGTACGTTTGAGTGGAGTGGACCCTTTGCTATGCATATAGAAAGTCCTAGGTTTTGTGCCTAGCAGCAGTGATTAAAAGCAGAATTTGGAAACATTACTTTCTCAGCCGATAGCTCCCAAAATCCCCCAGACTGAGCCCCTTTTCACACCTTACCTGGTGTCTGCTGGTGTCGCCCAGGGATCATGCGAAAAGCCTCACCCAGGAGGCACTCGCATCCCTTCCGCTTCCCCTCCCCACCAGCTCTGTGCTGGCCGGAAGGAAGTGTTACCACTCCACCCTTTCCTTCCGCAGCATAGCCAGGTACTTTCTCAGGCTGTGCTGGGAAAAGAAGCACGATGGCCGTGTGTCCAGAGCCTCCGCACACAAGGTAAGTGCGTGTGGGGCATGGGAGGGATGCACAATCAGCATCATTTTCGGCAACAAGCCAAAAATGATATAATGCAAGAATGTTACATGGAACAATCCTCACAATCACACAACGCTCCCAAGGACATTTCGCAACAGGACTGCTGTGCAAAAAGGGCCGGATTTAAAAAAAAAAACTTAGAGAATTGTTGGTGGCCAGAGAAGATACTTGTGAGCTAGATGGACTAATGGCATAATAATAAGTCAGCTTCATTAGTTTAGGAACTGGTATGAAGTCCTCATGCAAAAAGAACAAGAATAGAGAGTGTCAAGTGTGTTTCCAGCAGCTCCAGCTTGCACTAAGTTGCCTTGTATATCACATTTTGACAAGATTTCTGACATGTATGTGCAGAAATTTAAGTTGTTGTGGGTGTGTTTTGACATGCGGCTGTATTTCAGAGCTTACCATTGTCACGCAGGTTGAAGCGGATCCAATTAGGCACACTTCTCAATGCCCAAGGTTTATGGAGGAAGGCAGCGGGCTTCCGAATCCTCAAATCCTCGAATCCTGAGTAAGGATTCAAGATTCCCAAATCCAAATCCCTGTGTCAAAACAGGCAAACTGAATCCACCAACTAATTAGATTGTTGGAGACCGGGACTCCTGAAAACCTGGGAAACCAGACATAAAAGGGAAGATAGTAAGTAGGTGAGGTTTTCCCTTGGAGCAATAATGGCCTTTGCTAACAATTTCACAAATTTCAGCTGGGCTTGTATTCTAAGATATTTAAATTGAACATTTCATATTTAACTTCAGGGCTTGACTGGAAGCTACAGGCTTGAGATTTCAAGGACAGCTGAAACATTCCTTTGCAGAGCTCCCTTGCAAACCTCTTTCAGACACAATTCTGGGGTTTGCGATTTTACAAGAAGTCACAGCCTTCTCTGCCAAAGTGTGCTGGTGCATCACCAAAGTACAGACCCTAGAATGCCAGAAGGAACTATGCAAAGAAAAGCCAGTTTTGACCTGGATTATCTCTCCACCATAGTAGGTGGCCCTGTTTACACAGGCAGAAAATGTGGGATTAATCCACATTTTCCTACCTGTATAGAAAAGCCCTTCATGTCATTTTCAATCTGGGGAGATCCTGAGGCAAAACTAGGACAATTGTCTTGGCCAGATTTCTTCAGAGGGAGGTTTTTCTTTGCCTAGGCTTTTGCTAAGGCTGAGACAGTGTGTCTTGCCCAAGATTACCCTTCTTTCCCTTCCTTTTTAAACTCTTTTTAAAAAAAGGATTCAAAAGATCCGAGATTCATGAGATTCGTGGATTCTCAGAACCTTCCAGGGATTCGGATCCAGATTTGGATTCAGAAAATTCTGGATTTGTCCCATCCCTAGAAAATAAGTTTCTTTTTTTCCACAGTTCTTTCTAAATTGAAAAATAATATGTAAGTGTTCCAGTATGAAATGAGTTAAAGGATTCCTGTGAAAATTTCATGTAGTCATATAAGCCAGGAATTTTTTTAAAAAAATGGAAGGAGGAGGCTTAAATGTCCACAAGGTTCTGGAGCTTAGTGAGAACTTCCAAAGAGTTTTCCCAGATGCTGAACCTGTTTTAGCAATAAGATTGAGCAACTTAGATCCTTTGACATTCGGACTCAAACCTGGACTAGATTCATCACCCCACTGCAATGGAAGCCACCAGCTGCCGCTTGAACCAGCAAATTTCTGCAAAGAGGAAGCGAACTGCTTACCAATCTCTAAACATTCTGTTATAGGCAGGATAGAAAAAAGCTTGTGATAAAAAAGTTGCATTCTAATCTTCTGCATCATTTTTGCACATTCTCATTTCACAGTCATGGGGGCCTTTCCGCTCTACGCTGTTCTAGTGCTATTATTCCACTTTCAACATCCTGTGGAATTCTGGGATTTGTAGTTTACTGAGGGCAAAGAGCTCTCTTCCCCTAAACTGCAAACCCAAAGAATCCATGGGATGTTGAAAGTGGAAAAGTAACACTGTAACAGTGTAATGTAGAAAGGCCCATAGTTTACCCACTGATTGCCTTTGTCTCCATTAGTAGCCATGGATTGCTTTAGCCTCCCTACCCAGCCTTCTTTGAAATCTGCCTAAGTGGTGACCAAGACTACATATTTGTGGTAGTCAAACTATACAAGTCAACAACCATCCGATTAACAACATGAGGAAAAACATAAAATATGGAACAAGAGCAGAAAACAGCAATGCAACAGCAGACAAAATATTTTTTAAAAAAAATGGTGAAGAAGAGAGAGAGAGCAATTAAAGTAGCAAATTAGATCTATGTGGTGGTTGGAATCCTCTTGTTTCTCATGCATGCATACGTTCCCATAGGAAGGCAGTTGGACATTTTTGTCCACTGTGGAATGTCTGCATTCAGCTCAAGGTTGCAGAAGCAGAATAGCACATGTGGTGCCGTTGTACACGCAAATACACATATTTATGCAACTGTGTATGCGCATATTCCTGCACATGTGGATACAGTTGTTCATTCAGTTGTGCAACTTTGCAATTGAACAGAAGGGTCCCATAGCACACTCAGTCAGTAACTCCACATGCAGACATTTAAGCTAGGTAATCCTTATGGAAATTTTTGCCTGCTGAGTGCTTTCTTCAGAAGAGAGGTCTTTACCTCCAGAAGACCCCAAATTCAAATTCTGGCCATGTCCTCTCAAAAAGAGGAACCAATTAACAGTGGCCTGAGCACTGGACAACAACCCTGGAGACCAGAGTTCAGTTCTCTGCTCAGCCATGGGAACCTACTGGGTGATCTTGGACACATCACATACTCTCAGCCTCATAAAATCCCATGATAGCTTCACCATAGGGTTGCCATAAATTGGAAACTTGAACGAACACAACAACATTTAAAAAAAAAACAAACTCAGCCTGGGATTCTAGAAAGCTACAGCTGGTAAGGACATACTAAGCCAAATGAACAGTCTCACCTGGTTTAACATGGCTCTTTGTTTGTTTGTTTCTAAATTATCTGTGTCTAAACTGCATCCCTGTCCCAAACCTGGCTGAACATGGGAGGATGGATTGGAAAAAGTGGACTGAAGAATTTGTAGGAGTATGAAGTGCAAGGGCCACATGGAAATTCCCAACTGCATAGGGATGGGAGGGTGAGGAGGCAGTGTGCCCTGGGTGGCATTTTTGGGGGGCACCGCCTCTCCTTGCCTGCCCCCTGTGTGCTGTAGCCCCTCCCCATGTGCTGTAGCCCCACCCCTGCATGCCATACCCTCACCCCCACATGCTGTAGCCCCACTCACATGCACCCCCCACGCCTCTGTTCCTGCACTGCTCATGCCAAGCTATGCCACCAGGAAATCCCGCAGTTCACATTCAGTCCATTGGCCTCATAATTTCCACCTCTGCTTTCAGATGGGCCAGTTAAATATGGAATAGCCATGCCGTGCCATAAAACTACCACTAGCTTGACAGCCATCTGCATTTACCCTCTGATTCTCTGGTACCTTGGGGAGGCTGTATGCACACTGGCTGTCACTGTCCATCATCCATCCAAGCTGCACATGCTGAGGCACCTCAGCTGTCATGTACACATAGGTCCGTCAAAGCTTACTTGCATCAGTGTTGTCACTTAGAGATATTAACTCCAGCTGAATGTTCTATATGAGATGCAGCAACAGAGGAGTTGCCATATCATATCAATTCACTGACCTATTTAAGATCCCCCCACCCCTTGCAGCATCTTGCTTGAAAATTGTGTGCTAGTGGCTTTCTTTATATATATGCATGCTATTTCTGGTTTTGCGAGCACAGCAAAAGTAACGGTGGTGGGGAGGGACATGTAAGAAAGTGAAAAAACTGGAGGAAGTGTTAAGAAGGAATCACATCTTCTGCTAACTTCATACATCCTACTGGTCAAATAGCGGATATTGGCATTCCTCCAGTTTTAAATGCTTTTTCTGATACATAAAGCGGATACTATTGAAATCATTCCAGGAGCCTGTTCTAACAATAGCATGGTGCTTGGTCATGAATGTTAAACTACCTATCATGCCACCTGATTGATGCACACTCTGGCAGGTTTCCTGGGAGGCAAGGCTGGCTTTCCCTGAGGTGCAAAATAATGCAATAGCTCCCTTCCAGAGAAAGAAGAAAGAACAGCGCTGCAAAGCAGATTAGGTATTTGCTATCAAATGAACAATAGGAGAAGGAGGAGGGAGGACGAGGAGATGGAGAGAGAAAAGGAGAAAGGAAGTGTGCTCTTACGATTCTGGTAGAACATCAAAAGTGGTCTTTACAGGACGGATATCCAAGATTGTTTAATGATCAATTAAGGAGTGATATTGGAGTGTGAGAGAGATGTAGTGATTTGAGACTTGGGCCACTTCCGCACTAGCTTTTTATAGCGCTATGATTCCACTTGCAACATCCTATGAGCTGAAGAAATATTGAGAAGAACACCCCATGATAGATTTGCCTAAGGGTCACCATAAATCAGACATGATTTTAAGGCAAACAAGCTTTATGTAAAATTCTTAATTTGCTCAAAATCATAACAGTAGATTTTTTTTAGTTGTTTTATTTTGCATTGCTTTCTGTTTGTAAAAACTGGAGACCATGATTATGATTCTGTATGGGTTTGGTGGACCATAATCAAGCATATTTCCTTTCTGCCCCTTTCCCCATTCAGATCCACAATGGCCCTGTCAATGCTAGTGTGTGCCTCCATCACCAACTGGTCCAATTAATCTCCATCCAGGAAGATAAGCTCATCTCTGTGCATTCAGCTATAGAAATATAGCTGGATGCTGCCAGCATATCCCCCTTCCTGTCCACCAATTGGCTATCAGGGCGCACACCAATATCACCAGGTCAGTTGCTTGTATTAGAAGGGTGTTACTCAAGGAGATACCAAATATCTCTTTGCATAATTATTTTAAAACCTCACACATGGGTGTAATGAGAAGGTATGCCAGCAGGATTTCAGCCTACAAATGTGAGCTTCAAATGTTAGTCTATACTTTTTGTATCTTTCTTCCTGTACCTTGTATCTTCTTCTTTCTGTATCTTTCTTCATGGATTCAAATAGAACTGCATCCCAAGCTAGATGTCCATGAATTCACCCTGATATCTGGAAAGGGTTCAGGAGGATGTTGGTAAAGTGTCTTGGTCTTAAATGGCTTGGGAGAGGCATGGCAAATTTTCCTCCACCCTACTAGAGGTTCTTGGAGGGTGAACTTACAGGCAAAAAAAAAAAAAAATGAGGAAAAAGTGAGAGGTGAAGAGTGGCTGAAAGTGGCTCTCTAAGATCTCCTGGAGGAACAGTGTGGGCCCCTAACCCCAACAGTTGTCCACCACTACCCTAGAGCCTGTCAAGGCTGTACCACCTTCATTTTCTTCTCATTCCCATGAAAATTCAGCAGCATCTGCCAATTTTTCTCTCATTTCAGTTGCCACCAAAATTCAGCAAATAACTGGAGTGAATTTCTGTGGTGCAGGAGTCTTTCTGTACCACAGAGTTCTGCAAGACTGCAGGGCAGAAAGTCCATTTCTCTTCCTGAAATAACAAGAGAGAAAACTAGGAGAAGGCTGCCATGATGACACAAGCAGTATGGCACCTACCAGCACCACCACTCTTGTCATCGCAGGGCAACAGTGGGCACATATAGTTTGTGATCCGCATGGAGTCTAGCTGAACCTAGACATAAGGAACAACATAATTTGCCCTTCATGAACTACTTATTGGTAAACGCATAGTGCTAGTGCACTTGAATAAACCAATTAATTCATAAATTCTTGACTGAGCATCATGTAGTTCTGTCTATTCAACTGGAATCCAAATGAACCTGTGGCTACTATAATTGTCCAAAGAAGGGCAATTCAGTGTTTTGGCTGCTGTCCAATGACAGCACCAGCTTAGGGCCTATGGGCAATGCGCCCAAGTCCAGCCCTGGAATGTGAATCCACATACCCAGACCCTGTGAAATCAGCTGCCAGTGCAACATACCAACAGTGCTGTTGTGTTGAAGAGATGAATGCAGAAGGCAAGAGGTCCTCATCTTTATACCATCCTAAGGTCTTCATATGGGGCCTGATGTTTCTGACTCTTGTCCCAGGACAGCCACTCTGCTTATGGATCCTTCTCAGACCACAAGAAATATATTGGATGAATGAATGCACTGCCCACCTTGTCCTGTTGCATCTATGATGGTAAAATTTCTTTTAACCAAAGGCCAAATTCACTTTTGGGGGATTTCTTGATGGCCACCTCCCAGTGGTGGGACAGGCCAAAGAAAGAGAGTGGTGCCAAAAATAGCAGGTATATCTTAGTATAAAGGATAAAGTAACTTCTAATAACTGCTAGTAACCATGCTTTAGGAGGGGCGTTCCAACCTTTTAGAACAGAGAACAGGGGTGTACACATATAAAAACACCCAACAAATGATGGTGTGATAACAAAGGGGTGTGTCTCTCTAGGAAAGACCAGAGGGGCAGGTTCATCCCACCAGAAGATTTGATGTCCTTTCCCCCTACACACTGTACTGTAACATTCAGAGAGCATTTATTGTGGCTATTATTTTACACTTCACAGGAACTATAGCAACATTATCAACACAAATCAGTCACTCATTTTGACAGCCAAGGGACTAATGGTTTTTGTGCGCAAACCCATTTCATTCTTTACAACAGTGATAGCTGAGTTCCTTGGACCTGTGAGTTGGTCAGAAATATAAAATGCTTGAGAGGAATAACTGTCTCTAACTATTCTTTAGAAAAAACAACAACAACACAACATTCTTATCCCTGTTCAGCTTTTAGAATAAGACAAACTACACCCAAATTAATTATGAATGCTCACTTCAAAACGTTTTGACAGATTTCAGCTTTAAGATTATTTGTACTTGGCAGTCAAGGAGGGGGCATTTTCTCCAAGGTGGAATAAAAACAGGCATGAATTGCACAGCTAGAGGAAGAAAACTCTTCTACCTTTTCCTTGCACAGATAGAAAACTAATGTCTGAGATCTTACAGCAAAGACACAAAGTATAACTTTACGCTCACAGAATTATGTGCTGGTTGTGCAACACCACCTTGTTAATGAACTGCAATCTTACACACAGATGTGCAGGCAAATGTGCACACACGTTACCCTGTTTGCTGGGGGTCCCAGGAGGGGTGCCCAAATGACCAAACAACAACAAGCAAAGATGGGGAAATTAACTGGAGCACTCACTTAAGCTAACGAGAGGCAGGGTAACTTTGCGAGGATCTTGTAACCCTATGTATACAGGGTCAGATCAGTCAAGCAGTCAGACAGTTTTAAAATAGCAAAAATGATGTTTTATTAAAGACAGACAAACACTTAAGACAACACAACCACACAGCTAACTAAGACATAAGAAATGAGAGTTTTGGGGGAAATGGGTGATACGACACCTTTCTCGTAGTTCTGAAGAAGCTGGAGATGGTAGTGAAGGAACTCAGCATGGTGGCCGAGGGGAGTTCGCTCGACAGAACAGCAGCAAGGCTGGATGGAAGTCCGGAGCAATCTGAGGAAGCTCTCGGAACTTGGGGTTTTTATGGGGGAAAATACGACCGTGGGCCAGTCTGTACTTGGGAAAGAGCAATGAGGTTTGGGCGCGAGACAATGTCTCCAAAAGGTCAGAATTTAACATGATTGAGTTAAGTCCGAATTGACAAAGGAATGACCAGTATGCAGATGCAGCTTGCCTGGGTGGTGGAGTGTCCAGCTCGCCAGGGTGCCTGCTCGGGGCTGGGAGCTCTTTGTGTTAGCGCGCATCCTTAATGAAGTGTTTGTTTCGGGAGGTCTCCTAAAGCAAGATCTGGCTCTGTCTGGCGTGCTTAGGTGTAAACAGAAATGATTCAGCAATTAATAGCCATGCCTAGCTCCGTGCTTGTTCGGGGGCCTCACAAACACTTGGCTGAGGGTGGCAAAATAAGACCGAATTGTGATATCAAAATGATATCTAGTGTCTACCGAAGCCAGGCCAGTTCACAGTGATAACATACATCTACACCTTTCAAAATGTTGAAACGCTCAATGCACAATTGGTAGCCATGGTCAGTGCTCACCTATGCATACGTGCAACACAGATGCACAATGTGAAACTATATACAATGGGAGTACATGTGTCACTCCTCTCCCACAAACTTGAACCTGACACTTGAGTAAGACACCAACAGATTTCTGGCCCCAGTGTTTGCTTCAGTCTGCCCAATGGTAGTGCTAGCCCTGGCTTTGTAGGTAATATAACAGGCAACTTGAAATGTATTCAAGAACACACTGGTTCTGAGGACTGCTCTCTGATCAATGCAACATGGTCACACATTTCATACACTTATGAGCACACTTACTGCTGCATTTTGAAGTTTCCAAGGTTTCTTCAAAGGCAGACTCAAGAAGAATGTGCCCCAAAACTCCATTGTGCAAATGGGCCCAAGCTACCTATGAGTTCCAGTTGTAAATGCAAAATCTCAATATATTGTTGTTTTCAATTCTCCTCTCCACTCTCTTTCTCCTGGTCTGAGATTTATGGACCTCGGACTAACATGCAAAGCTGCCTGTAGACCAAACCCCCTGTAGTCAATTATTTCTGCCCTTTTCATGCTCAAGGTCTTTAATTGGAATTTGCAAAAGAGCAAAAAGTGTGATTGAATTTTTATCTTTCGAAACCCGATATTTACCAGCACAGTCACACCCATAAACTAGGTTTTCAGATAAGATCAGAGGGAGTTAAAATAGATCTAAATAAGTTGCAAGCCTCAAATAGTTTATTTAATGACTGCAAAGGAAGAAACTTCTGTAAAAGGTCATGTGCACATTTATTATGATGTCACTTGTCTCTTTTTCTCTGCACATTAATAATATAGTTCATCATGAAATTTTCCATTAATATTTGATTGGATTTAACCCACATACATTATGACGGAACCTTTTATAGACTCCCAAGGTCATGTTTTGTTGGAAAATTCATAAAGAATTTGAAGTACAGCATAGATACTACGTGGCATCTGAGTATTCTGAGTTGTATCCTACACAGAAAATATTGTTTTCTGTGCAAACCAGAAATGTGCCAATTTTGTGCAGAATAAGTCCTCAATCAGAGCATTCTTCTGCATAGGAAACTTTTTTTTCTTCACAGACAATAACATTTCTATGTAGATGTATTATTTTCTCTGCACAAAATGCTATTTCCTGTACAGAAAATGCTGTTTTCTGTGCAAGACAACCAAGTGTAAATTTTGTGCAGAAAAAGTGCTTAACTGAAAAGATTTCATGAGTGTGTGATTCTTCTGAGTTTCTCAGTGCAAAAAAAAAATCATATTTTTACCTATTTTTAAAATATTGTTAGATATTCATTCCATTCCTACACTGCACGGTTATAACAGTTAGACATCATTTTAAGCACCTTGGCTCCATTTTCTGGAACTCTGGGATCTGTAGTTTTCTGAGGGACTTACAATTCTCTGCTTCGGAACACTAATACAGTAGTTCAGGGGAATCCATTAGGGAATTCTAAGTATCTGATCAAACTACAGATCCCAGGATTCCACAGGCTAGAGCCATGGTAATTGAGAGGGTATATTGTGGATACACTCAAAAACTTTTTATCTCACAGTATATGTCAATCAACTCATTCATGTTCGTTGGTCTATAATGCCACCCAACCTTTGTTAGTTCAGTCACCACTCTTTGCACAATTTTCACTGACTGTAATTTCTTCACTTCCACCTACCCTAGCCCTCTCATTTCTATTTGGAACCCACTAAGGTTCATCAAAGCAGGAAACATCTGTTGAAGATGACTGGAACTGTTGCTGGGCCAGCTGCTTGTAGAAATAGGCATGAGAAGAATTTGGGTAAAACCCGGCTAACCAGGTTAACCTGGCAACCCAGACCTACCAAGGCAGGCATTTTTGCCACCATTCCTGCTCTTTACCTTCCACATGTGTGCCTTCCCTATAGCAAACATGACAGGTAGAGAACTTTTCCAAACTTTACACTGTTGCTTGGGCTTTTAGGAAGCTTACTGCCGACCCACAGAGAAGCTTGTGTTTGTTTATTTGCCTTGATTTTTTTTCCCAGACCCCATGCTGCTTTGCAACAAAGAGGTTCATGAGTTGTGACACTGGCACTCCATATCCTGCCTTGCTCCAAATGGCACAATGGGTCAAAGATAAAAGACTTCGTGTGATGGATCCCCTTGACAGGATGGCCCCACAGTGCCAATCTTGGGTTTCTCTCACTCATCTTGCCCTTTTTCCTCCATGAATCCTTTCCTAGATTGAGTACTTGGGCCTCCAGGTAAGCCTCACCCACTTCCATTGTGGACTAATGTCTGTGTTGTTTTGGTGAGTTCATGGTAGTAAGTGGGACCAGGGCCTCCAGCAAACTTAATATGAATGGATAGAAATAGTAGTAAAACAAACAAGTGAAAGTTTATTAAGACACAAGAAAATAATGCTTTAACCCTTGAACTCCTAAATCATTTACAGTTCCCCAAAACTATAGCCAGTCCGTTCCTTTGTCTGACTCTCCTGTCTTGATTCATCTGTTCCTATCTCTTTGAAATCTCTTCTCTACCTCTGTGTCAGCTTTTTCCTCTGACAGAGACAAGCCTCAGTTTTTGTACCCTTTTCCTTTGTAGCCCCTCCCCTTTACAGCATTCCTTGAGCTGTGATTGGCTGGCACCAACCAAGCTTGCCCAGCTCCTCCCCTCATGCTTAGGAACAACAGAATTTAGGGGAGGGAACTCAGAGTAAAACAGAGGTCAAGAAGCTCCTTCTATTGCAGTCTTGGCCTCAAGCAAAGATATCACTCCAAGAAGTGGACTTGTTACCCCAAAAAAGTGGGTGACTCAGGGGTCCACCTGCAATGCCAATGCCTCTGTGGAAAGGTAGTGAATTATAGCTCAAAATGGAAGGCCTGCAACAAGGGGGTAATTTTGGGATCTTTTCACCTGTGTATACTGGTACTAATGCAGGGACACCAGATGGAGGATAAAAGAATGATTTATTGGGGGGAAATCACAAACATGTATAAGATTCAAGTAGTCTCACAACCATACAAGGTTACCAGAAAGAAAGTGTAGAAAACTGAGTAGCAAGGAATTAGGATGAAGTGGGCAATATTAAGCAGTCCTGGAAGGAAGGAAGTCATGACCAGCTGGCTCAAATGTGAGAGTTTGAGAACAGCACAGAGGAACAAGAGTCTGGAGTGCAGAGTTGCAGCAAAAAGTCAGGGTCTGAGCCAGGATTTAAATACCCTTTTCCTGCCCTGAAGGGGAAGGTGTTCATGGTTCTGTGGCAGAGCAAACAAAGGGGTCCACAGCTGGCTAATGGTCTTAGCATTAGGTGACAAAGCATTGATGGGAGTTATGACCGTTTTTTAATGTCTAGGCAGGTGAGGAAACAAAAGGGAAGTTCAGCAGGAAGGAGGCTACAGGATGTTGGTCACTGTTGCTTGGTCTGGGAGTTCTGGTAGCTATTGTTTTCTAGTTTTGGGCTATTGAAAGATCATCTTAAATTCATTTAGTCAAGTTCTCTAAGTAGTCCTCAGTGAACTTATGACCTGGTCATGTCTTGAGGTCCCCTCTAACCTAATTCTGCACATGTACACCCTGTTCTCTTTGCCAGCATGACATTTCAGCCATAAAAGTATGGTTTATATTTTGTGCCAATTAAATAATGTCATTGCCAATTATACTGTATCATGAAATGGGGTATATGGCACGGTAACAGACTGAGAGAACTATAATGACAGCAGCCAGGGCAAAACCAGGAACGGCCCACCAGACATTCTTTCTAGAACAAACAAGGGACCATTTCTGCCACACCTCAGCAGACCTGAGGCAACTGGTTCAGGAACAACTTACTAATATCAGAGGATGAACCCAAGGAACTTGTACCACCAGCAGGACTGTGATCCTGCAACTTGCTTGACCTCTTTGGGAGACAGGCCCCGGTGTACTGTCTACAGGCAAGGGCTCACATCATCTAGCTATGGGTTTAGCTCAGACCTGGGCATTGTACGGCCCCCGGGCCACATACAGCCCTTTGATTGGCTCTGACAGGCCCGTGTAAGGCTAATTGGAAATTACAAAATAAACATACTTTCTAAGGCCCTTTCCTCATGGGGGGGCCGAAACGGGGCCGCGCACGCAGGGGCAGAACTTACCCGTGAGCGGGTTGCTCCGTCCCTGCGGAGAGCGCAGATCCGCCGTTCCAAATGCCGCCGAATTTCGGCGGCGCTCGGCAGTGTTCGGCGGCGCCCAAAATGGCGGCCGGCATCTTCCGGCGGCGCTCCGCCAATCAGGACATGTGGTCCCATGGGAAAAATAATTGCCCACCCCTGGTTTAGCTCTTAAACAGCCTTGCCTTCTATCAGTGCCCAAAACTGTTTACAGTGACCTTCAGCTCTGGCAGCAATCCAATTGGCAGAGTTGTGAAGGGTGTGGAACTTCACTTGGACATGGTGTAGCTCTAACTGTGGCCCTTTCCACAGCTTACCTTTTAACGCTGCTGGAATGTGGGCCTCACGTGAGAAGCCTGGGCAGGAAGGCTCTCGCAAGCCTCCTACTTCCCTGCTGCTTGGACTCCGCAGCTCCTTCCTGCTTGTGCAATAGCACCACCCACACCCCGCCCCTTCCTTCCACAGTGCAGCCTGGGAGTTGGAGGCTGCACTGAGGAGAGGACGCACAACCAGCCCAGCTCCAGAGGCTCCGCACCGCAGGTAAGTGCGGCCCAGGCCTGTGAGCCTTGCGCAAGTGGGGGTTATTTTCAGCTAAAAGCCGAAAATAAGAAAGTGCGTATTCACTGTGCGTGCAGGCCTTGAGCGTGGCAGAAATGGCAGTGTGTCATGCAGACCACTCCTCACATTTACACGATGCTCAAGGGGCTCTTTCGCTTGCAAACTGCCATGCGAAAAGGGCTTCTGTGAAATGGAGTCGAGAGTGCTCCAGGGAGGCAAACCCAATTACTTCTGTAAACTTAAGGAGTTGGCAGCCATGTGGGAGTTGGGCTGATCCATGCAGGGGTTCAATTGCAGTGAGTACAACCCCAGGGAGGTGGTGACCCTGCTAATAATGACATGTAAAAATCAAACTTTCTCTTCCTCCAGCGCTATTTACTCTAACATCTATCTCCTCACTCCAAACATAGGCTTGTAATGGAAAACTAGGTTTCCTAGCTCAATCCAATCTACCAGATACAATCCTATCACTTGCAGGTTTATCATATGCTTCAAATGTCCCAAATTTGGCAGGACAGCCCCCATTAATTCTCTGTTGTCCTGGTTTTATTCATCTGCTGTTAATATGTCCATCCCTCTTCTTCCCATTTCCCCCCTTTGTCCTCAACTTACTTCTATTGCTGAAAGCTGAGTTCAAATTGCAAAAGTAGTTTGCACTCAATTCAGCAGGAGGTAAGGAGAGGAGGGGTTAGAATTTTGCCTTCCCAGTAGGCTCAGGGAAAAGCAAACTCCAACAGCCTCTCCTAGCTGGCGTGTTCTTCCACAGTAATAATTTCTATCATTTTGACCATACACTCAAATGTTGCTTGGCCACATGAGTCCTGGTTTTCACCTAGAACAGTGGTTCTCAACCTGTGGGTCCCCAGATGCTTGTGGACTTCAGCTCCCAGAAGCCCCAGCCACTATGGTCAATGCTCAGGGCTTCTGGGAGCTGAAGTCCAAAAACATCAGGGGACCCACAGGTTGAGAACCACTGACCTAGAACATGTTAGAAGGTAAGGGGGGGGTTGGAAAAAGAAAGGAAGGAAGGAAGGAAGAGAGAGAGAGAGAGAGAGAGAGGAAGAAAGGAAAGAGTTTGTTCTTTGCTTATAAATGCAACAATTTGCAATATAGGAATATAGTGTTCTTGACAAGTGAGAATGCAGGTTATTCAATACCAAACATGTTTTGGCTGTCAGATGGGGAATGGCAGCAGCAAGGGTCATCTATGACCACAGCAGAGAATTATGTTGTGGGGGATCTACAAACAGAATGGTTTGAATTTATAAACAAATCCACACTAGCTGTATTTGGCATCCTTTCAGGCTTGTTTTTGGGAAAGGGTTTCAAAACGAGTTCCTGGCAGGGCTTTTAGCAAACATGGCCCTTGCGTTCTGCAATATTTCCATCCCAGTGATTAACTCTAAGGGGATGATGCTCAAGCAAATATGATTAATATTCATATTTTGAAGTTGTGGCTGCCAAAGGCATAGTTCAGAGTTCAGCTCCATTTATTACACTCCTTAGTTCAGTATAATGTTCAAGACATGTGCCAGAGGTACATTTATTTGCTACATATGCAGCTGTAACAGGGCCACAAGGAAGGACATAGGGTGGGAAGGTCATGTGGACCTCCAGATGATGTTGAACTGCAACTCTGACAATGCTAGCCAGCCTATCTGATGGTGAAAAATGCTGGGAGTTGCCATCATCAGGAGCATACCCTCCAATAATTCCAATAATGAAAACTGGGACACATGTGGCCAAGCAACATTGAAGTGTGGTTAAGATGTCCAAAGTTATTAATGAAGAAGAATAGACAAGCTAGGAGAGGCTACGGCAATTTGTTTTTGCCTGAGTTGGCGGGGAAAGGGAAGTCTGTGCCCTTTCTTTTGTTCTCTTCCTGCTGAGTTAAAAGAGTACAAACTACTTTTACACTTTGAACTCAGTTTGCAGCAGTTGAGGTAAGCTGGGGACACAGTGGGAAAGGAGGAGGAGGAAGAGAACAGCTACAGCTCCTGCATGGCGTAGTTGTTTGAGCATTAAATCACAACCCTGGGGACCAGGATTCAATTCCAGCTCAGCCATGGAAACCCACTGAGTGACTTTCAGCATATTACATACTCTCAGCCCCAAAAAAATCCTGTGATAGGTTCTCCTTAGGGTTGCCATAAGTCACAAATCACCTAAAAGCACACGACAGCAGCAGCAACAACAACAACAACAACAACAGGAAAGAGAGAGGAAAATCAGGACATTTTAAAAGCAGCTGAAAAGAGTTAATCAGGACTGTTAGTCAAGAAAGCTGGGAGGGATGCAGGAGGGCTGTACAACTACCACCCCTGACAAAAACATAAGTAAAAAAAATGTGTTTTTACACATCTATTTCAATCCGAAGCCTTCCCTCAAGTGATATTCAAGAATCAAATATGTGAGCTAAAAATAAAATAAAACCCAACCAGTTTAATCTGAACAGGGTAACATTCCATTTTGAATAGAACTGAAGAGAGAAGCTGTACCATAAATAGTTGGGCGGAAGAGGCTGTTTGTTGTTCTTGATGATGTTTCTGTTGGAAAATGCTTCCCAACCAAGCTTTTTTGTTTTACCCCCTTCATCCCCTTGCTTTTAGAGCAATGGAGCTTTCAACAGTAAAGGTTTCCTGTATGCCTTTGTATGCTGTCTCTAAAACTTTTCCCATTTGTGCAGTCACCCATTGTGGGGATGTAGCTAAGCAACCACACGACATGACCAGAAAACCTTCCAGAGGTCTTTGCAAGCACTTAAAAAGACTCCTCCGTTTCCTCCCCTCTCTCTTCCTCCTCCCTCAAGATAGTGAGTGCAGGTTCTGCTGAGCTGCCCCCTTCTTGAATCTTTCCTGTAGTTCCCCTGGGGCTTAGGCCCTGCACATATCTCTGTTTGAATGTACCTTTAAATGTAATTAGTCAAGCTTTTAGTTATGGAGTTTGCATCCTTCCCGTTTGCCTTACTTTGCTAAAACTAGTCTCCAGAGAGACCCAAGAGATTCAGCACTTCCACTTGTGAACTGTAATAAAGGACTCTGAGTTTTAATTGAACCAGTCTTCATCTTTGCTGGAAAGCACACCAAGAATCTACTTCTAATCCAACAGTTTCACCAATTGGCCTGCCAAAAACAGGAAAGCAAAAAGGTCATACATATTTTTCAGGTGTGTGCATTCCAAAGAGTTCATTACAAAGAAGAGCCAGACCAACATATTTACCAAACCAAGATGTGGAGAATTACTTTTCAGAAGTACTTTGACATATGATTAAAATCTATCCCAGGTAACTTTGTTGTCATTAATGTAACCTCCCAAACTTTACTAGTTTGTTGTGCTGTTGTTGTGTGCCTTCAGGTTGTTTCTGACTTATGGCGACCCTAAGGAAAACCTATCCTGGGGTTTTCTTGGCAAGATTTGTTCATTGCCGCCTTCTGAGATTAAGAGAATGTGACCTGCCGAAGGCCACCCAGTTAGTTTCCCTTACTAGTTTGTTACTTTACTCTTTATATGAGTAAGAACATGGCTTAAAAATGTGAAAGAAGAAACTTCAAAATGCCCCAAGAAGGCATTTTTACACCCATTTTACACCCAGGGTATAAATCATATGTGCAATGGACACACAAAAATAATGACAGTGGTTGTGTTATTTACAAAAGGAACTTCACTGTGCCCTTGTTATCTGCCAATATAATGCATTATAGCTGACATTATTAATTGTAACATTATTAATTGTACCATCCTGCCTTTTGCCATTATGGGACATGGAACAGAGCCCCCTACAAAGATCTCAGTTGGTAGGTAGACTCATACAAGTTTAACTAATCGTACAGATGGCCTACGCCCAAACCACTTAGGCTTCAAAGATTAAACCAGCACTTTGTATTAGGCTAAGAAACTAATTGTGAAGCTAGCAACTCCAGAAGATCACAGGTTTTGTGCTCCAGATAACCGGTCCCCAACAACCTCTTGGTAAAGGCATTCTGAACCTCTTGTGGGTCTTAACTTTCTTCAGAGATGGTTACACATGCAGCATGGTCCAGAAGTCAAGTACACAATGACCAAGTCTTATGCCACAGTGGCCACATGTGCTTCTTCCAGGAATGGAAACAGCAGTCCTGCCTGTTCTATGAACAAATCCATTTGTCTTCAGTTACTCTCCCAACTCCCATCCCCAAGCAGAAAGCAACAGGTTGGAGAAGGCTGATCCTTGAATCAGAGATCTGTGGTTCCAGAGTCTTGAGATTGATTTTTTCTTCCATCTTACTTCTTCCACAGTGTCCATAACTTCTATAACATTAATTCTATAACCAGCCATAATAGAATTCCAGTTAAGAACGTGAGAATTTCTATGAAGGATTAGAACAAGATAAACTGAATCCATGAGGAATAGCATTTTAAACAGTCCTCATTGTTGTCCACACACACACACACACTGCAGAACAAGTATCAACACCCAGAAAGAAGGCACTTGCATTGTATCATGGTTTCACATAATTTGTCTTTCTTTCTTTTCCATTTCTTTTCTTGTTATCTTTTTTTAACTACTCTTCCTACAGCTTTTTAAATTTAATTTGCATCGGGAGAAAGAAGACTACTTAACACTGTACGGTCATTGAAAAGTTATTTTCATCAACAACGATAGCACTATTGCAGGTGGACATTTTGGTAATGGGAGAAATGAAAATAAATGGCCTGTAAATAGACAGAAATTTTTCTAAGTGAGCCATCGGCAGTTTTCTCAGTCAGGCAGAAATGCAGTTTTTCTGGAACCTAATGGAAAGGCCACTGGCAGCTCAAATTAGTGCACCCCTTAATTCTGGGAGCAGCCGCAGCATTCGCTGAGATTCATACAGCATTGTCTCCTACAAATTGATGGGGAGTGGACCTGAACTGAATATTTTTGCTCCCTGCAATTATTCTCAGCCTCCGCATGGGGCTTATTTAAAACAAATTTTATAACTCAAGCTGCAACCACCTCATTTGTCATTGGGCCCCTTTTGGTTTTTTCAATGGAAATGACAGCATCACCGCAGGCTCCTCTGTCCTCAAAGTTGCAGGTGAAGACCAGCTGGGGACTGAGAGCCATTGTTCCCCTATTAGCATAGGACGGTGGAACAAGACTGAAATGCCATGATTCAAAGCCAAGTGCCACTTGGGACTCAACAGGGAAAGAAACAAAACCTCTATTGCTTCTCATGCACATTGCTCCATGGGAAACAAGTCTGACTGGTAATCAGAAGGTAGTGTCATTTAAAACTAGGTCAAAGCAAAAGTTAGTTATGGAATAAGATCAGCAAAGGCACAGCTTCTCAGGTAAGCTTCTAAGATAATTTGAATGCCTCATACAAAACAGGGTGAAAGAGGAGTTATATAAATACATAGGAAAGACATCTAGGTTTCGCTCAATGTGATGTTCTACATATATACCCCCCTGGAGAGTTGTACAGATGCACACCAGCTGACCATACTTCCTAGATTAATGACCACAGCAACAAATCCCACTGGCAATATGGTAAATTACTGGAAATTGTTGTTCTCGAGATGTAAATGTGGGAGTGAAAATCAATCTTGAGTGTCAAGAATGGCAGCAACAAATGAAGGCTGGAGGCTCCTTAAATTGATTGCATATCTTTCTCTAGTTTTTCTTTTCTTTTAAACAACAGTAAACTTGGATCAAATTGATCAAGAAGATTGAGAATATTTTTTACAGGCTGCTGCAATGTTTTTTTTCATTCCCAGAGGTGAAGGGGAGCCAAGGAGTTAAGAATTCCACCCTCTGTCCCATTATGGCATAGGACTAGCATAAAACCCATTGTGTTCTACATTTTAAGAGCTACTGCAAGCATGGTACAGTTTTCATTGCACAAACTGGTTGGAAAAAGGAGATGTTCAACTGCATGTGTGACCAGTTGTGTAGCCTCTTACACAACCTCTTATAAACTTTTCACACAATGGCTTCGCACAGCTGCTGGTCCAAAATGTAATCCAGCACAGCTGTGCTAGCAGGGATTTTTCACTCCAGTAGTGTTAAATTAGGTTTTGATCCTTTGGTTTTCAAAATGGAGTTCAAGACATGATCCTATTTCCTCTTCCTAATGGCAAAGTATGAAGAATATAGGAACTGCCTTGCTGGGGTACTCAGTCTCCCTGGCCACCAGTCAGTTGCAAGGGTGTATCTATCCAGCTGGTTTTCATAACCAAAGGAGGAAGGAGAAGTGTTATATTGAGCATGAAGGTTGCTTCTTCTTTCCTCCATACTCAAGAGCAGTCAGAACAGGCCAGGTCACCCTTGCAGTACAGTAGCAACTGGTGAGCATAAAAAATGAAATGTGCAGATATAAGAGGGGTGACACCTGGCTTATCCACAGTACATGTGAAAGGGATCTAGCAGTTCTAGTAGACTTAGTAGACCACAAGTTGGACATGAGTCAGCAGTGTGATTGGCTTAAAAAGCCAATGCAATTCTGTGCTGCATTAATAACAATATAATATAGAGACCAAGGGAAGTAATAGTACCACTCAATTCTGCTTTGGTGAGACTCCACCTGGAGTTCTGTGTCCAGTTCTGAGCACCACAGTTCAAGAACAATATTGACAAGCTGCAACATGCCCAGATGATGGCGACCAAAATGGTAGAAGGCTTGAAAACCATGTCCTATAAGGAGCGGCTTAAGGAGATGGATGTGTTTTGCCTGGAGAAGACAAGGTTAAGAGGTGACATGATAGCTATGTTTAATATATGAAGGGATATCATATGGAAGATGAAGCAAGCTTGTTTTCTGCAGCCCCAGAAACTAGGCCACACACCAATGGCTTCAAACTTCAAGAAACGAGATTCCATCTAAACATTAGGAAAAACTTCCTGATGGTAAGAGCAGTTTGACAGTGGAATATGCTGCTGCCTGGGAATGTGGTGGAGTCTCCTTCTTTGGAGGTTTTTAAACAGAGGCTGGATGACCCTCTGTTGAGAATGCTTTCATGGTGTATTCCTGCATGGCAGGGGTTTGGATTCAATGGCCCTTGCGGTCTCTTGCAGCCCTATGATTCTATGAGTCCCATGTCTGTGGGACAATGAATCCTGTCTGGCCTTTCAGTAGCTTCAAAGGAGCTGTCCAAGGTGCTAAACCATCTCCCCAAAATTCATTTAAATGCCCTGGACCCTTCTTTAAAACTGAACTAAAACCTGGAGTGGATTCACTGCCCCAGCTAATAGAAGCTAGGGAGCCCCTCCATTGTTGTTGTGCGTCATAGAAAGCAGCAGGGCAGAGGGATCAGCTCCTTCCACCTCCTGTAAGTAGGCTGGATGACACTTATGCTTAGCCAGTGCAGTATAGTTCCCTGGCCACTGTTTTCTTTAAAACACAGTCACTCATACAAACACACATTCACAAGCAAAGCAGCATGGAACCAAGCAATATAATGAATTGCCACCAGGACTGGAGGTGAAATTTGTAATTATTAGAATTGAGCATTTGCATTTTAAAGAAGCGACATCAAATAAAGAACTAACCCTGTACATAGCACTGCAGGCTCTTGAGCAGCCACACAGAAAGAATCCCTTCCCACCAACCCCCCAAATCGATTTAGACCAGAAAAATATCTCATTTATGTCACTTGATAAGAAATCTGCTTGGGGCAGGCCAGACACTCTGAATATGGGCCCAAGAGGATGTAACAAGAGCAACAAATAAGGCTGAAATCGGACCTTCCATTATTAACAGATTTCATTTTCCTAGCAGTGTGATGGCTAAATTGGGAAGGTGGATTTGAAACTGATAAGGGAAACAAGCAAGTTCCAGTCACAGTGTTTGTTGTTCCTGAGATGCACTGCGTTTATCATAAGAAGTCTCTTTTTAAAAATGCACAATATCTATCCATGTGTCTGTCTTAGCAATGGATGCTAATCTTTGCTTTTGTCATTCACAAGCAGGCATCAGTTATTAATTTCAGTGATTTCATAAGGATCAAATAGTTTCTCCATAATTTTTCAGTGCTAATTTTACTTGGGACTTCTATAGGGAAAATTCAGTAGCACAGAAAAAGTATTTACTTGCAAAAAGCAATTATCTCTTTGTACTGAAGACAATATATCTCATACACAAAACACATTTTGTGCCCCAAAAACACAATTTCTGCACAGAAAAAAGACACACCTTTTTCTGTACAGAAAACATTTAAGGGAGGGAGGATTATTTTTCTGTACACACCAATAGGAGAGAATGTATATGCTTCCTGTGCAAGATAGATAGATGGATAGACAGATAGACAGACCTTTGCAGAAAGCATGATTCCTAAATGAAATCTACTTTTTCTGCACAGAAGAGTCAGATGCATCTCTCTGCCAATGAATTTTTCCAAATGAATTCTCAAAATGTAAAGAATCTTTTAGCTTTATTCCTTTTCCTTGTTTTCCATTAAGAAAATGAATATTAATGAGTATTCATCTCAACCCAAATCTTTCTCTTCCTCCTCCTCCTCCTTGTATGAGTTATTTATTTATTATTTTCATTTTTCTCAATAATTGGACCCAAGGTGGCTAACAGCATATTTAAAAACACAGATTAAAAACTATACAAAATCTCTGATAAAAGTTATTAAAAATCAATTAAACACTTTATAAAGTTTAAATATTAATTATTATATTAATAATAATCATTATAATATAATTATTAATTATAATATTTAAAAACATTAATATTCATTAAAAGTCCATATACAAACCTTAAAAACAGCAGAGCAAAGCATTAAAACCCCACCCCAGTCAATTTTTAAAAGTGTGATGGGATAAAAAATGTTTGGACTTGCTAACAGAAGTATAGCCTTCCTAGGGAGGGAGTTCCAAAGATGGGGAGCAGAGACACCAAGAAGGTCTTCTTCCTTGTTCCCAGCAGAGAAGCCTGAGGAGGTGGTGGGACAGAGAGAAGGGTCTGCCTAGAAGATCTTCAAGCTCTAATGGGCTCATAAATGGAGTACTAACTACTAGAATCTAAGGCCCGAACTAGACAATGCAGTTGTTACCAGAGTATGCAGCAGGCATGCAACTCCACCTTTCTCAACCTGGTGTAAGGCAACTGCACTGCCCCAGGAGTATCTGGAAAGCAGTAGATTGGGAAAGATAAAGTCCAACCTAGTGCCTAAAATCCAGGGTCAAGCAAATTGTTTCCCAGAGGCCAAACGCAGTTCCCGGGGTTGTTTGTATAGTCTTCCAAAAACCACCAGAGGTATTAATCTCTTGCAACTTTCCTTAGCAATGTTTAGTACAAAAAGAAATACATTTTTCAGTAACAGAAGTGAACTTCTGGCCATTTCTGTGGGGTTATTTGGGACGCAGCAGCAATCTGTGCAACCTTTGCAGGATCCTGGGAGCAGAAAACCAGCCCTGGGCCATGGCAGCAACCTGAACATACCTAATGTCATCTTCAGAGTTGGGCCTGTTGGTACTTGGGTGGAAGACTAGCTGATGATACCAAGAAACTCCAAGCAGAGCTAGAAAACAATCCTGGTTGGAATCAATGAGCACCATTGCTGCTGGTTAATTTTGACTGTACTGGTCTAGGTGGACCAAGGGTGTTACTCAGTGTAAGGGGACTTCCTACCTATACTCAGCATATTTTTTAAAAGACCTTCTGTACAGACCAGTTGAATAGGGAGAAAGCAGAGTCATATGTTGTTGTTACCGTTTACTAGCCTTACTTTGGAAGATATTAGATATCGTGTTGATATCACAATTCGGCCCCATTTTGCCACCCTCGGCCAAGTGTTTGTGAGGGCCCCGAACAAGCACAGAGCTAGGTATGGCCAGTAACTGCTGAACATTCCATTCTCCACCTAGGCAGACCGGACTCAGCCAGATCTTCGCTTTAGGAGACCTCCCCAGACAAACACCTCATTAAGGATGCACGCTAATACAAAGAACTCCCTGCCCCGAGCAGGGAACTTGACGAGCTAGACGCTTAACTGTCAAGGACGCTGCATCTGCATACTGGCCATTCCATTGTCGATTCAGACTTAATTCAATCATGCTAAATTCTGACCTTTCAGTGACATTGTCTCGCACCCAAACCTTATTGTTCTTCCCAAAGTACAGACTAGCCTACAGTCATACTTTCCCTATAAGAACCCCCAGTTCCAAGAGCTTCCTCGGATCGCTCTGAACTTCCACCCCGCCTTGCTGCCACTGCATCAGCCAAGCTTCCCCCTCGGTCTCCGTTCGAGACTGTGCATTTACGGACCTCCGCTGTAATCTACCCCGGGCATCGGACAGGTGTAGTATCTCCCAATTCAACAATCCCTCTCAAAATCCCTCTATACCATTACTACCTTTATTTTCTATAGTTACTTGTGTGAGTGTGTTGCATACACTGTTTGCCTGTATTTAATAAAATTCAAAGTTATTATTTCACATTTAGTGTGCTTCTTGGCCTGGCCTGACCCCGTAGACATTGGGTTAAAGATTCTGCTGCATTGCCCTGCCTCTCGTTTTGCTAACTTGTGCTCTGAGCTAATTTCCCCCCACCAATATTTGAGCACGTTTGGAGTCCCTCGCAGGACCCCCAGGAAACAGGGTAACAATATACCACTGGTAACAGCACAGACAAATTCAGCTTTTATCTTGAATGTGCAATGCAGGCAGGGTGAGCAGAGCTTGGAATTTTTTACTGCAATTCCCAGAATGCCTCAGCCAGAACTAGAGAGTATTCTGGCATTTGCAGTCCAGAAAAAAAAAAACTTTTCAAGTCCTGTGTACCATCTTGCTCCTGCTGCTAGATGAATTTTTTTGCAGTGGATTCTGTTGGTCCCAGGAATTATTGGACCTGCTATCTCTATTCTCCCTCCAGCAAAATCAGGACAATAGTAACTAATTTATAGTGCTACTGTGTGATCATCAGTGTTATAATGATGGAGATCTTACATCAAGGAAACAGAGTGTAAATTTACTCTCAAATATTTGCATGGTGATTGTGAATTAGTGAAATGCTACATTGCACAACTGAATGTGCAAACAATCTGAAAAGCATGACTGCAAAGGTTCAATGCACATTAGATACATCTGCATGCACAAAGTGCAATGCCACCACATACACAATGGTATTGAATGTTCAACTGTGCTTCCACAGCCTTCAATTGAATATGGATTTCTTCATGAGACAAAAATGGTCAACCTCTTCTTATGGCTGAAATTAGCAGGCATAAATCACTAATAAGATACCAGTGCTCCAAAAACTGCAAAAATGCTATATATATTTTTTAAAAGTATCATGATCCAAGGTAAAATTAAAACAGTAAAATGTAAACCAGGTCAGAAATGCTATTTAATCTATGGGAAAACGCTTAGCAGCAGATGGATCCAACTATTACATAAACCCTGCTTGCTATGTTCATTTGTTTATTCATGCTCTCTCTTTTTTAATGAAACACACTTGCCCTTTGACATATGGCCTTTTGTTTAAAAACCGTCACCTGCTCATAAACATATTCCTTGAAAGTCACTGTTAATTGCATGTCAGGATGTCACAAGGGCACTGAGTACCAAATGGTGCCACAGCGTTCATAAAAGCGCCACTACCAATAATTGCTTTTAAACACTCTTTAACCTGGTCCCTTGTCATGTTGTACTTGGGATTCATCCAAAAGGCAGCTATGAACCCTGCCCTCTGCCCCCAGGCAGGAGCTCCAAAGGTGCTTCCTTAATTACAGTTTTCATTTCCTTCATGGAAGTGCTCATCTGACAAAAATCCTAAAATATACTTAGGCTCTTATCTCAAAGTGAGAATTGCAGACAACTCTGGTGCTAAGAAATGAGCATGCCGGCATTGATACAGGCAGATTTAAACCCCTTGTATGGCAGGATGGCATACTTGGGTTGCCACATCTGTGACACTGTAGGTTTATTTCCAATCTCTTAAGAGACTTCTAGCCTTGCAAGACTGGAAATTCCCTCCCAGTGTTTTTACTAGGGTTCTTGCCAGCCTTCCAAAGCTGACTTCCACGCATGGAACACTGGTAATCTCCCAGTTCATATGCTGCTACCACCCCCCTGAATTATGAATTACTTAGACAGAACAGGAGGGACTCTGCCTAATCTCTAAGCGTAAGGAACTTCTACCTCCCCCTTGCCCTGAGTGAGAGGTCCTATGTAGCGTGTGCCAACCCTGGCGTGGAAATGGAGAGAAACGGAGGTTTATAAAAGTGTTTTAATCAAGGCATGCAAATAAACAATATCACACTTGGGAGACCCCCTCTCCCAGGTACACTTAGTTACAAGAATTTACAAAACAGATATCACAGCACAGATACATTCTTAAGATCAGCCAATTCCCCAAAATAATAAACAGCCCTAACGCGGCTAACTACTTTATTCTAGTACTCACAGATGTTCTTAGAAGAAAGAAGCCAGGAGGCCAGGCATGCCTGCCTGCCTACGACTGGCATAGATCTCATCTCTGTGTGTGTCTCTCTCTGGCCACATAGCCTCTCTGAAGTTTTATTTTCCTCCTTGGAAGGATCTGGAAGCCTCTCCAAGATGCCCGCCTCTTTCCTTTTTGGTTGGTCAATTCTCACCTTGTGACCTGTGATGCTGACCCTTTCTTTTTGGTTGGTCAGCTCTCACCCTGTGACCCTTGATGTAATCCTAACATCTCATTAACCCTTGGTTTACCTGAAGAGGGAAGTATCTCCCTTTGATAAGCCTAGATAATGGGAAGCCCCATTATCACAACATCTCTTGAGGCTCAGATCCTGACAAAACAGGGGTAGGTCCTTGGAACTGGAGAGGGAACCTACAGATGGGTAAGAAGACAGCCTAATTACCTACGACTGCGTGTTATCTCACTGGTAAACCCTGTCCCGGGGTCTACAATTTTGATATTAAAATATGATTCAATATGCCTGAGAGGTCACCCAGATGGGCACGTAGGCAGCAACGGTTGAACAATCAAAAACAGGTCAGGCCAGTAAAATCCCCAGTCACGTAGCCCCAGGAGACCTCAAGCTGTGAAAGCCACAGTAAACAAAAGGTCCTCAGCCACTGAGGAGCCAACTTGAGGAGATTTGCATGTTTGCCCCAAATTGAGCACCGATAGCAATAAAATCCTATCAGGCAAGGACCATTTACATAAATTCACACCACAACCCAATGCAACTGAAGATCCTAAAACTTTGGCAACACCTTGTGATCTCATCATGCAAAAAGAGTTGCCATCGTGGAGCTTCTTTTCTGTTGCAACACCCATTGTTCTCCCTGAGAAAGGATTAGCCCTCCAGGTACTTCTTCCCCTACAAATAGTCCCAGTTTTTGAGAGTTTCTTTGGATCGCTCCTGGTCTTCCCAGCAGACCGTTTCTCCATCCGTTGAGTAACCCCTCAGCCCTCTCCGGGCTGAGCTCCGTTGTTTTTCCCGGACCAAGGACATCAGGAAAAGGTGCAGTATTACCCCATCTACAACCCCTTCACCCCTTCAATATTCCCCTATCCAGTTTCCTCTCTTTTGCTTCTTAATAGGTCTTGAGTGAGTGTGTGAGTGAGTGCATTCAATAAAATCATTTTGTTGGACATCTTTGTTTGGTTTTTGGCTTGGCCTGACGCCATAAAAACTGTGTAAAAAGACCCCGCTAGGTTACCCGGCCTCTCACATTGCTATTGTACATGCTGTGGCTGGTTTCCATTTCATCACATGGAGCACATTAAGGTGTCCCCCACGGGACCCCAGAAATCAGGGTAACAGAGGACTGAGATGGCTCAAACTGCTATGGCTCAGATGGTAAGGTCTTCCTGTGCCTAGTGGCTCAGCTGTTTTACCTGACAAACTTGCTAGATCTAAGAGCCCACACTGATGCACCGGTCCACCAGAGGCTGGAGGACAGGCATCACCCTTTACCACTGTAACTGCCCTCTAGTGATGCCCCTCTGAATCAGGAGTATGTACTTTCTGGAGAGCTGCCAAGGGCCAAATTCCTTGCTCTGAGGGGATGTTCTTCAGAGCAAGGCATTATGGGACAGGTAGCCAGAGAGGTGTCATTTGCTACAGTAGGAAAACATGAACACCAAGGCTCCATGGAACACTCATTGCATTACCTTGTTGATGTGATGGGGGTCCCTCTTCATGGTGTACAAATCTATTTACCATTCTGCTGTCTTTGGTAAGGGATTGATTCAGTCTTACAAAAAACCCAGCCTTTAGGGGTGAAAAATACATTTGTATTCATTGAGAATTTTTGCATGAATTCATCCACTTCATGGACTGCAAAAGGGATGTTGGTATGGGGAGCGGAAGGAAGACATTGTCCGCCAAATATGAATCTGCCCCCCCCTGAAATTTTCTCTCAGCCCCCAAATTTCTAACTCAGCATAGAGTTAGACACTGAAAAGTGTTCATTCTCTAAAACTCTTATGTTTGCTGTGTGTTTGCAGTAACTTAAAGCCGCAGTTAACCATTTAGAAATGTAGTTTAGATATCCAAAGCAAAAGACAGGCAAAGCTACTTAAAGGAATGTGAACACAGCAAATAAAAGAAGTCTAGGTGTAAACAATTTTCAGCATCTTATACTCTGCAATACTAGAAATTTGAAGAAAGAAGGGGAGTTTCAGGTGGAAGGATAGAATTGTTATGGGGAGAAAATGTCTTCTTCTCTCCCCCCACCATGCCTACCTCTCTGGTCTGAAAGGCTATTAATGCAGGTGTTCATATGTTTTTCATTTGCTTGGCATTAGAAGGAAGCCATGAGCATTAGCTTATTATTGTTTTTCTTTCTCAAACTGTACTGATGTAAATGAGCACAGCTAAAAATATATCTGTTTGAAAAATATGTCCAGCACTTAATGAAAAAAAAAAGTAAAGTGGAAAAATCCATACCTTACAAAAATATGTTAAAATGAATACATTGAAAGCAACTGCATTCCAAAATGCGAGGTATTTCCTTGGACGAAGTGAAGAGGAATCTTGTTGCTGGGATTCTGAGAAACACCACCAATATGAAGCTGACATTTTCATTTCTCCTACAGCACTGCTTATGGCAAAGATGCTCCAACAAGGTAGAACTATGCTAACAATAAGGTGCAATTAGGCCAAGTTCTTATCTGATGCAGGGAAAGTGTAGAGTTCTGCCAATGCAGTTAGACAAGTGTTCAAGGAAAACCGATGGCTGGCAGCCACATGATGGCATGATAGAGCTCTCCCAGGTCACTTCCCCAGCTTATCAGTGGTCATTTGTTTCCAGCAGGACAGAGCTATACCCTGGCACCATCCAGTAGTCATTGTTTAGTTAGGAAAAAAAAATTACACTACAAGATACCACCATGCACAATGTCTGAAAAGCTAGTTCACATAATCCTGAGTTACAGTAAAATATGTCACCAAGTCAGTTCAGGCCCACATTTCCAACCTGTCCTACTTTAGCTTGTGTTCTATCTGGAGATAGGAATTAACTAGTTAAAATCAGTTAAGTGATTGATTAAGGTGGACATTTTCTAGCCTAAGAGGCCACTTAATTAAATTTATTTTTCAGCACAACTGATCGACTTATGTTGGAATTTCAAAATTAACTTAACTCTAGAATGTAGGTACTAGTTAAGCTATGAATTAATTAATTAATTAATTAATTAGTGAAGAGATCATGCTAAAAAGCTAACACATTTTACATTTCTTAGCAAGTTTTTCACCCAAAATCTATCCCCAGAGAATTACAATGTTTTAGGTCAAAAGATCCAGACCACTTATTTCCATTTATAATTAGACGATGACTTTTGGTTAATTCTGAGATTAAAAGAGTTTGAACAAAGAAGTTGTAAGGACAGCTTGGAAAGGTGTGCTCTTCTTTGCCGTTGTTTTCCTGTGTTCTGCACTAGACACTGTATAGAACCTTCTCATCTCTCCCAGGAAAATGGATTTCAAAGCCCTTAACCATGAGGAGCTAATGTGGTATGGTGGTTTGAACACTAGACTACAACCCTGGGGATCAGTGTTTGATTCCACACTCAGCCATGGAAACTTACTGACTGATTGTAGGCACATCACACACTCTCAGCCCCAGAAAACCTCATGATAGGTTCATCTTAGGGTCACCGTAAGTCAGAACTGACTTGAAGGCACACAACAACAACAAATGGGAAGTTTGCTGAGATTCAAGTGAGAATCAACAATCTAAAGAAGCGGGGAGGTAAGGAAAAGAGATTATACGGGAGGGGTGTATGAAGGGAAGCAAAGGATTTTTAGTTAAGCAGTTAAAATGGGGTTTTCAAAAATTCACACAGCTGTTTGTTTCTTCTAAGCACGAAAGAGACAAGAGCAAGCATACAATCATAAATGGAATTTTTTAGCTTCATTCTGGTAAGGCTTTTAATGCAGACATACAACTTAAATTTTCAGAGGCAATTTAACACAAACTTAAGTGTTTCTTTCTAACCTACCTGCAACTGATGCAACTTTTAGCTTATTGACAATTAACTAAATGCTAAACTAAATGCATGGCAGGAAAAGATTAATGCATTTAGTTAATTGAGAGGCCATGTTTTGGCACTTGTGGGTTAAAATGCTCCCATAAGAATTGGTGCTCAGACTTTCACTTGTGGGAGAACCAGAGAGAAGAAAGTCTGAGCACCAATTCTTATGGAAGCATTTTAACCCACAAGTGCCAAAACATGGCCTCTCAATCACTTTTCCTGAACCTTGTGCCAATTTAAAAGTTCTAGTGGGGAAAAATGGCCTATTTGTCAGGTTGCCAGACTGATAACTTGCCAGACTGAAAACTGGAGAGGTCTCCTGTGACTTTAAAAGAAGTTGCACAACCAGGTCACAGGTAACACCTGCTGAAATTCCCTCCTCTACACAACCATTACAGACGCAGGCGCCTTCTCCAGTTTTCACTCTGGCAACCCTGCATATTTGGCATGAAGAACCCAATCTAATATACTCGGCTAGGTGTCAGGTTTGTTGAGTCTGCATCAAAAAGTCAGTATTAGAAAGGTTGTTTGGATATCCTGGCATAAATATCCTAAAGGCATCAGATCCCATCTGATCTTGGAAGTTAAGCAGGGTCAGCCCTGCTTAGTTCACGCTCCTGGTGCTGTAGGCTATATTTCAGAAGAAGGAACGAGCAAAGCCACCTCTGAGTGTTCCTTGCCTAGGAAAACTCTATGAAATGCATGGGGTGGCCGTAAGTCAACGGGCAACTTGAAGGCACACACACACACACACACACTCTCTCTCTTGGGACGTCCTTCTCCAGAACATCATTACCTGTAATGACAAACTAAAGGCAAGATTAGAAGCCCCCGCTACAGAAGGCACACAGCCGAGCTTTTATGATTTAAATGAAGGACGGTGCAAACAACCCCTTGGAAAACCTCACACTGGGCTGTTATTCCGCTGCAGTCAGGCTTGATTAGGAGTGCATGTTCCTTCTTTTATGAACACCTGTGTCTAAAGCCGACAAATAATTAACTTAGCCGTACCATTTCCCTCCGATAATGGTGTAATTTGCCACGCCTTTCAGACCCAGGACAGCTGGCGCTATTGAAAAATCACCTCCGGATTAGGCCGCAACTCCCAGGCCGAACTCTTTGGGGGTCTTCTCGCATCTCCATGGCAACGGCCTATAGGCTGTAAATTATCACCTCTAATAATGATCGGTAAAGGCTATCTGATTTTATTCCGGCTCCCTTCATAATAAAAGACAAGGTGTATGAAAATTAAACGGAGGTCTATACCTTCGGGAAAATATACATTATCACACCGTGTGGAAAATGAAGAGGATAGAAACAATGGGGTGTGTGTATGTCTGGGGGAGAGAGATTGTTCTTAGAGAAAGCTTAAAGGGAAAATATTGCAATGTTCACAGATCAGCTGTCTGCATCTCGATTTGCCTCTGAAATCTCCAGACTGATCACAAAGTTTGGAAGGATGGAGATAATAGCTAAAAATTCCTACCAGCTCACAACCAGGAGAGGTTTTTCCCCAGATGAAAATATTCTGCTGAGCATAAGGTGGAAATGGCATTAACAACTGATGACTCTGGTTACAGCTGTGTAGTAACAAGTTAGAAAGATATACTTTTTAAAAGAACTCTAGTTTTAAGCGGCAGTGTGCCTTGCCTCTCCCCATGCCTCCCCATATCTTGCCCATGCTTGTTCTGAAGCATTAAGTCTCGACAGGTGGACACAAACTTGACAGAGTAGAAAAAATGTATCTACCCATGAGGACTTTCCACTTGTCACTTAATTTTTTTTATTTATTTTTTTTAACTATGTGCCAGCTGGAGAGCAGAAATGCATTCTGCAATGGTCAATGGACTACCGGGAACCTTCTGTCAACCACACAAGCCATGAAAATAGCATGCAATTTTCTAATAACCCACTAAAGAACAATTCTTCCTTCCTAATATACTGAGAATTCTTTCCCACCATCTTTTCACATGTACCCTTGTTAAATAAAATAAAATAAAATAAAAAAATAAAATAAAATAAAATAAAATAAAATAATAAAATAAAATAAAATAAAATAAAATAATAAAATAAAATAAAATAAAATAAAATAAAATAAAATAAAATAAAATAAATGGGCCCAGAATTCAAAATCTGTTTGAGTTTTTTCCAGGAAAGACTTTCTTTTTTGAAGCAGCAGGCAAGGACTCCAGCTAAGGCAACTGTAAAGTTTTGCATCAATTTTTAATCAGTTATTATATTTAAATCCCCATCTTCCCTTTTAGAAAGCATGCACTGGCTTTTGGGAAGAGCCCAAAGATCTCTCATCTAGGCACTATCAAAAAGGACCAGACCCAACTGAACCTGAAAATTTTTACAGCCTCTGCTGGAGCAGAGAAATCTGAGCAGCACAGCTCTGTCAGGGAAAGTAATTCAGGATCCAGCTCATCCAGGGATAACAGTTGCCTTTCTTGACATTTTTTTTTCATTAGATATATTAGATATATACACACACGTGGACATATCAAGGGATCAGATCACAGAAGCACTGAATTTTAGAGTTGAGAAGTACTTTTAAAGTCATCTAGTGCATCCTCCTCTTCCATGCAAAATCTTGCAATACAAGACACTCCCGCAGCATCCGTGACAGATGACCATCCGGCAATTGCTGAAATGCCTCCAGTGAAAGGAGACCCATCAGTTCTTAAGAGATCTGTTCCACCAGAGAACAGCTCTTATCATCAGAAAATTTGTCCTAATGGTTAAGTCTAAAAACTGCTTCCTTGCAATTTCCAGCCATTAGTTCTTGTCGCTCTGGAGCAACAGAAATCTGTTCAAGCATCTGTGCAGCAAGCAGTGATTCAGATATTTGAACACCAGTATCATATTTCTGCTTGATCTTCTCTTCTGCAGAGTATAACAAGCTATTTCTATTGTTCCTTGATCTTCAGGGCTTGATCTTCAGACAATTTTCCTTACCAGTTGCCTTTGAGATCTTAACAGTTTGCTTAGAGGTGGAAGTGTGGATACTGTAAAACTCTTTGTCCATCAAAATCAACAGATCCAGTTTTGGAAGCACATTTTGGGGATGTCCATGATACATTTTGGAGGTTATCACCATTGACATTCTAATGGCAATCCCAAGTCTCTTAGTACTATGTTAGTATCTATCTGCAATCTCATATTCCACAAGGGCCACCACAACACAAAAATGATTGGATTTCCCTTTCATGATTCCCCGATGGTTTGGGTCTGCTCTGCATGTTGCTCTGTCTTCCAATTTTACCTAGATATAGTGTGGCCAGGTTTTCAAATAAGAGACAGTCAAAATTCATGATAAGTAGGGCTGACAATCAGGAAGTAGCTATTAGCAGGCTTATGTTCTATCTAAACACTAAATGAAAGTAATGATTCCAGTTAACTTAGCCCTGTGTTTCTCTGTAAAATTAGCATATTGTTTACATTCATAAATTGTATGATGCACACATTTCTGTCTTTATAAATGGCCCACACAAAAATATGGGATTTTTTGGTGTCTTCATTCAGTCTATATATATAAGAATAAAAGCATTCCAGCCTTCAAATACCAAGCATCTCTTATAACAAGGGATGTCTGCTAGTCCTATAAGGGAGAAGGTTTCTGACCCTCAAATAAGGGGCATTCCTTATAATAAAAAACAACTGGCAATCATACCTATAGGATTTATCCAATCGATCTTGGATTTGTGTATTTATTCCATGTACAGCTCACCTTTCTGCCAAAAAAATGGCAGTCAAGGTTGCTAACAATAACAAAACCACAGATTTAAACCAAATTTTTATTAAACATAACATGAAAACCAGTGAGTTAAGAATACAAGAAGAAAAGACACAAGCCAATACCTAACCAGTTAAATTCCCATCAGTGCACATCAGCTTACTGTCAAAGGACTTTTCAATAAAAAAATTATTTTTGTCTGCCAGCAGAAAGGCAACAGAGATTACAGGACCCAAGAATACCCTCAGACTGTGAACTTGAGTAATCAAGGGCAATGTAACTCCAAACAAGCAAAGTCTGAATGCCTATTTTCTTTTTTCCTTCTTTTTCTTTTCCCCTTTCAGGTAGCACCTGTGTTTTGCCTGGATTAAGCGTCAATTTGTTTTCATCCATCCAGTCCATTTCTGACAGTAGACAAAAATTTAGAACAATAATAGCAGCCTTGGATCTAGCTGGACAAGAAATATACAACTGGGCATCATCTGCATACTGGTGGCATTAAACCCCAAATTAATCAACCTCTCCTGTCGGTTTCATGGGCATGTTACGCAGCACAGAGAGCAAGATTGGACCTAGCAGAGATCACGGGCCAAGATCCACAGCATGAAAGCAGCATTCCACAAAGCAGCGTTCCATGTCTGGTGAAATCCTCCATCCAGATAGAACCAAAGCCACTGTAAAGTAGACCCTGTAAGTCTCATACCAAACAAGTACATCAAAAGGGTACCATGATCAACAGTGTCAAAACCACAGAAGGTCCATCAGAATCAGTAGAGACATGCTCCTCCAACCAGTAGCCAGGGGAGGTTGTCTATCAAGCTAACCAAAGGAACCTCTAGCATATAAAATAGATTTAGATAACCCACCCCATCTAGAAATCCCTGAAGCTGAGCCTCTGCCATATATTAGCACTTTGCCCAAGAATGAAACATTGGAGATTGGCCAGGAAAAATTTACTATAGTGCAGATGGTCGAGGATCTTTAAATAATAAGTCTTACCACTACCTTTTGAGGACAAAATGGAATCAGTTTAGCTCTGCCTGGTGGAAGAAGATGCTCACAGTGGTCATGTCAACTATCTGAGCTATTTCCTTTTCCAGAGGTTAATCCAAGCTTCAACAAAATCAGCTGCTGAGATGACTGCAACATCTCCAAAAGTTTTCAAAAAAAACCATCCAGATCCATCTGTCTTCTGTGGCAGATCATTTTAATCTGTCCTTCATTCCCATAGTTAAATGTACAAATTGGTTTAAGTGTAGTTTCTTCCTCATTACTTTGTATTACTAGATAGTTTTTATCTGCAGCTATGCCATGCACACAAGCAATTGTGTGCAATGAAGCAGCAGAAGTTCTATCCTTTTTTTTCTTTTTTTTCTTTTTTTCTTTTTTTTTTTTTTTGGAAAGTGTAATGTTGTGCATCATGGCACATTTTCATCTATACAGAACATGGCCCTCAGTGGAGAGAGAATGTGCATTCCCATGAAAATTTAACAAAAGCACACTGAGAAAGGCACCACTTTGCAGATATACATCTTGGTGTGCATTTCTTTCTGGAGTGACTGCTGCCCTCCAAAGAGTTATATCTAAGGGCAGGAGCAGAAAAATGCCCTATCACATTATAGTTTGGAATCCAAGAATGGATGCTGTGAGGGGTTCCACTGATCCCACCACTGCCACAGATATGAGAACCTGTCCCTGTACTACTGCTTTCACATCAAGTGCAGGGCCTTCTAGATGCTCTTCTGGTTCCTATGTAATAGCTTATTCTTCTAATCCTACCACTGGATTCCATGGGCCTTGAACAACTAAGGAATCATCAACCCACTGAATACCACCAGCCACCCTAAGTATGGCTAAAGGCTGCCCTGTTAAAGACGTAAAATATATTTTGGCAGTAAAAATTAGGTAACTTGTGAGAGCAGAAAAGGCAAACAAGCTGAAGGAAAAGCATGAAAACCTAGAAGAAGAAGTTGTTTGAATGTTGTTGTTTTTAATTTGCTAATGCAACCATTGATAAGAATTGCCCCTGCAAAATGGCTGCCCTTACGGTCAGGCAGAATGAGGCCATTGCCTCCAACTAGAAGGTGCTGAGGAATGGAGAACAGATGGGCCCTTTCCACACCTTACCTTGTTCTGGCGCTGGGCTGCGGGGATTGCACGAACAGCCTCTGCCAAAAGGCTCTCCCTTCCCTGCTGCTTCAGCTTTGCACGAAATGCCTGCTCGCACAAGAGCCCCACCTCTTCCTTCTGCAGTGCAGCCTGGAACCTTCCAAGGCTGCACTAGAGCAGAAAGCGCAACCGGCCCAGCTCCAGAGACTCCGCACGCCAGGTAAGTGCACGCAGGCCCCAGGAGCAATGCGCGATCATGCACCATTTTTGGCTTCAAGCAGAAAATGAAAAGGTACACAATCGGCCCCTGCCAGCCCCTGGAGCATCATGCGATTGTGAGTGCGTCATGCAGATTGCTCCTTGCAATCGCGTGACACTCCAGGCCCTCTTTCGCATGGCAAATGCCATGCAAAAAGGGCCATAGAGTCACTGTGTGACCTCCTCTATCACAATCTCCCTCACCAGCTGCCCTGTTGCCTCAAATGCAGTGGAAGACACCCTCTTACCATTAGGGCTGAAATAAGATTCAGCCGCCAGGGTCTTAAAAACATACTTGATCTCACTGGCTTTTAATTAAAGTTTTATAGCATTAGCTGCTCTTAGATATTTGAAACTGTATTTTACTTGAAATGGCTTAATTTTAAATGGTGCCAGCACAAAGTGTTTCTGTAATTTGAGACTCCGTTTTATAGATGTTATATTGTAAACTACCTCAGCAAGGCCATGTTCTTGAAAGGAAGAGACGAAATACTAAATCTGTCAATTAATCTGATTATTTAACTGTGACAGACCCTTATTTCTCACTAGATTTGTTTTGCAGTTCCAACCTAATAAAGCGCCCTAACATTAACATTCAGCCCCAACTCCACCCTTTGTGCAAAAGGGTCTTGAGTGTTCCTCAGAAACAAATAAGTTATTTATGGTAGCATGTTCTTTTTTGTTACCAGTGACTTCGGATAAAACAGGCTTAGTAGTTATAAAAACAAACTGTAGCCTTTATTGTATTAACATTAAACAGTAAAGCATATTGTCAAGCTTCATGTAAAGTACAGTGTTGTCACATTAAACAGTCTAAACTTCTAACAGTCTATGCCTATAACTCCCCATCTGAGACACCAAGTCTCTGTGTCTTTTCCTTAGGTGCTTAAACACAACCCAGCTGCCCTCTCTGGCCAAGATCTCACTGAAGGTTCTATTTACAAACCGATACTCTGCACTACATAGAACTGCTATCATCCATAAGCCCCTCCCATGCACACCACTGTGCTGGGTTACATTCTTAAAGTTCTGCTCCTGTTACCTAGAAACATACCATCAAGTTGCACTGGCATTCCAAATAACTGATCCCCCAAAGCAACTTGGTTATAGTAATCTTTCTCCATGGTTCCCATTGTTGGTTTGAAATCCATTATTTGTCTGGATGCTAGATCAAAAGTGTAGCAATAATGTGGCCAGGGGGGCAAAATGAAGGTTATTGTGTGCCTTCAAGCTGTTTTCAACTTATGGTAACCCTAAAATGAAAGTATCCCAGGGTTTTCTTGGGCTGAGAGTGTGTGATGTGTCCATGGATACCCATTGGTTTCCACAGCTGAGTGGGGAATTGAACCCTGGTCTCCAGGAAGTGCTAGGCCATTTCTGCACTAGATGTTATAGCGCTATTATTCCACTTGCAACATCCTATGGAATCCTGGGGTTTGCAGTTTGGGGGGGGGCATCTGGCCCCTCCCGAAACTGCAAACCCCAGGATTCCATAGGATGTTGCAAGTGGAATAATAGCACTATAACAGTCTAGTGCAAAAATGGCCATAGTCCCACGCTCAAACCAGCATACTATGCTGGCTCTGCAAATGAGAATATTTCCCCCCAAATAATAATCCTTCCTCAACTTCAGTCCCCAAAGTTTTATATTACATTGCAATAACAAACAAACAAACAAAAAATCTTCAGTTTCCAAATTTCTAGCATTGCAGTAACTTAAAACTTCACTTGCGCATTTAGAAATACAGTTTAGGCTTCCAAAGCAAAGGGTCACACAAAGTTATCAAGGGAATCTGAACACAACCAACAGAGTTCCAGGTATGAACAGATTGCAGAGACTGCTAGAAATTTGGGGACTAAAGGAAATTTTCATTTGAGAGGTGAAAATGCCTATTCCTCTTCTAATAGCTACACCCCTGTACCACATTAATTTTTATCAATACGTTTCTAATCCCACTTTCTCCTCATTTATAATCCATCCTGTTTCATTTTTTCATCATTTTGTCACTTTCTTCCAGTTAGTTTATCCTTCATGTTCTCTAAATTCTTTGCAACCAAAATGGACAAGCAAAAAAAATCCACACATACTCCAGAAGGCATTTCCTGTTCTTCCTATTTAGTGTCTTTTTAAGAACCTTTTTTAAAACCCATGCTGGGAGGGATTTGGGGCTACTGTGAAATTCTGGAAAGTGCTAAAGGCAAGAGTTGCAAATGGCGGCACAGTTAACTTCAGACAAAAAAAAAAAGGCCGCTTTCACTGCTGTAAGAAACATTTAGAAGTCAATTGAAAGAGAGTCAAGGCCATGAGTTCAGACTGACCATTGCTGATGGCAAGAAATTCATGAGAGAGGGAAAAAGAAAGAGGGAAAGCAACCTTGGCACCATTACAAGAATAATATATTTTTTTCCTTCCAAGAATGAAACGTTCCCAGACCATTCTGTTAGTTTTATTTAGCTGAAACAGGTAATTGTCCAAGAGGTGACTTCCTCACTCTGTCATCTTGTCAGTTTGTTTAAAGTGGTCAGTGGAAAGTGACCCTTTATCAAAGCAGTGTCAAGTACTTCCCCTGGTCAAGGTGTTACTCTGAGTTATGGCAAGAGGCTTTAAACCCAGCAGGTCTACCCGACATGTGAGGCAGGAGAATGCTTAGTCAAATAAAGCAGTTTGTCAAGGCTAATCATCTCCAGACAACCACTGCAAGCATCTGCTGAGCAAAATACTGACTAGTGGGTGCCCATTGTTTTGCATTAAGTATTAAGTGTTAGAAGGCAGAAATTGGGGCTGGCAAAATACTAAGTTGGTGATATTTACCAGGCCATACAGCCTCACTCCATGATGTGGTTTAATTGGCAAATATTAATTGGCAGGAAATATAAATTATATCCTGCTATGGTTGGGAAGCCTGCTGGCAAAGAGGAACTGGCTGTACACGTGCATTGAAATACTAAGTAAGATTGGGACCTTAGGGCACGGCTAGTTAGGGAAGCTCCGGTGATAACAGACTTACAAATGTCCTCCAGCTACTCAACCTTTAGAAACAATAGCACCTGAAACTGCCTCCACAAAACAACTTTATCCACTGACACTCCCCTTTTGTCCCCTCAACTATCCTTCCATTAAGGAGCTATCAGTATTCTCATCAGTCCTTTGTCACCTAATGCTAAAGCCATTAGTTCATTCCAGACTCCTTTGTCTATTCTGCCAAAGAGCCATTAACACCTTCCCCCTCTGGGTGGAAATAGACTATTTAAATCCTGACTCTGAAACAGACAACTTGTAGTACGGTAGTTCTCTGCACAAAGGTCATCTTTATGCTGCCCCAATTCCCATTCTGGTACTACTGTCAGACTCTTAGCCTGGCCACATCACTTCTTTTCTTCTCTCCAGGTAGGTAAATATCAACCACTTCATCCTAACTCCTCACGATCTAATTTTTCCTCCCCTTCCTTCAACTAGCCTTGTGTGATTGTGCAACTGCTTGGATCTTGTCTGCATGTGATTGTTAATTCCCCCAATAAAACTAATATTCTTTTAATCTCAGGCTGGTGTCCCTGCATTAGTACTGGTATACACAGGTATAAAACATCCTATTAGGTCATTCCCCCTTTCACAGGCCTCCCCTTTGAGCTAATTTTCCCCACTGTTTCAGAGAGACACTGGCCTCATGGGTGGACCTCTCAGTCACCCATGTTTTGGGGTAACACAAATGGTTCCTAAATTGAGATAAACTAGCCACAGCAACTAGGCATTTCTTTTTGTGCAAAGCTACGGCTAGGAAAGGTTTTAAGAAGGTTATTAGGTAATTTTAGACTCTGGACTTAATAGGAGTTGTTCTTTAGATAGTGATATATATTGCCTCACTTAATCCAATATATGTGCTTGGCAAAGATATTCTTTTGAACAACAGATCCCCAAATCCTACAGCCAGCCAGGGTCATGATACCTGAGAGACTCTAGGAGTTGTAGACTCAAAACAAAAAGGATTTTTCCAAATTCTGTCCAAAATGTGTAATGAGCTCAGATGCTTTAGGCACCTTTTGGCTACTGCTGGCTTGAAAGCAGTACATATGAAAAGATTGGCCATCTTCAAAAAGAGGCTGGAGAGACATCTGATGGAGATGCGTTAGCTGAAGATCTTTCACTGAGCAGGGACCCATGAGGCCTCTTCCAATTCTCTGATTGCATAATACTAGTATTCAGTGTTGCCAATAAATCCAGTGCAGCTCTGGGTTGCATCAACAGGAGAATAGTGGCCAGATAAAGGAAAGTCTTAGTGCCTCCCTGTTATATTTTTATCAGTCCTTTACCTGGTATACTGTGTCGTGTTCTGCACATCACAGTTTCAGAAGGATATTGACAAGCTGGGATGTGTCCAGGGGAATTCAAACAAGATGATCAAAGGTCTGGAAACCAAGCCTCATGTGGAACAACTAAAGGAGCTGGTATGTTTAGCCCGGAGAAGGGAAGACTGAAAGGTGACATCATAACAACCAGAAAGGAATGTCATGAAAAGATGGAGCAAGCTTATTTTCTGCTCCTCCAGAGACTAGAACACAAACCAATGGATTCAAATTACAAGGGAAAAAAAGACATTCTACCCAAACATTAGGAACAGGTTCTTTATTATAATAGGTGTTTGATAGTGGAAGGACTACCTCAGAGTGGAAGATGGTCTTCCTTTGAAGGCTTTTAAACCAAAGTTAGATGGCCATCTCTCAGGACTGATTTAGCTCTATATTCCTCCATGGCAGAAGACTGAGCTAGACAACCCTGGTCCCTTCTAACTCTACAGTTCTGTGATTCCACAAACACCCTAGCCATGCTGAATAAGAAATTCTGAGGACTGTTGTCTGAGAAAAAAATGTGGTATTGAGTCCTTCTATTTTAGTGCCCCCCCCAATCTTTCTGCTGTATAGTGACCTGGATGTCTGCCCCCAAACTCTGCCCTAACAGCACTGGGTGGTTTATTCTTAACCTCTCATTGTCAAGAAGAGGTAGATTCATTAGAGGATAGGTTTCTGGAAGAACTGCAGGACAGTTTGTTTAGGAGTAAATACTGTCATGCCAACCACAAAAGTGAAAGGGAAATGAAGCATAATAAATCCATTTGAGCATTGGAGGACACAGATGTCACTTTACTATAAACTACGGCCATTCTAAAATTCCATGGAGACAGGAGAAATAAGGCACACGTGTTTCAGCTGTAGAAATCTGTAATGGGCAATGGCAAGGAGGTCTCTCATGGTGATTGGTTCAGCTGCAAAGCTGTCACAGAAGGGCAAAGCAGTCAGAAGGGCTTTGGCCTCCCATTGGGTGAATTGTTCAGGTGTAAGTCCTCAGTTCAAATTGAAAGAGGCAGGACCTGAGAAAGAAATCTACCATTGGTTTGAGCTTGCCTTCATACCATTCCTGCCAGTTTCATCTGAGCCTCTTCCTGAACTCTTGTGACCCTCCAAACAAGGGAACAGCCCAATTTCTGGGCAAAATTATACTGAGATGAGTCCATCCAGGTTGAACTCCTTGGCAAGAGCTGCGCTCACATAACAAGGCAGAGGCAGCACCTGACAGCTGGCTCCCTTGTTTAGTTGCAAAAATGTGGATGTAGGTTGGTGTTAACCTTCTGGCAGTGAAAATGTGAAGATCCTGCAGCTCTGATTACACCAGGAAAAGAAAGGTGTTATTACTGAAATGAAGGATGAGACAAAGCTGGGTGGGAAAATCATTTTAAAATTATACGTTGGAGAAAACACGAGCCGGAACTCTGAACAGAACAATGCACACAACAAGAAAAGGTAGGATGATATTGTGTACCATTTTTAGAAACAGATATTGCAAAGATGCCTAAGGTAAAAATATATTCAACCAAAAATATCCACAGGATTTAGTATTCATCTAATAATGTATATTGATCCTTTTCTCTCAAAAAAAAAAATCAGTTAAAGCAACTTATAATTTTCTGGATATAACCCATCTTGTCTGATTTTAGAAGCTAAGCAGATTCAGGACTGGTTAGTACTTGGAGGGAAGGCCACCACGAAATACAAGTTCTCATTCACACCACAGAATAACAGCACTGTGAATCCACTTTAACTGTCATGGCTGCATCCTACAGCACCCTGAGATTTGTGGTTTTATGAGGCACAGGAACTCTCCTCCTGAGAATTCCAAATACTCTTCCTTAAACTGCAAATCGTAGGATTTCACAGAATGAAGCTGTGGCAGTTGAACTGGAATCACAGCACAATAACTATGTGTGTGAAAGAGACCCTAGTTATCTACAGGTAGGGGTAGGAAAGAACGCTGACTGGAGAGCAGTTGTCAGTTAGAGTTGGCGATGCTGGTGTGGATGAGAGATGTGCTTCTTCACTGATTTTCTTGCTAAAGGAAGCAAAAAAATAAGTTTAGCAATTTTTGTCAGAGGTTCTGGAAACTATTCACAGTTCAGGACTTATTCTGCACAAAATTTGCTTGTGGTATTTTGGGGCAGTAAACAGCATCTTCTGTGTGTGGCTGGGCCTATTTCTCCTCTCTCAGATGGGCAGGGAAGCATCTTGCCGTCTAATAAAGCGCCATGTCACTTTCACACACACATACCTGCCTTCCCCTTTAAATACTTCTTCTGAATAAAGAGTGAGGCATTTCAATGGCTGATTAGAACCCCTTTGGAGTTTTATGGCAGCTTGTTTTCTTATTTGGGTGTTAAATGGTGTATATTACTCAGCTGAGCACACATTTATAAAAATAAACTATAATCTTTATTGAGATAACAAACAGAAAAAAGAATTGGAATTCATGTACAGATAGAAGCTAACACAGTTCTTCAAAGTTCTTTTAAATAGTTTCCTTATGACTTGAAACCCTTATAAAAGCACCAGTACCACAAACGGCTCTTTGGCTATATTATCACCAAAGGCTCAAACTTCAAATCTAGGGCCATTTCCACACTACACTGTTATAGTGCTATTATTCCACTTTCAACATCCTGTGGATTTCTGAGGTTTGTAGTTTCCTGAGACCAAAGAGCTCTCTGGCTGAGAATTCTAAAGGCCCCTCCCTAAACTGCAAATCCCAGGATTCCATAAGATGTTGAAAGTGGAATAATAGCACTACACGCAGGGTAGTGTAGAAATGGCTTTGATCACACTTTCTGACAAGATTCAAAAATAAAGAATAAACCCTGAACTGTGAAGATTCTTGTCAGTCTATGATCGTCCTTCTCATGGTTTCTCCGTATCCAAGAAACACATTTTTCTAAATATTTTTAAATATTCTTCTTATCCATAGATTAGATGGATCAATGGTATGGCTCAGAATACGATGTCTTCCTACATTCCTGACCAGTGATCTTTAAAATGTATTTACGACAAACTGAAAGCATCAGGAAAGATTTAAAAAACCAAGAGAACCAAAGCTAACTGAGAGCCAGCGTACAGTGATAGTCAGAGTGTCGAACTGAGACTAGAGAGATCCAAATTCTGTTCTCCCAGCCAAGTACACTGGTGCCAGTCTGGACTGGGGCTTCACACATTTATTAATGAATTTTTGAAACAGATCTTAAATTACAGGATCCATACAAGATCCTCGTAGGTTAAACAAAGTAGCTTATTTTCAGGCAAAAAAGTCCATCTGGTATGAGATTCTATACCCTGACTGAGCATGCTGCACAAGGACTAAGCATGCACAGAATCTGCTTTAACATTTCAAATGAGGGGGGGAACCTGCAGGAAAATAGCATTCATTTCCTAATGCAGCCAAGCATGATGAGCTGACCCCATTTGTATACTTAACCAGGTGATTTCCAATTATGACACTATTACTACCTTTAAGGCACAGTCACCCTTCCCACGCAGACTCAGTAGCTGTGTTAGCTTGTTGCACAGTGTCTCATTGTCTTCACACATCTAAAGCAGGCCCTGAAATTATCAGAACTCATTTGTTCTATACACACACATGCAGAGGCTTAAATCTAACTATAAATCCCAGCCAGAGACTTCTACAAGCTAGAGAAAGCTCCTTTTCTGCAGTTCCTATGACCAGAACATAGGATCATAGAATGTTAAGAATAACTTATTTGTTAACAACTGTTTGACAGTGGACTTAACTGTCTCAGAGGGTGGGGATTTGGGGCCCTTCCACACTACTCTGTTATAGTGCTATTATTCCACTTTCAACATCCTATGGAATCCTGAGGTTTGCAGTTTAGGGAGGGGCATTTAGAATTCTCAGTCAGAGAGCTCTTTGGCCTCAGTAAACTACAAGCCCCAGAATTCCACAGGAGGTTGAAAGTGGAATAATAGCACTATAACAGTGTAGTGCAGAAAGGCACATAGTTTCTTTGTAGGTGTTTAAACAGAAGTTAGATGATCATCTCTCAGAGGTGATTTAGTTGCATGGCAAGGGTTAGATAACTCTTGGTATCCTTTCCAGCTCTACGAGTCTATACAAATGCTGGCTTATCATATTCAAGGGGCCTATTATTGTTGGGAACAGTAGCTGGATAACATTGAATGCATGTTAACAATAAAATTCATTTGTATAGTAAAGCATCTGTGGTAATAAAATCCTTAGATTCAAACAATGGTAATATATGGTCCCTTAGATTAATCTGAATACTATTCATGAATTTTCCAGCTTTGTTTAAAGTTCTGAAAATGTGTCCTTCTGTCATTGACTGTGCTGAATGGAGGTTTTCTATTGTGTTCAAACGGAGTTGACGTGTTAGTAAATTGAAACTGTCCAGTTAAAAACATCTTTATCTAGTCACTTAGCAATAATAGCCAGTGTCCATTTTTCTATTAGCTTCCGACAAATAATAGTTGTTAGATTTCCATTCGTCTCTACCCCACCCCTGCCTCCCAACCTTCATTGCAGGTTGAAACAATCTACAGTACTATTAAAACTCTTAAAATAATAACCTTTGAAAACAGAATGCCTGATCTAGTCAAGTGAAGTGCACTTTTTTTCATTTGTGCAATTCACTTGAGCTTGTTGAAGAAAAAGGTGATTTGTTGCCAGCTGTCTGTCTGAGGGGGAAGATGGTGTGTATGTGTGGGTGGGTGTGTAGCAGGAGAACACATCAAGCAGAGCTAAACCAAACAAAACCTTTACAGTTTGTGAATAACAATCCCACTCTGGAACTCTTCCATTTTCCTTGCTATTTGTATTTATCCCTCTAGAGAATGTGATGCCAGTGTACTTTTTGTTGGTTTGCCTGACACCTTTGCTTCTCCAGCTCATTTTTTCCCCCCTGCAAATTGTGATGATATGTTCACATTAACTTCCTCAGCTAGTCAAACAATTTAGTCTTTGCTTCAGGACATCCTGATTACATCCTTTGATAACTCCAAGGCACGTACACATCTATTTTGGCCATTTGTTTAGCTGTTTGTTCATGTTCAAACTCAACTTCATCTGCCTCATCCCATCACAAAAATAGTATGTACTGAAACAAGGGGAGAAGACAGGACTATGAACGCACACCATGGCCTGAATACTGCTGTCAACCCCATAGAGAATAAACAGAATAACTGGAACTTATGTAAATGTTGACTTACCATTCAGCACTTGATTCAATTGCTCTACTTTAGATGTGGTTACCAAGAGGACACTACCCAAAGTGGTGGTGTAGTGTTTTGAGTGTTGGATGAGAACTCTGGGAGATCAAGATCTGAATCCCTGCTTGGCCAGAGAAATCCACATATGACCTTCAGCAAGTCACATTCTCTCAGCCTCAGAGGAAGGCAATGACAACTTCCTGAAGAAATCTTGCAGTGAAAACCCTGTGATAGGATAATCTAGGGGCAACCTAGGCCAATTTGTCAATTGAAGGCACACAACAATAAACCAACAGGAGTTAGAGTTCATGACTCCAGTGGCTATTTATGGGATTGGTTTCATTACTGGGCACCTGCCAAAACCCCAAGGAGGTGAGGGACACTGACAACTCAAGAGGCTTTTTGGTCTCCCATTTGTTGTCTTGACCTCTTTTCTGCTGCTATCTGTTTCCCTGTCCTTTCTGACAGAGCATGCAGTAAGAGGAACTGCCTGTTGCTTAGTGGCAGAGTGCAAGCGGTATGCACAAAAGATCCCAGGTCAAATCCTTCTCATCCCTAGGTACAACTAGAAAAAAAAATCTTGTCTGAAACTCCTCCTTCCCAAAAAAAAGGTAAAGCCACTAAAGAAGCAGTCAGCACAGATGACAGATAAATAGATGACTACTTTGAAGGGAAGTTATATGGAAGCTGGAGCAAGTTTATTTTGTGCTGTTCCAGAGACTAGGACATGAAGCAATGATTTTAAGCTTCTGGAAAGAGATTCCACTTAAACATTAGGAAGAGCTTCCTGATGGTAAGAGCAGTCCAGTAGTGGACTGCTCCGTCTGAGTGTGGTGGTGTCTCCTTCATTGGAGGTTTTTAAACAGAGGCCGGGTGGCCATCTGTTGAGAATGCTTTGATTATATTTCTGCATGGCAGGCATTGGACTTGATAGCCCTTCAGCTCTATGATTCTATCATTCTATGACTCATGTGAGGACACTTCCTACATTTCTGTTCCTATAATAAGAAGAGTCAGCAGGAGACACTTTTCACCTTGTCTTCTGCTGTTGCCCCCTTGGCAAACCCTGTCCCAGGGTCTACAACTTTGATATAAAATTAATCTAACCCACCAGAGAGGTCACCCGAATGCACACATAGGCAATAACGGTCGTACGATCGAACGAACCAGGTCAGGCCAGTAAAATCCTCAGTCACGTAGCCACAGGAGACTTCATGTTGTGATAACCCATGGTGGACAAAAGGTCATCAACCTTTAAGGAGCCAACTTGAAGGGAGTAAAAGTGTTCCTGGAATGTTGGGCACTGGAAACCATAAAACCTTCTCAAATCGATCTCCAGAAACTCACACCGCAGCCCCAAAGCAGAGGAAGATCCTGTTACTGGGATGACAAATTGTTATCTTCCGAGAGGTGCCAGGTGTGGAGTTGTTTTTCTTTTCTGTCCCTGTTTGTTTTCCCTGGGAAAGGATTTACCTTCAAAGTAAATTTGTTCTACAAATAGTCCCTGTTTTTGGGCTAGTTAGGCAAGAGGCGAGGCAAGGAGAAGAAGTATGATGCCTCTCGGTCATACCAACTGACCAGTCCCCCCTCCCGACAGCTGCGCGATCTCCTCAGCGTCTCTTCGCTGAGCTGCTGTTCGATTGTTGCCTCCCAGACCAAGGACTTCAGGAAGAGATGCAGTATCACCCAAGCTGCAAATCTCTCAACAATCCCTCTATCTTATTTCCACTCTTTGGCCTTTTCCACGTGGGGTTTTTAAAATGGTGCAGAGTGTCCTCCAGAGAGGATGTCTATACCTGGGAGCGGACTGGGTTCGGACTACTTTGTGTAGTTCCGGACCTCAGCCGGCTCTGGAACAACCCAAAGTGGTCGTTCAGCATGCTTTTGAAAGACCGCTTAAAACAGGTCTTTCAAAAGCAGGGAACACGCCACTCCATGGCCTCGCTCTGGTGCAGATTTGCAGGCTCGCACCAGTGCGAGCCTGCAGATCTGCTGGGAGCAGGCTTTAGGCTGGCGAGCTTCACCGGTTGGTGGAGAGCCTCTACCAACTGGAAGTCATCATTTTTGTCCCTGGAGGAGTGCAGAGCGCCGCCCCGCGCATGGAGCACACAGGTCTCGCCCCATGCAGAAAAGACCTTTATTTCTTTTAGCCCTTGGATGCGTGTGTGCGTGTTTGCGTTAGTGAGAACTATTACTGTTCAATAAAGTCATTCATTGGACCTTTTTGTGTGGTTTCTGACTGAGCCTGACCCTGTAAACATTGGGTAAAAGATCCTTAATTACCCTGCCCTCTTTGCATTGCTAAAACAATGTTCATAGCTAATTTTCCCCACAAGTGATAATTTTGACAGGCGTTGGGAATCCCCCTAAGGGACCCCCAGCAAGCAGGGTAACACTGCCTCTGGGCAGCCTTTTGCGTTGACTCAAAAGGAAGAGAACCAGAAAATGGAGAACATTGAGAATGGGAAAGCAAGAAAGGTCCCACTGACTGCATTTTGCCAAGAGTTCCCTCACCTCAGAAAACCCCTAGTGGCCAGGAATCTCAAACAGTTTTAGAATCTTTTATTTTTTTCTTTTCCCCTAGGCTGAATCTTTTCTGTAGTTATTTTTAAACTTAACAGCCAAATTATATGTATTGAAAAGCACCTTGCTGCTAATGAAATCAGCAGCTCCAAACCTACACCTCATGCCTTTGTTACCCTGACTTCTGGGGGTCCTCTGGGGGACACCTTGATTCTCTCCAAAAATGCAAAGACTGGGAAAATTAGCAGAGCACTTGCAATAGCAAAACAAGGGGCAGGGTAACCCAGCAGAATCTTTTACCCAATTTTTACAGGGTCAGGCCAAGCAAAAAGCCTGACAATCATATCAATAAAGGGATTTTATTAATAAATGTGTTCTCACGTACCAACGCACTCACTCACTCATGCACACAAGGCCTATAGAGAAGGGAAAGAGGTGAAAATTGATAGCAGATATGGCGGAGAGGGTGTGAAGGCAGTGACAATGCACCTATCCTGAGGTCTTCAGTCCAGAAATCGGCCAAAAGGACAGAGCTCAGCGAAGAGAGGCGGCTGAGGAGATCACTCGACTAACAGAGTGCCGGTCTGCTAGCATGGTGGGGAATTCTCCGAAGAGACCCTCAAAAACTGGGACTATTTATAGGGCAGAATGTACCTGGAGGGCAGGCCCTCTCCCAGGAAGAACAATGGCTAATTGCTACCCCACAGGAAAACCCTGTCCTGAGGTCTACAATTTTGATATTAAAATATGATTCCATCTGCCTGAGAGGTCACCCAGATGGGCACGTAGGCAACAACGGTCGAACAATCGAAAACCAGGTCAGGCCAGTGAAATCTCCAGTCATGTAGCCCCAGGAGACCTCATGCTGTGCAAACCCACAGTAAACAAAGGGTCCTCAGCCCCTGAGAAGCCGACTTGAAGGGATCAGCATGTTTGCCCCAAGTTGAGCACCAATACCAATAAAATCCTATCAGGCAAGGACCATTTACATGAGGTCACACCACAACCCAATGCAGCCGAAGATCCTGAGACTTTGGCAACACCTTGTAATCTCATCACACAGAGGAAGTTACCATTGTGGAGCTTCTTTCTCATTCCAACACCCATTGTTCTCCCCGGGAAAGGATTAGCCCTCTAGGTACCTTTTCCCCTACAAATAGTCCCAGTTTTTGAGCGGTTCTTTGGCTCACTCCCAGTCATCCCAGCAGACCGTTTCTCTGTCCGTTAAGTAATCCCCTCAGCCCTATCCGGGCTGAGCTCTACTTCTTCACTGTCTTTACCAGACCAAGGACTTCAGGAAAAGGTGCAGTATGACCCCAGCTACAATCCCTTCAATATTCCCCCTATCCAGTTTCCTCTCTTTCGCTTCATAATAGGTCTTGAGTGAGTGTGTACGTGATTGTGTTGGTGCATGAGACTTTCATTCAATAAAATCATTTTATTAGACACTTTCGTTTGGTTTTTTGCTTGGCCTGACCCCGTAAAAACTGGATGAAAAGACCCCGCTAGGTTACCCTGCCTCTCGCATTGCTATTGCTTGTGCTCTGGCTAGTTTCCATTCCCCATCACTTGGAGCACATCGAGGTGTCCCCCAAGGGACCCCAGAAATCAGGGTAACACAAAATAGAGGGGGAAATATCGCACAATAGTAACTGAGTAGTTTGCATGATTGGTTCATGTAAATGGACCTCACCCTCCATTTTCAAAAAACGGCACAATTTTGAGTGATTTTTGAAAATCATGCAAAAGACCCTTGAATACACAAAAACTGTCCAACCTATCCCCACGCAACCTTCTAGTAAGATGGAATATTGGTTTGATGGGAAATGAGAATGTGGAAAATGTTCTGGGGAAACTGAATCATAGAATCATTGAGTTGGAAGGGACCCTCTGGGCCATCAGGTGCAACCTCCTGCTCAGTGCAGGATTTTCAGCTACAGCACCCCCAGCAAATAGCTGTTCTGTCCCTTTCTGAAGACATGCAGAGAAGGAGATCCCACATCTCTAGGCAATTGACTCCATTGCCACATTGCTCTTACTGTCAAGAAGTTCCTTTAAATGTCCAGGAAACGCTGTCTCCTACACAGAAAATGCTGCAATCGGGCACAACAAGGAAAATCAGAAGAAGTTATCATGTATTTCCCCTGCAAGATTGAGATTGGTCTCTAGGCGAGACAAGGCAGCATAGCATAGTGGTCTGAGTGTTGGAGAAAGACTTCAGCAGACCCAGGTTCAAATCCTCTGTTACCCTAAAAGATGGCACCCACAATGCCAGTGTCTCCTTAGAAATAGGGAGAATTATAGCTCCAAGGAGGCCTGTGAGAGGGGTGTAGCAGCAAGATCTTTCCATTTATGTATACCAGTAGTAACTGTGGAGAGGACTCCAATTAAAAGTTAAACAGAGTATTATTGGGAATCAACAAGCATACAGGAAACAAGACACTCTGATACAAGGCTATTAGAAAATGAGGAAGGAAAGGTTGGATAGAGAGAGATTGGGTGGAAAGGATAATACGTACCAATCCTGAAGCAGAAGGTCGAAGAGGAGTGGCTCAGAATGTCCATCTGAGGGTAGCAAGAACAAACAGGTCTGGGCACCATGTTTTACATCCAAATACTACAATTTACTGGGGCTGGAGCTGGGGTTTAAATGCCCTATTTCCTGCCCAGGAGGGTGTGTGGGCAAAACAGCAATGGCTTTCCCACAGGTTTGACAGTCTGGAATGGGCTGATTGCCTTAACTTTAGGTGACAAAACATTGATGGGAATCCTGACAATCTCTTAATGTTTTGGTCAGGTAGTGTGAATGCTCACAGTCGGCTTCCCTGATTGTCTCACTTGGGCATCTTTGCCTGCTATTGTTTCTGAGAGTGCTCACAATTTAACGGCTGTTGAGAAGACTATCCCAAGCCCATAAGCATCAGGCTTTCCCACCTAATCCTCTCTGAATTTGTGACCTGGTCATGTCTGAGGTCATTCTGACCTGGCATATGCTTACAGCCAGCACACTTTCAAACATGTGTTCCAACCATGAAATATGTCCAATTATGAAAATAGCACATCCCGCAGAGCGGGGGTATATGGTGTGGTAACATCCCACTCAGCCACGAGGACTCACTGGATGGCCTTGGGCAAGTCACACTCTCTCAGCCGCAGCAGAAGGCAATGGCAAACTTCCTCTGAAGAAATCTCATCAAGAAAAACATGCAATAGGGTCACAGTAAGTCAGAGTCAACTTGAAGGCACAGAACAATAACAGTTAGAACAAACAGGTTTCTTATGAACTCACAGTCAGAAAGCTTTCATTTGCTACAGATTCAAATGCTGCCATTCTGAATCTCTTCTCTCTCTCTCCACCTCAGATACAATGTACACTTATCAAACATTCCAGTGAGACCAAATTTTTCCAAAGTTTTTTTTACTTTGCAGTAGGAGTAAGACAGGAGCTAAAAGATAAAGGATTTGTGCCAAAAAGAAAGGAAGAAAGAAGCATGACTTTTCTATTAAATGACAATTCATTGAAGCTCAATAATCTCTCTCTCCTTGGCTAATAACATTTTTATCCTTTTCCACATCAAGTATATGCTAAATCTTTTCCTCCTCCTCTTTCCTCGCTATCCCTTTATGTTGCCTTCCTACCCTGCAATGTCTAAATTCCACTATTGTGTCCAGCAATTCTAATCAGCCATTCAAAAGGACATAACTACAGGAGAGATGAAGGGCAAGTAAAAACCAGAGTTCTGCCTTTTCAGCAAATAATTTATTATTATTTTTCCCCGAAAGAAAAATATATTACAGGGGAGATAAAGAGGGGATTTGCTAGAAGGGTTTGACAGAAGATCATAGGAAAACAACACTATAGGCTTCCAATTTGGTCCTACCATTGGACAAAGGAAGGCAGCTACCCAAGTCACCAACAGGGCTTTCAATGGAATACAGGGACAAAACCTTTGAATGGTATGAAACCCTTTCTAATGGTCAGAAGGGGGCTGGTGACACTCAGAGTAAGAATTTTCAAGTGGGTGGGGTTCAAGATAGCCGCCTTTTGTAAAAAAAAAAAAAAAAACAAACAGAGGAAAGTTCCATTGGAGGAGACAACTTTTCTCCCATAAAATGACACAGGGAAGTAGAACTTGGAAACGTTATACCCCAGCCAGCATGTCTAGCAAGCTTGAATTGAAGGGAGATGTTACGCATCAGATAAAAATGTCCAACCCATTCCATAGGGGAATTAATACATGGGTAGGATACCAACAGGATTGCAAAGTTTTGCATTCTGATACAGATGGTAGGAGGGACACTTGGCATTCAGAGAAATGTAACACAGTGAGTGGAGCCACCTCTAGATGGGTAAAAGTCTCTGGAAGTCCCAGGTTTTGTTCCTGTAGGTGCCAATTTTATTTTAGAGATCCATAGACATTTTCCTCATTCCAAAGTATTTCCTGGGAGATCCCAGTGTTCCCAAAATGTTTTATTCCCACTCCCCAGGTCAGTTTAAATTAACCCAGTACTTCCCAAAATGAAAGGTACCAGTTACTTGCTGTGTGCTTCTACTGTAATCATGTAAAGATGTCCACCAAGTAAACACAGTTATTATTTCTAAGACATAGATTCAACAGAGATAAAGTGAAGGAAATGGGAGTGTTAGCACTAAAACAAAATGATATGATGCCTAACTGGTATATTATTGCTGAAGCACTTTACCCTTTTGGTTATAACTCCTGATTATTATTTTTTAAGATTTGGTAAAAATAGGCAAAAAAAAAAAGTTTCTGAAATGTTGCATAAAACCAGAACGACATCTGATCAATGGGTGGGGCAGGGAAGAACACGAGGGAGTGATGGCATATTTTCAAGGGAGGACTGGGTGCAAACCAGTGAGTATGCAAGTATAATCAAAGCAAAATGAACTGACAACTCTTGATACTTCGAAGCAATCTGGTTTTGCCCAAGAGTTTTTCACAGTCGTGCTCACATACAGTGTCCACAGAAACTACCAGTAACCCATGATACAAGCAGAGTGGGAGACTTACCCCACTACTGAAGAAGGGGGTGTCCTCCCTTCTTGGACTATAGTCCCCCAGTGACATCAAGATGGTCAGAGCAATTGCAGGTTCAGCTAAGTAGCAGTGATGTGTTTCTTACTGATGGCAAGTAAGAGGTCTTACTTTAACAGAGGTGCCCAAGGTGATGAGCCTAATGTTTTGCATTCAGCACCTAGAATAGTTCCTTTAAAGCCCCAGACAGATTCACTATTACAATAACACGGAAGCCACCAATCTGAGGAGCACAGTACTGAATACCACAGGAATAAAACAACAGGCAACAGTTACTGGCTCCACAGCTGGCTTGGGAGTTTGCCTTGGGAACATCTGATTGGCTCCTGGAGGAAACAGGATGCTCTTGAACTTAAATGGACCTTTGGTCTGATCTTATAGGACCACTCTTATCCTCTTCAAGTGAATTTAATTGCCCACCTAGACAGAGTAGAAAGCATTCCATGTAGTGAATGGGAGAAGGAGTTATCGAGAAAGGAGAACCAGCACTGTGATCATAGGGGAGCTTGGAGAAAGGGCAACACCTGCAGGGAGGGAGGGAGGGAGGGAGGAAGGAAGGAAGGAAGGAAGGAAGGAAGGAAGGAAGGAAGGAAGGAAGGAAGGAAGGGGCTGTGAATAGAAAGGCAAATCAGAGCTGCAGAAACCTCATGTTGTTCTTTGTATGCTTTCCCTTCTTGCTGAGCCTGAGGACTGTATATTTTCTCATTTGTTACCTGACGTGTAATCTTATTTCCTTGGCCACCACCACTCCCTTGTCATTCCCCATGCTTCCTCCTCGCCAGCTGATTTCAATTTCTGTCCCTTTTAATAAAACAATCTGCAGCTCACAGAGAGCTCATGGGCCATTAAACTTCCGCTAATCTGGCCCTCGTGATAGACTTACCTGCGAGTCCCTTATTAATGGTAGATTTGTTATCTGGAAGAACATTCCAAATCAGACAGGAGATTGCTGGTGCCTGCAGCCACAGGAAACAGCAGCTACTAATGAATCAATTTTCTTTTCACCCATTAGCTGTTCTCCCTCCCACCACTCCTACCCTGTACCTTCTCCTGCTTGGCTTCCTTTATTGTGGTTTCTATACTGAGGTGATGTTGTTTGAGGATTAGAGAAAACAGTTCTACTAATCAGAAAGCTTTTCTCTGTGCTTTATTTGACTTCTGGCTTGTAAACAAGGTTGCCATCAGCAGGAGCCAGTCAAGTCGAAGTTCAACAGACTGCAGCCGACTGCAGCTCAGTCTGAACCTACTGAGCTAGGCTTCTTCAGAGGTCTCTGTTCCCTCATTATTCTAAGATGTCCATCTCATTATTCTGACTTAGTATGGATGTACAGCCAAGATCTTTGTTGTGTTCTATAGCTGTGTTCTCAGTAGCCAAATCTTGGGAAAATTTAGGTTTTGGATTGCAGCTCCCCAAACCCCCAGCCAGCATAGCATGGCCACTAGCCATGTTGGCTGAAGGATCCAGGGAGTTGTGGTACAAATTACACACACACACACACACACACACACATTTTCCCAAGCTCTATCAATAGCAGGGAAGCATAAGGATGGGAACAATTTTGAAGAGAACCATGATAAGAGCAAAGAATTATAAATGACAGAAATGAAGAAATAGAACTATGGCTGTACAAGCAAATGTACACCTGCAGGGGGCAGTAGGGGGCAGATAGGGTTCTCCAGCAAGTCCCCTGTTGGTCTGTTTCATCTGTTACTTCCTTGATTAGAGAGTGAGGTCTAACTTCACTTCTCACACTTTCTCTTCCTGAAGTCTTTCTTTTCCTCATGTAGGCATAGCCAACAGACCTTGTCTTTCTCTATCAGATGTATAATTTCCTAACAAAATACTTTCTCTTCACTTAAGAAGTTCTTAGATACCAATTCCAAGCTGACAGTTTCTGCAGGGGACATCTGGTGGATAGACCACCACAGGAGTAGTGAACCCAGTCTAGATTTTATGCTGTTCCTCCTGCAGCTTCTTTAAGTTGAATAGCAGTTCTCCTGGTGTCATGCCCTATCCCATCAGAAGTTCAGCACTGGCAGAGCTTCCATTCAGTTCAAAACACTGTGAAAGGAATGGCAGCAAAATCCAGAATCTCAGTCTTGGCTATCACACAAAGCCAAACATAAACCTTCCTCTTCTGGATCTTTGTCACTCAGGCCAGGCCACTAGTCATGATCCCAGCAATTCCAGGTTCCATGATCACACAGACTCCTTCATCTCAGGTCTCCTTCTCCTTCTTTCATTTCTTCTGACCAAGATGATACTAGGTCACAATCCCATATAGATCCTCTACCTGAAGCTGTCTTCTGGTTAGCTCCAAGCGGGAAAACAAAATGTAGATTTAGAAAAACGCTTTTGGTATTTATTTTGGAACATATCTTTAAATGGTACCGGCTAAGATTCAGTACTTTGTCTTGCATTGTTTCTCTGAGGGAAAAAAAGGTCTGCTTCTTAAAAAAAAAGATTTTTTGGCTAACACCCTTGTTAATTTTTAAAGCCATTTAAACAAAAAGGTGTAAGTTAACCTTAAGTCTGCGTGTGTCTTCTTTGCAAAGCTGGTGTTCTCAGATCTATGGCACAGCTGCTGAAGGCTGTCCCCTCAAGTCATTCTAGATGGAAAGAGGGGAAAACACAGAAGCATATGGCTATGATCCTGGAGAACCTTAGCAAGTGATGTAACCATTTAACATCTGGCTACAGGAACTTAGCCAGATCCCTCCTACTCTCTACTAGGCACAAAAAGGCCATGGGGGTGACTGAGGCAGCCCTACAGTAGATTGAGGTGGGGGGTAAATGGCTCAGCATAGCATAGCATGCAGAAATATACACAGCACTGAACCATGCAGGATAGCAGCACCAATCTCTATCCTTTCCCTAAAGGGGCTAATGCCTTGGGAAACTACTCCAAACCCAAGAAGTATGATCCCATGTGAATGTATCCCACAAGGACATCATCTAGCGCCCAGCATACGTGTATATAAATGCATGGACGTGAATACCAAATACACCTCCTTTTGGTTTCTGTGTGGCCAATTATAAATGAATACTGCAAACCCAACTGCAATTTAAGTCCATTTTTTTAAACAAAAGCAGTATTGCTACAATAAATTATACACTAAATTAAACACAGCCCCAAGGCCCCAAAACTCCATGTATCAACATGTATTCCAGATTTGCTTAGAGCTCATCTGGAATACTGTGTCCAGTTCTGGGCACCTCATTTCAAGAAGGATATTGACAAGCTGGAGCGTGTCCAGAGAAGGGCGACCAAAATGGTGAAGGGTCTGGAAGCCATGCCCTATCAGGAGTGGCTTAGGGAGCTGGGTATGTTTAATCTGCAGAAGAAAAGGTTAAGAGGGGACATGATAGCCATGTTTAAATATTTGAAGGGATGTCAGACCAAGGAGGAAGTGGGTTTGTTTTCCACTGCTCCAGAGACTAGAACAAGGAGCAATGGATTCAAGCTGCAGGAAAGGAGATTCCACCTGAACCTCAGGAAGAACTTCCTGATGGTCAGAACTGTTCAGCAGTGGAATATGCTGCCTCGGAGAGTGGTGGACTCTCCTTCTTTGGAGGTTTTTAAGCAGAGGCTGGATGGCCATATGTTGGAAATGCTTTGATGTGTGTTCCTGCATAGTAGGGAGTTGGACTGGATGGCCCCGTGGTCTCTTCCAACTCTATGATTCTATAATCAATGAGGTGCTAGCGCAGGACTTGACTGTAGGACTCTTCCACATATACTACTCAGTATTGTTACAACCCATATACAGTAGGTCCCCTATATCCATGTGACCAATATCCATGGTTTCACTTATCCATGCTGAAATGTAGTCCAAAAACATTTTGACTCCACCTCTTTTTGGTGTTACCCTGTTTACTGGGGGTCCCGGGAGGGACTCTAAAATGTGCTCAACTATAGGTGGGGAAAATTAGCTCAGAGCACTGCTTTAGCATTACGAGAGGCAGCGTAACTTAGCAGGATCTTGTAACCCAGTGTTTACAGGGTCAGGCCAAGTCAAGGAGCAGACCAGTTTGAAAATAATGAATGATCTTTATTAAATACAGGCACACAATGTAAGCAACACACGCACACAGATAACTAAGGAAAATAAAGGTGTGAGTAAGATAGTGGGATTTTCAGAGGGATCGTTGGTTTGGATGATACAACACCTGTTCCTGAAGCCCAGAAGAAGACAGAGAGCGATCTGGGGTTCGGTGTCACTCAGCACATGGAGCTGAGGGGAAGCTCACCAAGCAATGCAGCAGCAAGGCGGTTGGAACTCGGGAGCGATCCGAAGAACGTCTCGGAATCAGGGGCTTTTATAGGGAGAAGTGTGACTGCAGGCTATGCCTTACTCGGGGACAACAATGAGTTTTGGGTGCGAGACAATGTCTCCGAAAGGTCAAAATTTAGCATGATTGAGTTAAGTCCGAATTGACAAAGAGGTAGACTGTATGCAAATGCTTAGTGCTTGGCATTTAAGCTTCTAGCTTGCCAAGTTACCTGCTCAGGGCAGGGAGTCCTTTGTAAACAGCGTGCATACATAACGAGGGTGTTTGCAGAGAGGTCTCCTAAAGTGGTGATCTGGCTATTTCTGGCCTGCCTGTATTGTCTTGGGATATTGCAGCGTTTGATGGCCGAGCCTAGTTCTGTGCTTGTCCAGGGGCCTCACAAACACGTGGAGAGGGGTGGTATAGTAAGGCTGAATTGTGATATCAAAGTGATATCTAGTGCTATCTCCAGGTAGGTCTAAACTGCAGTAACATTGGACCAACTGTTGTTGTTAATTTTTAGTGTTTTTATCAGTTGTGCATTGACTTTGGACTGCAAATAATGGCTACAAAGCCTTCTTTCTCTTAGCTTCAAGAGTTCTCTCAAGTTTCAGGGCCTCCTCTCCAAGCTGCATACTCATCTCGTCTATATTGTTCATTTCAATGAAAAATATAGCATTTTGTTATTCACATTTTTCATTATTTGTGGTAGGGTTAGGGTTAGGGTTAGGGTTGGGAGGAATCTCTACTGTAATGAAATTCCACTATAAGGAATTTCCCGCTTTATCCCCTCCTAAATATATAATTGAAAATCCTACCACATTATTCAAGGTGGTGACGTTCTTATGTGCCTTCAGGTCAGGTCCAATATTATGGCAACCCTATTGTAGAGGTTTTTGTTGTTGTTGTTTTGTTTTTGGCAAGATTTATTCAAAGAAGGTTCACCATTGGCTTCCTCTCAGGCTGAGGGATGTGGCTTACCCATGTTTTCCATGGCTAAGTGGGCATTCAAACCTTGATCTCCCAGAGTTGTAGTCTCAAACCACTAAACTACATGGGTTTTCTTTGCTGAAGGTGAGAAGTGCCTAGTTCTTATCCCAGGCAACTGGAGCTCCTTCCCTTTCTAGCTCTCCTTCTTTTCCTGAAGTCAACTAATAAACATTCCCAGCTGGACGCCTCTCAGCTCATCCACCAGACAACATCGAAATGGCTGTGCCAAGAGCGCTGCGTTTCTTAACAAGGTGGGTTGGAGTGGGGCTTTGGTGACCAAATGATCAGAACAGAATTATAGTCTATGTGACTTACACAGTCATAATTCACTAAGAGTATGACAGCTTTGATTTTTATAAGAAGGATGGGTTTATTGTAGACTATACAAACACAGCATGCGAGTGACAGAAGAAAACATTCACCTGCATGTGGAGAACACGTCTTAGAACTGTTGCCTTTTTGGACTATAATGCCCTGATTTCCCAGCCAGCATGAACATGCACAGTCTGGAATTTATAGTCCAAAAAAGTAACTTTAAAGGCACCCTGAAAGCCATGTCAGAGCTGGGAAGTAATTCATCTTCTAACAAATTGCCTTTCCAGTAATAAGCTAGAACTGAGTTTTTGTTTTTGTTTGTTTTTTACTGCAGTGACCATGGCTGTAATTCACCATTTGGAACAGGGAAGTATTGTCTTCCTGTTACTTATTATTGGGTGTATCTGTTGACTCAGTTTGAGTAATGGGAGGGAAGAGAGAGGTTCACATGAATGGATGCCTTGTGGTGCTACTATAAAGGTCTATTTCATAATGCCTTTTGTATTCTTTTAAAAATTTCCCAGGAACAATATCTGCATTGGTCACTTGGGGGAGCCGAAGAGCATTTCTCTCTTTTTTCTGATAACATCATAGCAAAAATAACTTTTAGCAACAAGTAACAAGTAACTCAGTAAGTTATTTCTCTGCACTGCAATAACAAGTAATGTTATTGGATGATCACAAACATGAGAAACTAGCTCCTTTAAAAATAACTTTCTAAGCTCTGGATCTTCTTGTCATAGGATAAAACCACAGCACCCCTGACAACTGGTTGTCCAAGCTCAGCTTGAGCACCTCCTGTGAAGGACAATCTACAACCAAGTAGTTTGTCTCACTACTGAACAACTACCATGAATTGCCATTACCTAATGGCAATTCACGGCTTCCATGTCAGTCAGGCATGAAACCTGCTCCAGATGTCAGTCTGAATTTCACAAGAACTATCCAAGTTGCTGAACCGAGTTCCACAAAGACAGATCCTTTAGAGTCAAAATGAAAATCTGAAATGCATTCACTTTGCCACCGAAAAGGAAGTCACTAGCTATTTGAAAATATTTGTCACATAAGCTATATATGTAAGGTGATTTTTTTAGGTTTGCAGTTTTAAGGATTTTAGATATTTGTTTTAATTATGTTTTTATTTTAAGATTGTTAGCTGTCCTGAGCAGCCATGAGGAAGCTTTGGGCTTAAACAAAATCAATCAATTAATTAATGAAGTTTAGTCAATTTTTTCTTCCCTGCAATTTTTATTCATTGGTTCTAGTCCCACACTCCCTGAAACAAGGCTGCCTCTAGATAGATGGATCTTACTAGCCCTACTAATTAAAAGATTTTGTAGAGCTATTCTCTCTTCCCCTCCTTAATGGATTTTCTGAGGTTAGAGAGCTTCAGGAAAGGAGTGTCAAGAAAACACAAGTGAGTTACAAGTGGAAGACATAAACATCTGGACAACATACACATATGAAATGCTGTGAATGCAGCAGGATGATGACAGAGCTTAGAAAAGTTTGGGAGGGCTACACTTCCCAGAATCCCTCAGTATGCCAGGAATTCTGGGAACTGTAGTTCAAGAAAGTCACCTTTCCAAACTCTGGGAAGAGGCACATCCCTATCTAGTTAGCCAAGAAGTCCTTTTTTTTGTGCTGCCCCCAACAATCTTTGGCTCTAATTCCACCCAGCAGATGACTTGAACAAATTCCCCATAAGGGGAAAAAGGAAAATAAGCCATCCACTCCTAGTCCAGCTAGTGGTAGCTGGTGACATTCATAGCAGTGGCATGGTGAATCTGTTCAAGGCTTTAGACTGAACTTTACAAATGGATTATCTGAAGCACTGAATCTATTTCGAAGATTGTGTTCACCATCTTGGTTTGTGCCTTTAAAGTTCAGACTAAAACCCAGAGAGGATTCACCACTCCATTCACATGGAAACAACTGGCCACCACTGGCCACTTCTGCTCTAGCCCAGCATTCTGTAACTGACAGCACCCAGCTACAAGTATTTGGTTTAATTTAATTTAATAATTTAAAGTAATTTAATTTAATTCCTATCCCATCTTTCTCCCAGCACAAGGCAAAACATTCCTTTCTGTGGCTTGTTCCATGCCTTTGGACATGGATGTGCCATTCTCTTTTTCATGGCTAATAACCATGATAGTTGCTAGACTTCTTTCCCTTCATGAAAGCATCTCCTGCCTTTTGAAGGCCATCTAATACAGTGGCTATCATCATATTTCATGACAATGAATTTTATTGATTTTTATTTTGTATCATTTAAAGAAGGACCTCAGTAATACCCATTGATGGACCCATCCTCCATGAATGATGCAATAAGAGTCAACATGGGACAGAGCTGGAGAGGTGCATTGGACTCCCAGAACTCACCACAGGGACACACTGTCATGGGCCATGAGTCAGCTTCTCCCAGTGAACAGCAGCCTTGAAGGAGGACAAGCAGATGCAAACACATGATGAGCTAATCTGGCTGGGATGAAAGCTAGCTGGCTCCAGTCATTTTCAGGAAGGCAGAAGTCAGTGGCTCAATATCAGAAGCAACACGTAGATTTGCTGGCCCTTGCCTTCATGTGTGCCACAGATTCCCTGCTCACTGTCTGCCTGCCTTCTCTGACCTTTGGACTGTCTGACCTTGCCGCTCGTTGGATTCCTGACCTTTGGACCAACATTGGACTTCACTTAAGCTTCACCTTGACCAGGCGAGCTTTATTGGACTGCTAAGATGTATCCGTCTTCCTACTGAATATCTTGGCACTTTGTTGCCAGACAGCGGATAGCTGGTGTCCTATCTCAGTCCTGGCACAGCTGATAAATCAAACAAAACAAACTGAATATCTCCCAGCTTGTTACTTACTTCCAGGCAGTAAGCAAGGAGTCATAAATAAAGTCCAACATAAAGTCCAGCAGGGCTTCACATCAAGGGAGTGTTCAAGGTCAATCAGAGCATTTGTCAAGGCATCCAGCAAGGTAGCAAGCCAGATAAGCTCTGACAACTCATGGAGGGGAAGACGCCAGCTAAATAGGTCCTGAGCCTAGTGCAGCTGAGACTTGATTGATTGTTGCCAGTTATAAATCCAAGAGAGCGATGCTGGCTCTCTCTTTGCTGCCTGTGCACTGCGAAGCTAAGTCGAGGTAAGTGTTCCTCTATATCTGAAGAGGCAAGACTCTGTTGGAGCTGGCACTGTCCCCTGTGCTGTTTTCAGCACTGTAACCTCTCTCTGTACAGCAGGCCCTGACATGCCTTCTATTTCACACTCTGAGTCAGAGTCCATGCTCTGGAAGCAGGGCATGACACCTGGCACCTACAACACACACCACACTCTAATTGATGCCCACTGCAGCAACGTCTACCAAAACTGCTGCCATGGAACTTGTCATCCAAATTTGAAAGCAAAATTACAGTAGCTCTTTATGGTGCAAGAGAACACTAAAGTATCCTACTGTGCCACAGAGCCTAGAGAGACTGCAGGATAGAAAGTCCACTTCCTTTCCTGAAACACTAAGAAGGGTAGAATAAGGGGAAAACTTTGACAGTGCTGGCAACGTGAACTATAGTGGCAGTGGCAGTAGCAGTGTTACCACCAATTCTGGAGGAGCAGGTGGAAACACACATCAGAAAACAGGGGTACAGGCCCATGCACAGCTTACACATCATGTGTTGCCTGTCCATGCTTTATAAGAATTTTGAATGTGGAAGATTTTCAGTCAATGCTGGCCACTTCTCAAAGGATCTCCCTTCCAGAAGGAAACAGCAAATGGATTGCTAATTGAAGAAGGAAGACTTTCTTTAAAGCATTTGCCAAAACCCAAAGAGAAAAGGATCAGCTTGGGAGGGAACTAGTGGATTTCTCAAAGGTTCTTTGTGAAGCTCGGTTGCATGTAATTTTTAATTATATGAGAAGGCCAACCAAGAATGGAGTAGAAAAATGTGCCGAGAGTACAATATTATTTGACGATTCAAGTGTATTCAAGAGCGACAGATTGCAGAGGGAGCCTCACAAAGGCAGCGAAAAAGTAGAATGATGGCACGTGAACTTTAGCTGTTGACACATGGAAGGCAGTGTGTGCTGAAAGGAGCAATTTGAGCAGCTCATTGTTGGTTTCTAAATTAACTACATAAGCACTCAGAGGTAGACCTCCACATCATTGTCAGGGACTCAATGGAAACGATGGTTCAAGGTGCAACAGTGCTGAGGGAAAAAATAGGACAAAGTCTGAGATTTATTTTAAAAGGTAGGAGACAATTGCATTGGAGGGAAAGCTTTATTATACTGCCAGGCAGATCAAACATGCACTCACACTGCAAGTTTATTTTAGAAAGAACCCCAGACATAAAGTTCAGAAGTGGAAGAAATAGGTCCCCACATAAAGGCAGTGAGTTTCTATTCAGATTATGGGAAGAACATTCTTTACCTCTTGCATACTGTTACCACCATGTCCTGGCCTGGCCTTTGGTGATCTAAAGATATCATTTTGATATCGCAATTCGGCCCTACTCTGCCACCAGCCAAGTGTTTGTGAGGCCCGCCGAACAAGCGCGAAGCTAGGCATGGCTACTACTTGCTGCTCCCACCAAACCAAGCCAGATATTGCCAGATCTGCTTTAGGGGACCTCCTGAAACAAACACTTTCATTACAAATGCACGTTAGATCCTCTGCCCTGAGAGGACACCCTGGCAAGCTAGGTACTTAACTGCCGAGCTAGCCGCATCTACATACCGGCCATACCATTGTCAATTCGGACTTTAACTCAATCATGCAAATTCTGATCTTTCGGAGACTTTGTCTCCAACCCAAAACTTATTGTTTTCACCCGAGACCAGACTAGCCTGCGGTTGTTCTTTCTCCAGTAAATATTCCCCGCTCTGAGAGCTCTTTGGAACTCTCGCCGGATCGCTTGGACTTCATTCTGCCTTGCTGCCGTTCGGTTCAGCAGATTCCCTCAGCCGCCACGCCGGGTTTCCTCTTCTACAATTGGCTTTTCCGGGACTGCAGGACAGGTGGCGTATCACCCATTCCCCTTGAAATTTTCTTTTCCTTTCTAGTTAGAAGTGTGTTTGTGCTTTTCTTTAATAACTGTTTAATAAATCTTAATTGTTGTTTGAACCATTTGCCTACTCACTGACCTGACGCTGTAGACATAGGGTAAAAGATCCTGCTGCGTTACCCTGCCTCTCGTTGGCCAAGAGAGCGCTCCAGCTAATTTTCCCCATCTTTGCTTGTTGTTGTTTGGTTATTTGGGCACCTCTCCCGGGACCCGCAAGTCACAGGGTAACAATACTAAACACTGGGACAGATTGGCCAAGATCCTGGATCAAATGGGTGAAGTATAATGCTCCTCCCTAGCAGTTCTGTGTCCTCACCTCACTCTACAAGCTGCCAAACTCCAGAGTTCTGCTGCTACCTCCCATTTACAGGAGGATGGGGAGACTACTCAGATGATAAAACAGAGGTTGATCTCAGCTGCAAGGAGAAAAGAAATGAGAGTGTTTCCCTAATAGACAACACCCCCATTGTTGTTGTTGTTTCCCTCTTAGCTGAGATCAGCTAAGATCCAGCTACTGGTATCAGAAAACTCATTACATGGTAATATTTTTGTGAGATTTTGGAAAAGATTTAGTGTCAGCAAGCCAAATACTTCTACTGCTAGATTAGAAAGAACAATGTTTAACTGGCATATACTCTCTTTCTTTAACTCACTTGTTCTCACTATCTCACTTCATTCTTGTAAAGCACTAGGGTGGAGAACCTCTTCCACACCAAAAGCTCATTTCAATTTCAGTGAAGTTTTCAGAGACCAAATAACTCATGGCAAAAAGCAAAAAGTCAAGACTAAAAATGCCAGCATGTTTTAGCTTGCAGCTCTTGCCACTTAGAAGAGGCATTCTAACCTTTTAGAAAGGGGAGAGACTTGCTCCTTTAGAGTTGAAGAATGAAGACATTAATGAAATGAAGACAGCAGTTTATGTAACAACACAATGCCAGCCCAGATATTAGCATTCCAACTGAGCAATCTGGCTGTAAAGCAAACATACACTTTGCCATTTATAAAGTTTTTTATAACCAGCAACAGTGTGCAACATCATATGAACCAGTTTTTATGGAGAAGTCATTAAAATGTAATGGAAAACTTTTAAGCAAACAGCAAGAGAAAATGTAGAGTCGAAGGCTTTCACAGCCAGAATCCATTGGTTCTTGTGGGGGTTTTCGGCCTTTGAGACCATGTTCTGGTTGTATTTTCTCCTGACGTTTCGCCTGCATCTGTGGCTGGCATCTTCAGAGGAATGGTAAATTGGGCGTGGAGTGGAGAACATATATGCCAGCCTCCTCCTCCAGGTTGGTTTATAGTGTGTTCTATATATAAGCAGAACACACTATAAACCAACCCAGACACAGAATGTTATTTGAAAGCACAGAAACTCTGGACCATTCTAACAACTACCAGGTCAGGCTACACAGAGAAGCTGCTGAAATCCACAAACACTTGGATAATTTTAACAGGAAAGAGGAGACTCAGAAGGTCAACAAAATTTGGCTGCCAGTATTGAAAAGCACCAAAATCAAAACACAAAAGATACTAACGAGCCCTAACGAGCCCCACTTGGGCTCAGGAAGTCTCCCTCCGGGAACAAGTATTCAATACACACCATAGGACTATTATGCTATTGGCTCCCTCCCCTCTGGAAGAGGAGGCTGGCATATATATTCTCCACTCCACGTCCAGTTCACCATTCCTCTGAAGATGTCAACCACAGATGCAGGCGAAATGTCAGGAGAAAATACAACCAGAACACAGTCTCAAAGCCCGAAAAACCCACAAGAAACAAAGCAAGGGAAAACTTTTCATGTTGTACTTTCTGTGATATGAGTAGAAAGTGCCAGTTATTTGATGGTGCAATTGCAATGTTCTGGAAATAATTGATCTACTTTTCCTTGAGATTCCTAAGAACTTAATAAACACCACAGCTTCTAAAATATTCCTTGGTTGAGGATAGCTTTACTTCAGTATAGTTCTACCTCATTTTTACCTTATGGTCAACCCCTGACTATAGCTGAGAAACACTAAAATATGATGTCATGGAAAAGGGGGTGTGGTCATTTGGGGAATGCCAGGTGGGTCTGATTTGGCAAGGCCTCTTGTTCCCCACCTGTTCTAGCACAACCCCTTCATTCTCTATACATTTCACCTTATATCACCCTTGCTAATGGTGAATCTTGCATTCCTCTTCTTGTTCCTCTCTCTCTCTTCTTCCTCTTTGTCAGTTACCTTCTCATCTCCCTCTGTTCTACTCCTCCTCATTTGAGGATCTCAGTTTAGAGTGCATGCAACCCATTTGTCCAATGATCAGGGACTTTTTGAAGCTACACAATATATTACTATGATGCCAGTTAAATTGTCATGGTTCCATTCTGTGGACTTCTGGTTTTTGCTGTTTCAGATGGTGCACTTCTGAATTCTCAGCCAAAGAGCTCAGCCAATACCTCACCAAACCACAAACCTCAGGATTCCATAGGATGTTGCTGTGGCAGTTAAAGTGGAATCAAAGTAGTGTAGTCTGAAAGGACCCCAGATAGTACAGCACTCTCCATGTGCTGCTGTGTGCACATAGGGGCCCTTTCTCTCTCATACCATGGGCATGGATCCCCACAGGCAAGGACAATGTGTATGTTGGCATGGGAAAATTCAGACAACAAGTGCATTCCCAATTCCTCACCTGTTCATTCAAAATAAGAACAAGACACGTTGGCCACAATTCTGTTCTACACATGCATAAGTTCTCCTTATGGACTGGACATTTTTGTTCAATGCGCAATGTCCACATTCATTTCTAGGTCATGAAAGCAGAGTTGCACATGCAGTGCCATTGCACATACGGATGTGCAGTCTTGGTCAATGCACATCTAACCTGTCCTTGCTGGCACTGGCAGCAGTACTCCTTCAGTCACACATTCAGTTGCACATTTGCTTATGCATTCAGTTGTCCAGCACTGCCAATCAGCACAAGGGTCACATAGCAGAATCAATGCACAACCACTTGTAGACTATACTGTATGTATATGTGCCCTTAATGTGTCACTGCACGTCTACATGTCTTTTAGTTGTCCTATGCACTCAATAAAGCCTACTCCCAAGCAGCTCCCCTTTCACACTATCCAACCATGACACTATGATTTCACTGTTAAGTGCCATGATTCAGTCCTATGGAATGCTGAGACAAGTGACTGCTACTTAGAATTCTTAGGCAAAAAACTCTATTCCCTCACCAAACCACAAAACCTATAGGATGCAGACTGTAAGATGCAGTCATGGTAGTTAGAGTGGAATCATAGTGCTATAATTGTGCACTGTGAAGGAGCCCAATCATCCTCAGATGTGCAGCCTTAAGGTGAAGGATACTGTCTTGAAATCAAGCACACTGAACATTTTGGTTACAGAGAATCCAGCAACTGGGTTGCCAGCTTTCCCCTGATTCCAGCTGGTTGGTTGATTGGCTGAACTATTCCAGCAAATCCAGTTCAGGTTGCCAAGTAACATTATCCATCAGTAGCTCTCCATGCACTTAAAAGGAATGAACATAATAAGAGTAATTAAGGATATCATAACAGTGTCAGGGCTGGAATAATAAACAACAAAAACCCATTGCTCTTATCAGGCGTAATGTAACACAAATCACCATGGCTGCATCCTTAATCCTGGAAAAGTAATACCAGTCAATGTAGAGCAGAGATAGGCATGCCCTGGGCAGTGGGGAGATATTTTGTGTAGAACAGTAGTTTGAGCATTGGAGACCAAGTTCAATTCCCTGTATGGCCATGGAAACCCACTAGGTGACCTTGGGCACATCACACACTCTCAGCAAAACCCCATGCTAATGTTACCCCAATGACAGACCCCATCCTGGGGAATATAAATTTGATATCAACTATGCCCACCATGCCAGAGAGGTTGCCCAAGTGGGTATGCAGACAAAGAGGTCAAATGACCGAAACTAGGTCAGGCCAGGAAAATCCCTAGTCACATTTCCCCTAGGAGACCTCAAGCTAAACACATCCACACAGACAAAGGGTCCCCAGCTGAAAACAGCCAACTTGAGGGGATTATTGGGTTTTCTCCAGGTTGAGCAACTCCAACTTTAGGAAAGTCCAACACAGTGAGGCCCATCTGCATAAATCATGCAAACTATCAAGCTGCTATTGTGCAGCATTTCTCCACCTATTTTGGCCATTGCCCTTCCCAGGAGAGGGCCTGCCCTCGAGGTACATTCTGCCCTATAAATAGTCCCAGTTTTTGAGGGTCTCTTCGGAGAACTCCCCACCATGTTAGCAGACCAGCACTCTGTTAGTCAAGTGATCCCCTCAGCCACCTCTCTTCACTGAGCTCTGTCTTTCTCGCTGCTTTCCGGACTGAAGACTTCAGGATAGGTGCAGTATCACTGCCTTTACACCCTCTCTGCTGAATCCCCTATCAATTTTCACCTCTTTCCCTTCTTGATAGGCCTTATGTGCATGAGTGAGTGAGTGAGCTGGTGCATGAGAATACATTTATCAATAAAATCCATTTATTGATATGATTGTCTGGCTTTTGCTTCATCTGACCCCATCAAAATTGGGTATAAGATCCTGCTAGGTTACCCTGCCCCTCATTTTGCTACAGCCAGTGCTCTGATAATTTCCCCAACTTTTGCATCTTAGAACGAATCATGGTTTCTCCCAACGGACCCCCAGAAGTCAGGGTAACGATAAGTTCTCCTTAGGGACACCATAAGTTGGAAATGGCTTAAAGGCACACAATAACAAATACCTTCAGCAGACTGCACTCACGCACTCAGTGGTGCCCAGAAGTGTTGTTTTAGGCCAGGAATGGGCATAGTGAGGCCTATGGGCCACATGTGACTCTTTCATGGTTGGAGTTGCCCAAGTGAAAACTGGAGATGGTGCCTCTACTGTAACAGCTATGTAGAAGAGGGAATTTCAGCAGGTGTTGTTGTTACAGCTTGCATGACAAGCAGCACGTGCTGAAATTTCCTCTTCTACACAATCATTATAAATACAGGAGCCCTCCTCAGTTTTCAATCTAGAAACACTATGCGGTCTCTGAAGCTTCTCATCAGTCCCAGAAAGCCCCACAGCACCCACATAAAATCTTCAGTGCAATTTTCAGACATCATTTGCTAACCACACAGAAACCCCTGTCCCGAATATATAAAAGCATGCAAAAATATGTTCATCCCATCTCAGAACTCTGCACTACTCTCACAATAATTGTTTATTTTCTTTACTCCCTCTAAAAATGATGACAGGAAGCGGTGTGAGGTCACTTCCTGTAGCCACTTTGAGCAGGATTACAAAGAAAAACAGAGGTATTTAGGCTTGCTGAAAGAGCTATGTCCTGTGGGTGGGTGTGAGCAGATTGACCCCTAGCTTTCCGCAGTTGCCCATTGCTGTTTTGGGCAAAGAGAAGCCACTTTCAGGTGCTTTTAGATGGGATTTGTTCCTGTTTCATGGTTAGTGGTAGCCCAAAACAGCATTTACACTTCCCTGGAGTTGATTTTCAGCTGAACTTCTTTGGCCACTATTAAAACACAATCAGGTTCCAGAAAGCTGAGACACGCAGGACCCTTCCCCAGAGCTACATGTGGCCCAACCAGCTGAACAGTCTGCCCCCACCCACCATAGGCACTGCTGAGCCAATCAGTGGCTCAGTGACTTCCATATCAGGGGACTGGTGAACCCACTCTGGATTTTAGCTTGAACTTTAAAGGATACAGCCAGGTCTGTTCTTTACAACTTATAGCAAAGCCTTTGGCTGTATAGATCATGAGAAATTAGCACTCTCTTTTAAAGAAGTGGGTGTGCCACAACATTTGATTGTCCTGCTGTGTAACCTATACAGAGAGGCTACCATCAGGACAGAATACAAAGAAACAGAATGGTTTCCAATTGGCAAGGGGGTTGGACAAGGCTGCCTTTTGTCACCCTATCTGTTTAACTTGTATGCTGAACAGACCATATGTAAACCAATATTAGACTCCAAGGAAGGAATATCAACAATTTAAGATATGAAGATGACACCACTACTAGCAAAAAATAGCAAAGAGTTGGAATGATTACTGAAGAAAGTCAAGGCAGAAAGTACAAAGACAAATTTATAGTTTAACCTTAGGAAAACCAAAATAATGACCACAGATGATTTGAATACCTTTAAGGTAGATGAAGACATTGAAATAGTTCAAGACTATCCATACCTTGTTTCAGTCATTAATCAGAATGGAGATTGCAGTCAAGAAATCAGAAGATTAGAATGTGGAACAGCAGCTGTGAAGGAACTAGACAAGATCCTGAAGTGTAAAAATGTATCATTGAACACTAAAGTTAGGATTGTCCTGGCCATCATGTTAACAATTTCTATGTATGGTTATGAAAGCTGGACAGTGAAGAAAGTTGATAGGAAGAAAATCAACTCCTTTGAAATGTGGTGCTGAAGAAAAGTTCTATGGATACCGTGGACTACTAAAAAAAATATGAATGAGTCATAGAGCAAATGAAGCCTGAACTCTCCCTAGATGCCAAGATGACTAAACTGAGGCGGTCATACCTTGGCCATTTCATGAGAAGACCTGACTCACTGGAAAAAGACGATAATGCTTGGTAAGATAGAAGGCAGTAGGAAAAGAGGAAGGCCGCATTACAGAGACATATTCCTGAATCTGCAAGACCAGAGCAGGGCAATTGAGGATAGGGTGACATGGAGATCTCTCATTCATAGGGTTGCCATAAATTAAAGCAGACTTGAGGACAGTTAACAACAAGCTTTTGACCTTACTTGGGGGTAAGGGTTAAGTGCTTTTAAGGAGCCAGAGCAGACATCATCAGCCCTTTGGAGCCAGATGGACCAATCATCTAACTTCATAAGCAGAAACTTCCCTTTATTGGCTAACAATGAGTTTGCTCTATTTTTTTTTTCCTGCCTGACCAAGCCTCTGTGATTTTTGTAGCTGCAGGAACAGAATCAAAAGGCATTCAGTTGTTGCAATTTTTCTTACCACAAAAATGTGCAAGCTGTACCTTCAAGTAAATCTTAAAAATCAAACACTGTCAAGAAAAAATGAAGGTGACAATCCTAGGTTAAACCTACTAACTCCAGGGAAGCTGACACCTGAGAATAGTGCCTTGTGATCGCAGCATCCCTTTTGCCTTCAAATGCAGGTTGGTTGATATACAACTCTCCAGTGTCTTGGGAAATGAGGCTGATAAATTAATGCACAGAAATAATGCATTTCCAGTTAGGAAAGCTCGTTCTGCGAGGCACCTTTGTTTCCGCCCTCCCCCGCTGCAATGTTTTATAATTCTGCTGTTGCTTCCGCTCATTATGCATAAATTTGATTGATCATTTAAACTAATTTTAGCAAAAACAAATGAATGCGGCGTGTCTACCCTTAATGGATTCTTTTTCTTTCTGCGCCCACAATGCAAGAATGGTACACCAGTTCTACACAGTAGCCATTTCTGGACCAGAAGAGAGATACAAAGAGTTGATTTAGTTCTGCCCTTTGTCTGAAATGGCAACAGAAGTTGTCAACATGCTGAAGAATTAGGCACTTGCCATTGTGATTATCGAATTGGAAGTAGCCGAGGATGGCCCTTGACGTGTGGAGTACTATGTCATGTTTATTGTTCAAAGGGTGATAAGCTTGTAACCTTTCCAATTCAACTGATAGGGTCACCAAGCAACGAATATTTTACTGGTACAATCAATGAAACAGTTTTGGGTCACATAACAAATATTGAGATCCAAGAAGACAGTAATATCCATAGTTTGCCAAGCTTCATTATACACTGTCTGACTCTTCTTTAGTTCTATCATGACTCCTTCATTCACAGGCAAGTTTCTACTCTGGGACTCTATAACTGATAACTTAGGACCACAGTAAGCTACATCTAGCTAAGCTAAGCTAGATTTATCTACTATGGTTTGATTTGGAGGGCAAGGATTGCCAAGATTCTTCTAAAAGTGGGAAAATACGTTTGTTTGTCAATGCATATGATTTTCTTCACCTATGCATTTTACTTTTAAGGCACCTAGTCATTGCAGGGTAAATAGTGACTGAATTTGCAACTCTCATTTCTGAGGCATGTATCTCTGAAGAAGCAGTGGTGGAGTTTGGAGTGCGTGGAGGGGGGCAGGAGGGAGGCTATGGTGTGGGGGGCATGGCTCTGTGTGGGGGGGTGCGGCCAGGGCATGCAGAGGCATGGACAGGGTGTGTGGGGGCGTGGCTACAGGCTGGGATGCCCCAAAAGCACTGCCGCCAGAGCAAACCACCTCCATCGCCTCCCCCATCCCTACGTGACTGTGAAGAATATCCTTTTGTGGAAGGGAAAATGGGTGGTTTCTGGGGAAACCTTTCGCTTTAATACCTGGTTAATCTCTTCACCACAGATGTACGTTGTCTGTTGAATCTTGGCCATCAGGCTCTGAAAGCATCTGTTGCTAGTGCTATTCTTAACAGTAAACCTTAGATACTAAGAACAATCTGTTTGATTCTTTCATACCTGTTTCAGGCACTTTTCCACTGAAGACTCCTGTTCTGCATTTATCTTTGCCCTTTAGCCAATGTATCTGAGAAAATGGCAGATCTTTTAATCTGACTTTAGCTCTGTTTTTTTAAAAAAAAATCAGTTCCTTCCATTTAGTCCAATTATTTTCAATAATTTGCCTTTTCAAAATCCATAAGAAGTTCATTTCCTAAACTGGTTTGCAGGGAGGCAGACCTTTTTTTCATGTCATGTATTGTATAACAAACTGACTACAGAATTTGGGCACCATACAGATGTTAATAAAGCTACACACCTCCTTGGCAGGGCTCTCTCTCAACATATGCCTGCAGCACAGCTTCTCCTGTTCCAAGAGACAAGAGGCAAGAGATGAAGCTGGAGGCTGGATCCTGCTTATTCATTCAGAACACAAATACATTTGAAACATTTGTTTTTTGACTTCAACTCAAGCCCCAAGGAAGACCTTCTCCTCCTTCTTTCAGGCAGTTCACAACTTTCCTATAAGATTCATAGAAAAACAACCAAGGACTAAGGCAGCAAGCACAGCAGTAAAAGACCCAGAAAGCAGTCAGAAAGGAGGTTAGTGTAATGGTTTGAGTGCTGGACTAGAATTCTGTAAGATCAGGGTTGGCGTTCCCAATCAACCAGAGAAACCCACTGGGTGACCTTAGGCAAGTCACACACTCTCGGCTTTAGAGGAAGCCAATGGTAAACGTGCTCAAATATTGGTGGGGAAAATTAGCTCAGAGCACAAGTTGGCAAAACAAGAGGCAGGGCAACGCAGCGGAATCTTTTACCCAATGTCTACAGGGTCAGGTCAGTCAAGCAGTCACACAGCTTTAAAATAGCAAAATTGATGTTTTATTAAGGACAGACAAACACTTAAGACAACACAACCACACAGCTAACTAAGAAATAAGAAATAAGGATTTTTCAGGGGAAATGGGTGATACGACACCTTTCTCATAGTCCTGAAGAAGTTGAAGGAGCTCAGTGTGGTTTGCTGAGGGGAGCTCGTCAGATAAAGCAGCAGCAGGGCTTGATGGAAGTTTGGAGCAATCCGAGGAAGCTCTCGGAACTGGGGGTTTTTATAGGGAAAGTATGACAGTAGGCTAGTCTGTACCTGGGAGAGAACAATGAGGTTTGGGCATGAGACAATGTCTCCGAAAAGTCAGAATTTAGCATGATTGAGTTAGTTCCGAATTGGCAATGGAATGGCCAGTATGCAGATGCAGCTTGCCTGGGCGGTTAAGCATTTAGCTCATCAAGTTCCCTGCTCGGGGCAGGGGGCTCTTTGTGTTAGCGTGCATCCTTAATGAAGTGTTTGTCTAGGGAGGTCTCCTAAAGCAAGATCTGGCCGAGTCCGGCCTGCCTAGGTGGAGAATGGAATGTTCAGCAGTTAATGGCCATGCCTAGCTCTGTGCTTTTTTGGGGGCCTCACAAACACTTGGCCAAGGGTGGCAAAATGAGACCGAATTCTGATATCAAAACAATATCTAATATCTTCTGAAGCCAGGCCAGTTCACAGTGATAACAAAGGCACATAACAACAATTCTAAAAAGTGCACCTGAACAAATACGTTGCTAACTAAGGTCTAAAGATAGCTGAATCTCTCATCTCATAATTCTATTGCTGAAATGTCACTACTGAGATGTGATTGAATATTCTAATGAGAAGTGCTTAGAAAACTTTTTGACCTTGGGTGTGTCACACTCAGCCCTAGAAAACGCCATGATAGGATCACCTTAGGGTCACCATAAGTCAGAAATGACTTGAAAGCACACAACAACAATGCTGCCAGAATCCCCTACCAAGCATAACCTTCCAAAAAAAAAGCTTCCAAAGACGAACCATTTCTTCCTTATACAAACAGTTTCTTTAGATGAAACATCTTCCCCAAGTGCAGAGCAGGCCATCTCTACACTTGTAATCTCCATACCTTGCTGTGACCACAATAATTAACATTCCCACCCCAAAATATGACAGCAGCAGTTTTACCATCTTTTTTTTACCATATGAGGGTTCAAGCTTGATTTTCTCTAAGGCCCAGTCATTTGTCTTTTTGGCAGTCTATGGTATCTGCAGAACTCTTCTTCAACATTACATTTTGAACTAGTTGATTTTCTTCCAGCTAGCTTTCTCCACTGTTCAGCTTTCAAACCCATATATAAAAAATGGAAATACTATAGCCTGGATGCTTCTGACTTTGGTATTTAATGATACATCATTACCTTTGAGGATCTTATCTAGTTCCTTCACGGCTGCCTTTCCAAGTCTTTGTCTTCGGGCTTTATCACACAAGGCAGGTAAAGTATAATTACAGCAGAATAATAGCATTTTTGACAAGGACTTATCACATGATGTCATTCCTCTTCTGTTGTTCACCTGGAGAGACGATTTGGGAAGTTCTTTAACAAAGAAATTTTAATTATCTCCTTTGTAAAAGAAAGACTTTCCAAATGGTCTCCCACCAGAAGAACAACAGAAGACAAAAGATGTTCCATTAATTAACTTCTTTGAAAAAGAAACACTTTCAAAAAAATCTCCCACCAGGAGAATAATAGAAGAGGAACAACATCATGTGGTAAGTCCCTGCCAAAGATGCTATTATCCTGCTATAATTGGGATTTACCTGCCTCATGTGATAAAGCCCTTCTGATTTTTTTTCTGCAATCTCCATTTTGGTTAATGGCACAGAAAATCTTTAACGATTTCAGTGTTTTCATTACCCAGTTTAACGTTATGCAAATCACCCATGGTCATTACTGGTGTCTTCCTGATATCCAACTGTAACTCTTCATCTTTAAATCAGGCCCAAAGAATACTTAAGTCCTTAAGAACCTAGCTTAACAAGGTATGCATTACTTTAAAACCTGACATTTAAACTCAGGCCACTGCATAATGAAAACCAGTATGACAACTTTGTTGCAGGGTGGTATAAATGTATTAGGATGTTAGATGAGGAATCACATCCATCGTGTCCACAAAAAAACCAACTGTAAGGTTGTTTTTTTTTAAGGTTTTAACAGATAGATAATTGTTGACAATACTAACTTGACGCAGCCAAGATACATTAAAGGGTTAAGCCTATAGCAAAGACATAAGAGGAGAAAGGATAAGAAAAGAAGAAGTAAAATGTATTCATGTGTAATACAATTCTTTGTATCATGTACATGTAATGAGCACATGTACTTGTCATGTGCATGCACATGCACATGTAATGTGCAATGCAATTCTTTGTATCAAGAACTTACCTGCATAGGTTTGGATGTATAACCTTTTCGTAGCTGAAACCATCTAAAGCATATCAGATTGCCTGGGATCAAGCCTCCTTCTTGATATGCCATGGCCCCAGTCAGGCTTTCCTCCAAAATTCAGCAAAATAAATAAAATAAAATAAAATAAAATAAAATAAAATATAAGATAAAGTAAAATAAAATAAAATTCTGGCTATATATCTACAAAAGGCTGCATGACATGGCATACATCCTGTCTAGTCCAACTCGAGAAGGAAAACAAAGACTGTGGCCTCTAAGATGCTATCAGAGGTGATAAAACCTGGCTTCTCTCCATCTTCCTTGAGTTGGTCCCATCTGCAGGAAGCTAACCTGTCCTTCCAAACATGATTTGACAGGAAGAATCCATCCATCCCACCCACCTTCAGCCGCAGGGGATGCACAATTAATTTCCTACCCTGGTTTCAGGTGTTGTTCCTGACCTTTGAAAGCTTTCAATGATTTGGTTCATGGTTTCCTTAGAAACTGTGTTAATATGAGACACCAGCAGTTGCAAACTTCACCAGAGGTGTCAAACAGTTTTAACTTTCAAGTTAATAATGGGAGGAAGTGACCCAAGGAGAGAAGTTTTACATTTTTTGTTTGTTTGAATTTTGTGCAGTACCTATCCAAAGGTACTGAGAGGTAGGGACAGGAGTAGCACATGTAAAACAGGCAGAAAAAGAATGCATGTTTTAATGGCTACACTCCAGACAAAATTTAAACAAAAACAGCTTCACTCACTCTCACTTCACCTACCAGCATTTCCTCTTCTAGTCAAAGAGTGGTACAACAACCTGTACTGAGTTACATTAAATCAAACTATTGTGGGTCATAGGATGTTTCAAGGCAGCCTGGCAAAGCCAGCTCACTTGTCAGGAACAGGACATTGGAGACTCTTTAGTATTTTTCCAATCTCTCTTTACTCATGAATATACTCAAGAACCTTCAAATACCTCAGCTGACCCTGGCTGACTCTGGAAACTTCTAGTCAAGGAGGAGTATCAAAGACTTTCTGACCCAGCTGAGTCCTATGTTAGCAAAAAGTTGTTTCTCATCTCTACAGTGCTTCTGTATCTTTGGTTATTCGTTTTCCACATCCGCCAACATTTCACAGATGAAAAACAGGAAACATGTGGCCAAGTATGGTCAATGTGGCAAACGTTATTACTGAGGAAGAGCACACAAGCTAGAAGAGGCCACAGCAGTTTGCTTTTATCTGAGCCTACTGGGAAGGGGAACGTTCTACCCCCTCCTCTCCTCTCTCACACTGTGAGTTAATCGGAGTGCAAATTCCTTTTACACTTTGATCTTAGTTTACAACTGAAGCAAGCTGAAAACGAAGAAGGAAACTGGGGGGAGGCGAGAGAAACTGGGACATTTGAGAAGCAGCTGAAAAAAGTGCGACAACAGAGAATTAACCTGGACTGTCCCTGCCAAATTGGGACATCTAGAGGGCATTATTGCCTCCTGGTTTGCCCTCTGGTCCAGACTTGGGTCTCTTTTATAATACAGAATCATAGTAATTTGATACCATTTTAACTGTCATGGCTCCATCCTATTAACCCCCAGCATTTTGTACACAATTTTACATTTTCATTGAAAAATAAAGAATATGGCCCTCAGTGGAGAGAGGATGTGTATTCCCATAGGAATTTTTTAAAAAAAATTACACTGAGGAGAGCATTGCCTTACAGATGCAGATCCTGGTGCACGTTTCTGTCTAATGGCTACCTTCCCAAGAATGATATGAAGGTGCAGAAGAAGAGTGCCCTGTCATATTATAGCCTGGAATTCAACAAGGATACTTAATAAAAAACAATGCTTATGTCTCTGCTATCACCTCTTTAACACAGTTATTGTGCACTTCCACTTCCTTGGCTCCATCCCTATGGAACCTTGGGATGTGTAATTTTATGAACCATTTAGAATTCTCCATCAGACAGCTCTAGTACCTCACCAGACTACAGATCCCAGAAGGTATCCTCAGGATGCAACCAAGGCAGTTAAAGATGTACCAAACTGCTGTAATCATGCAGTATGTAGGAGACCTTGCACTTTGGTCCTGACGCTCAGTTTGCTTCTGCCTCCTGGTTTTGCTCTTCAGTCTTGACCTGCTCTTCTGACTGCTGGCTTATCCCATCACACTTGATTCTCATCATCTCATTTGTCTCAGAGTCCTCCTCACAGCCCAACCCTGATTGACTGATTCTAATTTCTCTCCATTAAAAGCATGAGCTTCAGGGTTATCAAGACATTGTCCCACAATTTGTTTTAGGGTATTCATCGTTAAAAAAAAAATAGACAAGACAAGAACCTAGTCTAGCAAACGGAAGAGCCAGCCTGGGTAAATGCTCCTAGAATAGAGATCATCTTGAGGATGTCAGAGATTTGAGAGTGAGTCACAACAGAAGATAGAATCAAGACTATCCGGGTTAAAACACCCTTAGGGCAAGTTGTTTTCTATTCACTTTCCCCCTCTTGCTTCTTGCTTCTTCTGCCATGTCCCAGCTGATGATCTCGCTGTTCCCATAAACCACGGAGACAAGCCAAAGGGAACTAGATCTGCTAGATAAATCTGTCAGGGGCCAGACGGTTCCCATCTTCTCTTTCCAATTAGAGTTAATGGGACTTACACGCATGCATCAAATAACATTATGCACTGCAAGTTCTTAAGGAAGAATCAATTTAATACCTTTTCCTGGTTACTTTTAATTTTCTTTGTAACAGAAGCTCAGAACGTGTCTCCTTCACCACACCCTATTTTTCATTCACCTCAGATAGTTTGTAATTAATTGCTTTTTAAAATATGGTGGCTGGAATCTTGTTATTTCCTTTCATGCAATATAAATTTGTACGCACTTAACTAAGCAGCAGAGATGCTAAGAAACCTGGTTACTGAATTGAAAATTGTGTATTGTGAGTGTCTGATTCACACCTGAACCTCCTCATCAGTGCCCAGTCCAGTATCAGTCCCTTTGCCAGCTCTGCTACATAGGTACAAAGCATCATCCCTCTACTGAATATGGACATTGAAAATCTTTGTAATTCTGTTTCCTGTGAATGAAAGTCCACTTATGAGCATACAATGCCCTAACAGGATTCTGGCCAATATTTCAGGTGCTGGGGAGAACATACACTTTGCATGCATATAGGAAATCCTAGGGTCAGTGCCCAGAAATACCAACTAAGAGATTGCAGGCAACAGGGAAATATGGTTACCTGAAATCCCGAAGAACTGGTATCTAATCACAGTAGACTGGACAAACTAAAACTAGACAGAATAATGGTCTGATTCAATACAACACAGTTACATGTGTTTAGCTGTGCTGATAACACTGGACCATACATCTAGAGTGATAATCAAGTGACAACACTCCACGCTAAGTTCTTTTTTTAATGTGCTACAAACCTAAACTGGCCTGACTTTTAGAACACTGCAAGCACAAAATGCTTCTATTTTTGTTATTGCTATTGTGTGCCTTCAAGCTATTTCCAATTTATGGCAACCCTATCACAGAGTTTTCTGGGGCTGAGAATATGTGACATGCCCAAGGTCACTCAGTAGATTTCCATGGCTAAGCAGGAATTGAACTCTGATCAGAGCAACATTCAAACCACTACAAGATTGTAATCCAGGCTTATGATCTCATCACATTGGGAATTTATATTCACAGTCATTGATGTCAAAACATGACCTAAAACCTATCTCTCAAGCCAGGCAGCACCCACCAACCAAGGGATTTTGGAGGCACTGCAAACTGGGGTGTTCAGAAATGCTCTCACAGTTGTGGGACACACTGAGAGAAACAGTTGTGGTAGGACCCTGCGGGCTCTCTCCAGTTCCCTATCTCAGTGCACAATAAGGAGAGCGCTGGAGCTGCCATTTTCTAGTGCTCCAGTCTGCAGCACCTTGGAAACCATTCAGTTGGGGCACTGCCTAGCTTAAGAGGTAGGTTTTGAGGGGTAGCATCAACAAAAGGACATATGACAATGGAGCTCCTGTCATCAGAGCTACATCTGCCAGTGCAGGATCTTCACCACTGTTTATTAAGCTCTGGATCCGTGGCTGCTCAACACATGCAGGTTCGTGACATGATCTGCTCCCCATCTAAACAATGGGTTGGATCCAAACTCATGCTTGATCAAAACCTGAGAGAATGAACTACCCAGCCTTTTAGCCAAATCAGGTCATTACAGGGTGCTGGCAAGGAATGGATTGCCTGTCTTTTACAGGCATCAATGGGACTGGCCTATGCATGTACTATAATATCATAATGTACTGAAAATTTAGACCAAATTAAAACACCCTCCTGAGGGTAACAGTCCTCTCTCTGTCAAGTCAAGAGGGTGTGAGTTTGTCAAGCCAAAACACTAAACCAACCAAGTCGTGCTGACTGTACAAAATTGCTTTTAGTCTTGGTGACAACCAAGCATGAGTGCCAGGCTAATCATTTGTTCATCTGTCTCACTTTTACTGGATCTGGCCTCTTTCAGAGACAGGATATTGAGCCAGGCTAGATTTATTTCTTGGCTCTGGTGACTGCTTCTTGTCATCATTCATGGACTTCTCCAAATGAACCACATAGTATGTACAGGGTGAATCAAACTAACTCAGTGCATTCCTCCAAAGAACTATAGTGTGTGTGTGTGTGTGTGTGTGTGTGTGAGTGTGTGTGTCTGTTAGGAATGTAATGTGTAACTTGCATGTGTGTAATTAGGGATGAGTAAGGATTCTGTTTCAATTTCATTTCAAAAAGATCTTACTCAAATTCGTAAATTTCTCCATATTCAGAACAGAAAGTGCTTGAGATTACAATTGCCCCCCACACACACACATTTATTAGGATTAGAGACACAGGACCCTCGCAAAAGTGGAAAAATGAAAAATTATCAAGTGTGTGCATGTCTCTGTGAGAAGGGAGCTGAGGCACGGTGGGGACAGCAGGCACCCAGAGTCCAAACTAGGTCAGGGAAAGAAGAGAGAAAGGAGGTAAGTCAGCACGGTGGCTCTGTACTTCCTCTCTTTCACCCATTTCCTTGGGTTTGGGGTGGCATTGGGAGAGAGTTTGTGGTGCCGAGAAATCAGGCTCTGATCTGGCCTTAGCTAGTCTGGTGGCAGCTGGTGGAAAAGGAAGAGGAGGAGAGCACCCAGAGAAAAGGGACCTGGCCCTGACATATAGCAACCCTAAATGCAAGGAATGAAAGCACAAAGGAGGCATTTCTAAGTAGCTCTGTCTAAGTCTTCAGATCTCTAGGAAAAGTTCTCCTTGTTTTAGGAATAAAAATCATTAGCTTGATTAGAAGGTCATGCACATTGGTAATATGACACTTGTATCTTAGTTGTGGCTTATTACTGTGTCATTCCTATTATTTTTGTTTGATTCTGTTGGGAGTGGCAATCTTTGCATGCCTAATGAAATGACCTAGTTTGTTTGCATGTCTATTGTAAGCATAGAGAGATAGTCTAGAGAGAAAACTTCCTGTTTGTTGGTTAACACCTCTTCCTCCAGCACGTAGACATTCCTTGTTCTTTTAAAAAGGTTCTCCGGCCATTTTGTCTCTCCCGTTTGTCTTCGCCGTTTTGTCCTGAAAGCGTGCTCTGAGATCTCCTAACAGGGATCTTTTTGCAGCAAGCATATGAGTGCTTTATTTTCTTCCTACCTTCCTCAAGAATTGAACCTGTGTAGACTATGCACAAGCTTTTGTGAGTAAACTCTTTTATATTTTTAACCAAACTGTTTTTGTGCCTATTTTGAGCTAGATTAAGTGTGTTTGGGGTGTAGTTAAAGAAGTGGGACTGGTGATCTGTTCAACTTCCATTTAGTGCATTTACTAAAATACTCTGCTGATTGAGAGTCTCATTACCAAAGTCTCTCAGTATTCAATATATTTTTTTTAATTTCCCCAACAGATTCTTATATCGGATTGTAAATTCATAAGCTATTTTGTAGGCCTTGAATATATGCTGAGATAGATACAGATGGGAGGAGAATTCCCTGCCTCCAAGGTGGTAAAAATCTAAATTTTGCTGGTTATGGGGGCAACAAAGAGAGAGGAAATGAGAAAAAGATAAGAAAAAAAAAGGATACAAATAGAATGTTTTTAAAAATCCCAATTTTAAAATTTAATTGTTGGTGCACGTAACCATTTAGATCAGCAATGTTTGGAATTTCTTCTCTTCTTTAGGCTTTGCCCTATTGAAATCCCCATTTGTTCCTAGGGCATACTTTATTATATAGTGTCATCCATTTATGTGGCACGGGACACAGTGATCTACACAAAGGTTAGGCCCCTGAACCCAGGTGGTCTGAATCTAGACAGAGCCAGATAAGAATCAAAGTGAATAAAAGAACAGAGAAAGGGTGAAGAATGAGGCAGAGCAGGATAACAAAGGAGGAATGTGAGAAATTACTATTTTGTGGACTAATACAGTATCTGCACAATCAGTTATATGCACTACCAACTTGAACTGCCATGGAATCCTGTGATTTGCAGTTTCATAGGGGTACTTAAAATTCTCTGCTAGGGAAGTCTAATATATACCCCTGAGGTACATCACTGGACCTCTCTAGGAGAGAAGTGTAACTTCCTCAGGCCATTTCTGCACTGCACTGTTATAGTGCTATTATTCCACTTTCAACATCCTATGGAATCCTGGGGTTTGCAGTTTAGGGAGGGGCATTTACCATTCTCATCCAGAGAGCTCCTTGACCTGCGTAAACTACAAACCCCAGAATTCCACAGGATGTTGAAAGTGCAATAATAGCACTATAACAGTGTTGTGCAGAAATGGCCTCAGTAAACCACAGATTACAGATTCTGTAGGATAGCATGACAGTAGTTAGAGTAAGATCAGACTGCTGTATCTCTGTAGCACATTTCATCTGATTACGACGTTTTAGGCAGTAGGCTTTGAGAGAAATGAGAGAGAAGTGGCACAATTTTGACCAGCGATAGGGAACCTTAGGCCTTGGGGTGAATCTGAACCTTTTGGGTTCCTCATGCAGACCCCTAGGCTTCACCAGATATCAGTACCCCCCCTCCCTATAACATCATCATCTGGTAGTTTTCCAGTTTTCATGCAAATCTTTTACCCACTCTCAAAATTTGAAATGCTTCTCCTAAGGATTAGGCATTTACAGCAAGAGCTTGAAGTTACAACAATGTACTATTATTTTCAGTCCAAAGCTTCTGCCTTTGATCCAGCCCATGACTCAAATGCAGACCCCAAGAATTTCTCTGATTCTCAGGCTCAAAGTTTTCTGCTGCTCCAGAGACCAGGACAAAGAGCAATGGATTCAAGCTGCAGGAAAGGAGATTCCACCTGAACCTCAGGAAGAACTTCCTGACGGTCAGGGCTGTCCGGCAGTGGAATATGCTGCCTCGGAGTGTGGTAGAGTCTCTTTCCTTTGAGGTTTTTAAGCAAAGGCTGGATGGCCATCTGTCGGGAGTGCTTTGAGGGTGTTCCTGCATGGCAGGGGGTTGGACTGGATGGCCCGTGTGGTCTCTTCCAACTCTACATTTCTATGATTCTACGATTCTATGATTTTAAAATGTTCCTCACAGATGTCATGGTGGAGATGGGCTCAAGGAAAAGGAGAACAAGTAGAGTTGTTTAAGAGGATTTCAAGCAGGTAAAACAGGTAGCACCCTTGCACAGGGTATTTTTAAAGAAATTGTAATTGGGTGTCCATTTCCACATTCAAAAGTTTCATGAGTGGAAGTTTTGGCACTATGTGTAATCCTGACATTCACACTGTATTGAATACAATTTTGGGGAGGAGGAGGAGGAGATGGTGGTGGTGGTAGTGAATACAAAGCTGCAAACATTCAAACATATAAATATCCTAGCAATTTTTATTATTCTGTGCACTAGTAGAGAATACCTGGATTGAAAAGAGGAAAAATCCCTAACATGATCAAAGCTTTAAAAATGGTTTAAAAATGCAAGTGATCTGGTATTGCAGGACAAATATTTGGGAGTTGTTTTTAATTTCGGTTAGCAATAGCTGTCTGAAGGCATTAAAACAGGCGTGGAAGTCATGTGGTTCACTGCCCATATTGCTTGTGCCCCTTTGTAGGATGGAGAAAACCAGGACTGGGTATCGATTAGGTCACACAACTATTACTTTAAAAATGCCTTGCACTCTGCTTTGTTCCACTAAAACAGGCTTGCCTGAACTCCTCTCTGACTGAGATTGCAAAGAAAGAGAGATCTTTGAAGCCAGTCACCTTGAACCAGGTAACGACACTCCTATGGCTCCTTAGAGCATCCGTTATATGCCAAAGCATTATAACTGACTAATGCACAGGGAAGCATTTAGGCTCTGAGAATGACGACCATGGCTGCTGTGGGAGGCCATTGTTTCAGACTCACTTTGGGCACATGGCTAGGAAGTGTCTTTCCTCCAGCCCTGCATGCCCTCAACCAGCTGCCTTATCCAGGTGTTGCAGGTCTAAGGAGTGGGTGAATGGGTGGAAGAACAACCTTCATAGCCTTCAGGGTCAGACGAACCTCTGTAGCAATATCAAAGAGATGGAAAAGAGAAGGAGGAGCAAGAGAAAAACTATGGCAGACTGGGCTTTTGTCTCTAAACAGTTTGCCTTTTCCTATTTTGGTGATGGCTCATGGAGAATAAAATTCCAAGGCATCATCACAAAGACAACTTAGGCAAAACTTCCAGAAAATGGCAACCAAGCATCATCATCACCATCATGAAAATATTCTGGGTATAAAGCTAGGCACAGTCTAGGGTGGGCTGACAAGAAGGTCCTCTGGGTGACCGTTGTCAGTCTAGTCCTGGCTGGCTTAAGTAAATGGTCCCCAGAGGAGCTGAGTGTACAGTGTGGATTGTATGGGAGGAGACAATCCTGCATGTAATTTGGGCCCAAACCGTGTAGGGCTTTAAAGGTAATAGCCAACACTTCGTCCTTTTCCCAGAAACTAATTGAAAGCCAATGGAGTGATTTTAATATTGGTGTGATATGTTCACTCCTCACTGTACCTGTAATCAATCTGGCTGCCATATTTTGGACCAGCTAGAGTTTCCAAACTTGGTACAAAGGTAGCCCAATGTACAGCGCATTGCAGAAGTCCAACCTTGAGGTTACCAGCATGTACACTAACATTTTAGGTGATCCAGTTCTAGGAAGGGGTGCAGTTAACACATGTAACAAGGCATAAAGACTTTCCTCTTATTTAAGCCATAAGAGCTGAAAGTCCTGATGAATCCCCGTTCAGATGTTTTCCATTGGTATCTTGGTCAACTTTAGCTGGGACTTAAAATAGGACTCAGGCCAAGTGAACAAAACTCCTACCCCTACTGAACTATGAATATTTTGCCTATGAAGATACAAAGAGGAAATACATGTATACCGACTTGTGTTTGTAGGAAAGGATATGATTATAATAGATAAATTAATATTTGGTTCTGATTTCCTTATTTATTCCACCATGTTGTATAAGAAAATTTTAAACAGTGACAGCCAGCTCCCTACCCCTATTAAGTCTGCCGTTTGCTTATGGCAATTCTTCCCAGCTAAAGAGACCTCACTCTCATGAGTATAGAATGGGCACATAGATTGCTGCTCCTTAACAACCTGAATTACAGCCTAAATACCCTAAAGGCACCAGATCCTGTCTGATCTTGGGAGCTAAGCAAGAGCAGCCCTGGTTAGCACTTGGATGGGAGACTGCCAATGAATATCAGGCGCTGTAAGCTATATTTCAGAGGAAGAAATGAGCAGAACCACTTCTGAGAATCTTTGGCTAAGAAAAACTCTATGAAACCCATAAGTCAACAGGTGACTTGAAGGCACATGCACAGAAACGAAGGCTAATTGTCTCTTCTTTAATCTCTTAAATTGAAGATCATTACCAAAATAACAGTTTGTAAGCCATGTTGGATCATCTTGCAAACTTTTCCCGCTACAAAATTATCTTTCAACTCCCTATTTGCACATAGTTCAACATGCTGAGATTTCTAGACCATTTACCACTAATAAGTCTCCTTGCAGCTTTTTAAAACACTTCACCAATAAATAGAACTTCAGTTTTCATCCTGATGGGCAATTCTGACCAAATATCCAGCCTGGCTTTTTTTGAAAAGCATTATCCTCTTGCCTTCTTCTCTTCAAGCCTGTCATACATACCTCTTTTTGCAGCTCCCTCTAATTGTCCAATCTGAATTTTTACCTTTTGCTTTCTAGGCAATTTGTGTAACAGGAACATAAACAGACTGAAGAGTCCTCTTAAATTCACTAGAAGGAGCTATATCTCCCAATGTAATGGATGATATGATGGAGTCTTTGCCCTATCCAGGGCACTGCATTAACAATTACTGTATAGCTGCCAGCCATTCTATCTGGCTGCCTCTGGCCTTTGACCTTTTGCAGAGCACTTCAAAGAGGCCAGGACTCTATCATTATTGGCTGCCTTCATATTGTTTCTGTTTTCCTTGCCTTGCCTTTACTTGTGTCACTGTAATGTCATTCCACACACACACCACCCCTTTGCTTCTTACTGGGGCTCAGCTCTTCCTTTCTCTGCTATCGCCCATGCTAATTGCTGTTTCTGAAATAAAACTGATACATACATTGAATAATATATCTATGTATTCCCTAAGACTATCAAATGCAGAGCTCATATCCTTCAACTGTCCTGATCTGGCAGAAACAGTCTCTGTCATCTCACCTTACTCAGCTTCCTTTAAAAATTCCCAGTTTCTCACTCTTTCTCCCACTTTCGCCCTTTGGCCTTGGGTTGCTTCAATTGCCACAGACTGAGTACAAAGTTCAAAAGCAGTTTGCACTCAGTTAACTCAACAGGGGGAAGATAGGGTGGAAAGTTGTACCTCCCAGTAGACTTAGGCAAAAACAAACTGCTGCAGCCATTCCTACCATGTGTATTCTTCCTGACTAATAACATTCGCCATCTTGACCACACTTGAATGCTGCTTGGCCACACATGTCCCAGTTTTCATCTATGAAATGTCAGAGGGTACAAGAGGTTTGAAGTACCCCAATTAATGTTTTTTTCCCAATTACTGAAGCATAATTTAATATGTTGCTGTGCTACAATTGTATTAGTTTCATACCATTTTAACTGTCATGGTTCTCTCCTAAGAAAGTCTAGGATGTGTAATTTGCTGGAGTACTGAAAATTATCTGCTAGAAAACTGTAGCCTATTCACCTGAGCTACATTTCCTAAGGCATCTCACAGAACAGTACAGAATTAAACAGATTTAATCCTCAGTCACTCTCTTGGGATAGCTTGGTACCTTCCAAGGATCTTGCCAAATGGACAAAAACAGGCCAATTAGTGGCATGAAACCAATATTAATGAGTAGTTCAGATACACTTTTCATTATGTTATAGTACTAATGCAATAAGGGATAACATAACTTAGTTTTGTTACTTTCATCATTTGTGTGGTATTAACTCACTACTTAGATGTGTTATGTACCTTGGGCCAGAGGCCTGCTTTTCTAAAAAATAAACATGTTTACTGTAGTTACTTTCCTAAAAGGTAACTAAAATCAACTGACTTTGTTACTTTAGGATGATGAGAAAAAACTACTTCAAAGAATTGTAACTACAATGGCCCTTCGACTTTTGCAAGGGTTCTTGGTGCAGAACCCTCACGCAAGCCAAAAAATATAATAACTCCCCATGCCCAAGTGAGTGCTCCCTCTCCCATCCCCTTCCAGCCCCCCCCCGTCATTTGTGTTTGCCCGGGTGCGCTGCCTTCCTTCCAGGCACCCAGGTAATAGACAAGTGAATGTGAGGGATCAGCCATATGTCTTCTTCCCCCCGCCTCCCAAATTCATTTGCACTTTGCCTGGGCTTACTGCCTTCCAGGCACCTGGGTGATAGACAAGTGAATAGGACTGAGCAATGACACAACCAGAAGGCACACATGTGGGACTGCCCCCTGACATTCACTTGCATTTTTCCCAGGTCCGTGGAAGGAAGACATGCCCGAGCAAACAGAGGGGGAGAAAGAGGGGAGGCAAGCAGGCGCCTCGTGAATAATCAGGTTCACAAAGGTCAAACCCACAAATGTGGAGGGAAGACAGTAACTGTTTGGGAAAAATTGGGACTGCCACTACATCTTTTTTTTTTAGTACCCTTCCAACCTTTGATCACACATCTAATTCATCATTACTTAATGTGATTCTTTGTTGTTGAAGTTATTTATGTACCGTCAAGCTGACTTTGACCTATAGTGACCCCATGAATGAGAGATCTCCAGAAGAGCCCACTATTTAACGGCCCTGCTCCAGTCTTGCAAACTCAGGGCCCTGGCTTCCATTATTGAGTCAGTCCACCAGTCATACGGTCCTTCTCTTTTCCTGCTGCCTTCAACATTTCCAAGCATTATTATCTTTTCCAATGAATTGTGTTTTCTCATGTTATATCCAAAGTATAATAGCTTTAGTTTAGATAGTTTGACTTCTACTGAGAGTACAGATTAGATTTGCCCTCAGACCCATTTGATTGTCAGTTTGGCAATCCATGATACCCAAAAATTCTCCTGCAACACCACACTTCTAATGATTTTTTTTCTTTCCAGTTTTCCTCATTATCCAGGTTTCATATATCTACACAGAAATCAGAAATACTATATTATCACATGGATAATCTCAACTTTAGCATTCAACAATACATCTTTTCCCAAATTTCTTGGGAATATTACCTAGTTTCTTCATACTTTCCCTTCCAAGTCTTAGGGTCTTTCTGCACTACACTGTTATAGTGCATGCTATTATTCCACTTTTAACATCCTGTGGAATTCTGGGGTTTGTAGTTAATGAGGTCAAAGAGATCTCTGGCTGAAGATTCTAAATGCCCCTCCATAAACTGCAAATTCCAGGATTTCATAGGAGGTTGAAAGTAGAATAATAGCACCATAACAGTGTAGTGCAGAGATGGCCCTAGTCTTTTGATTTCATGGCTACAGTTTCCACATTGACTAATGACTGAGTCAATGTACTAACCATTTCAATGTCTTCTTTACCCATCTTAAAGTTACATAAATCATCTATGGTCATTATTTTTGTCTTCTTAATATTCAGCTATAACTCTGCTTTTGCACTTCCTCCTTTAACTTTCATTAGGAATCCTTCTAAATCTTTGTCATTTTCTGCTAGAAATTTGGTGCCATCTACATATATTAAATTATTTATGTGTTTTCCTCCACTTTTCACACCTTCTTCATCTGAGTCTAATTCTGTTCTCTGTATATTTTCTGCATATAGATTAAACAGATAGAGTGATAAAGTGCACATTTGTCTCATACCTTTGCCAGTTGAAAACCATTCTGATTCGGCCTATTTTGTCCTTTTGCCCAGAGTATAGGTTTATACATCAGGACAATCAAATGTTGTGGCATTCTCATTTTTTAAGAGTGATTCATAGTTTTTCATAATCTGTTACGTATTGGCAGAGGTCCATTCCCCCATCAATTGAGAAGCAGCTGTCTGATGTTTCCACATTCCTCACACCAGATATTGCTCATAGGAGGGAGATCTGTGACCAGGGTCCTTTTTCTGACAGTAGTACCAGAAATTGCCCACAGGAAAGGGTGGCAACATCTGGCAGCTGCTTCTCAATTGACAGGAAAACAGATCCCCACCAATCCCAGACGCTGCTTATTGGTAAGTGGGATTTGAGAGGCTCTGGCTGGAATACACTTTGTAGCACCATAGCTACAGTGCTGCATGGTACATAATGATCATACAGGGTTCTGCTAACAAATAGTTAAAATTTAACAAGATTGATATTAAAACAGCATTGAGCAAAAACAGGACACCTTAGTTTAAAACAAAGATTAAAAACAGTTGTTGGCATTATTGTGTGCCTTCAAGTCATTTGAGGTTTTCTGGGGATGAGAGTGTGTGACACACTCAAGGTCAGTTGGTGGGATTTCACAGCCAAGAGAGGAATCAAATCCTGGTCTCCAAGATTGAAGTCCAATGCTCAAACCACTACACCACCATAAAAAGCCCTTCTCTTATTAAGCCTGTCTCTTGTTAAAAGTCAGTACCCAAAGACTTGCTGGAAAAGAAAGGTCTTAACCTCCTGCTGATAACAGAGAAGGAGCCATCCCATTTGGAGAGGGAGTTCCAAATCGTGAGATAAGTCACAGAGAAAACCTATCTTGCATTCTCATCAGCCATGCTCATTTGGGAAGATCTAGTCCTGATTGATTTATATCCTGCCTTCTCTCAGTATTGGGAACCAATATGGATCAAAATAAAATTAAAACCAATACAGATTTTAAAAATATAAGTACAGGTAAAAAATGTACAAAAAAGTAACTTGCTCAAACATAAATACAGTATAGCATAGTTCCAGTGGTTAATCCCTATTAGAGTAGATCCACTGAATCAATGGAATTTACACTAGTGTTGATTTACCAAGTTCCCATCAATGCAATGTGCCAAACTGGGAGTAAAAATTGGATTTAAGTCTATAGTACTGTTGAATTACAAATTATTTTCAAACACACCAGTTAAATAAAATAGCACAGCATTAATCTTCAAAGTTCTTTCCTCACAACTAGTCAATTGCTGAAAGTCTGCCAAAATGGAAAATAAGCCTTTGCCTTTGAGGATGCCCCAGGGCCTGGGAGCAGCCACCAAAGAAGGCTCTCACTTACTTCCTCACCATCTACACCTCTAATTAGTCTCAACACCTCTCAAGGCTGCAATCTCAGGGAACTGCTTTGCTTTGCCAGATCTCCAGGAAGAGAGGCAAATCTCAGAGTGAGTGGCACAGGAGGAGAAACACCTGGTCTCTTTGCTCAGCCCAAAGGTGTTTGCACATGTGTTGTGTTTGTCCATTGTCAATGCACCAAGAAGCCAGCAGCAAGAGAAGAGAACTGGGAAGTTTGAGTGCCTTAACCTCATTGTGCCATTTGAAGCAAGGCAGAAAGAGAAGTGCCAGCATTACAACACATAACCTGCTTATTGTGCATGCCCTTTCAGCGGTGGTGCAGAGCATGGATGAACTCATCAAGAGCTAGTGGTGAGCTTTCAACAAGCCTTAGTAGTAGGAGAGGGTCTAGAAGGACTCCCCACATGTGTCACATGGCCTATAGTATACAGTCATATGGCAAGATGTAAGACCAGTTGGGAATGGTAGCAACAGTTGCAAGATGGTAGGTGCATTATGACACCCACTTGGCCACCAAAAAATAATGAAGGAGAGATTCTTGGGGCTTTGGTTTGCCATAGCTGGGTTTTATTCAAATTTGGACCCGTCTGCCCAGATTTCTCTCATGCTACAAGTAACTGCTCCCTCCTCTCCTCCCTGTTGAGTTAACTGAATTGAAAGTGCTTTTGCACTTTGATCTCAGTTTGTAGCAATTAAAGTAAACTGAGGACAAAGGAGGAAAGTGCTCCTTACTGTCCCTTCCCGTACAAACTGGAGGGGAAAGAAAGATCCTAGGAACTTTCTTTTCCTGCCTCTGGAGCTCCTTTCCCCTCCTCTGCAAAACAGAGGGGAAGGGGGACAGGAGAAGTTATGCTGTTTTTTTAAACTAGCTTTTTCCCCAGAAAAAAACTTTTTAAAATGAGGTGCGTCTTATATGCCAGTGCATCTTATACACCAACAAATACGGTAAATATTTGATATACTTTAGGGTCTAAAATTTTGAATTAAGTCTTGGAAGTTCACAGAAACAAAAGATATTTAAAGGGGAGTTCCTAGTTTTTTTAAAAAAAAAAGATTAAGAATAACTTATCTATACAATTAAAGCCATTTAAAAGATAGACAATAAAAACCAACAAAACAGCACACCATGAAAAGTCCATTGCAGTCAATTCCCGAGAGCATGTTGGAACAGAAAAGATTTCACTTGCTGGCAATAATACAGCAAGAGGAGAATTTTTAGTTTTGTTCCTAAAATATCTGTGAATGGGACGCTGCTGACCTTTGAGGGTGGCAGAACTGAGAGAGCTGTTGCTATCTACATGTCGGTCTCCCTCTCTGCATCAGGTATAATAGGCTGCTGAGGGTAAAATTGCTAATTATTGAAAGTGAGTTCCAAAGAGAAAGCTGTGCTTGGTTTGCGCTTGCATCTTCCTTGTAAACCCGAGACCATCTCCCCTATGCTTCCCCCAACACACTTAGGAACAAGTAGCTTGGAGCAGATAAATAACATCTATAGCTAGATGAGGAATGTGTCCAGAGGAAGGCAACCAAAATGGTGACAGATCTGGAAGCCATGCCCTATGAGGAGCATCTTAGGAAGCTGGGTATGTTTAGTCTGCAGAAGAGAAGGTTAAGAGGGGACATGATAGCCATGTTTAATTATTTAAAAGGATGTCATATGAGAGAGGGAACAGACTTGTTTTCCACTGCTCCAGAAACTAGGACAAGGAACAATGGATTCAAACTACAGGAAAAGAGATTCTACTTGAACCTCAGGAAGAACTTCCTGACAGTCAGAGCTGTCTGGCAGTGGAATATGCTGCCTCTGAGTGTGGTGGAGTTTTCTTCATTGGAGATTTTTAAGCAGAGGCTGGATTACCATCTGTTGGAAATGCTTTGCTGCATGTTCCTGTATGGCAGGGTGTTGAACTGGATGGCCCAGTGGTCTCTACCAACTCTATTATTTCTATGATTCTGTGTAACCTTCCAGATGCTGTTGGAATACAAGTCCCATAATCCTTTACCATAGGCTACACTGGGTGAGGCTCATGAGAACTACTGCTAAACAACATCTGGTAGGCCACCCATTCCACTGCAGCAGCTCCCATTGGATTTAGAAAACTAAGCAGAACCAGACTGGATTAATACTTTGATGTGAGACTCCTCAGGTGTACCAGGTAGAGATTTCCAGGTAGGGCTTGGAAAGAACCTTGCCTGAAATGTTGCACTGCTGCTGCCTGCCAGAGCTGACATTACTGGGGAGATGGACCAGTGGTGTGACTAGGTGAAAGCAGGTTTCTGTAAGGAAACAGGTCTTGGATTTAAGTGGTTTCTTTGGAGACCAGCTAGGAAAAGAATTCAGCTCCATTATAGACAGCCTAACAACCTCTCCTCCTGAAATTCTAAACAGAAGACAGGCACTGATGGTGCTCTTTCAGTCCATGACTGGCTTGGCTCAAAGTACTGGATTCTTTTGGCATGCATCTGACAAGAGTCCTTCCAAGCTAGCACTCGTAATTTTTTTTTGCCATGTTATCCTCTTGCTTGTTCTTCAAACTGCTATTCAGTCAAGAATGTCAGACAGGAAAGACAAAAGCAACCCCCACCTGCAAAATCCCATTTGCTTTCAGATTTTCTTTTAAAACAACTAATGCCTTCTCTTTTACATTGCTCACGCCATTTCCTCAAACCTCTTTTCTCTCCTCTCCCACTTCCCCATGCGTGAAATCTGAATTAGAATGCCACCCTTTTGCATATTTGCTGGGTTCATCAGTAATTTAAATTCACTGGGCTGGAAGGAAATTGGTGCACATGGCACTGAGCAGATACTCAGGGTTTTCATCCCAATAAGAACTCCAAATTTGCATTTCAGAAAGCCAAACTTGGCCGCTATTGATGTTTCTTCTTGTACTGTGTTACTAATACTGCCAAATCTGTATAGCCTCGTGAGTGTTACAGTATGTCATTTCTACATTGTACATCACTGAATAAAGAACATAGCTTGGAAATTACTCATTGTCCATAACAATTTACTTCTTAATTAATTTGTTTTCCTAATAAACTAAGCCCCATTATAACTGAACAAGGAAAAAACTTCACTATTTCTTTGCTGTGTATCTGTAATATTTTTAGTTGCCAGCAGCCACCATTTCACTCCCCATGCTACAGACACTTTCTGTAGATCACTTTTCTGGAGGCAGTAGGAAAATGGTGGCCGCTAGCCATAGCCACAAACATTCTTGTTCTTACTGACTAAATACATTGGCTAACATCCTGTTAGGCAATTACAATGCTGTAAGTTAGATGTATGACATTGTCAATGTTTTATATTCACATTTATAATCATGATACCCACTGTAGATGCCTCTAAAACCCACCTTAAAGATCAAGCAGCCATATCAAGTGAAGAAGTCCTGCAGCACTGGCGAGAAGGTCACTGAAGGATGATGCATCCAGCCCCTCACAAGAGCAAACTTCAGTGTGATTAGGAATTGCAACAGGACCCCACAGAGCCCTGTTTCCACTCATTTCACTGCATCTCACTGACGTGTGAGGGCTGGATACATCATCCTCCAGTACTCCACTCGCCAGCACCACAGAACTCCTCTTGGTACTAGTGGTGCATGCATAAACAGCACCTAGGGCAAGCCTGGAAGTCATGCCCCTACCTTCTTACCCCTACCCCCAACCCCTACTCCAACGTGCATGGCTTTTTAAAGCCCCGTTGGCATTGGTGCCTGGGGCACGTACCCTATTTGTCCCACTCTACATACTTCTGCCTGGCTTTTAAGGTGGGTTTAAGGGGACTGGGTCAAGGGACAGATTGAGTTGCACGTCCCATTCAGCATCTCAGTCAATGCTTCTCCACCTGCCATCAGAGAAGTGGAGGAAAGAGAACTAACCTTATGTACAAAAAAATACAGAAGCAACACAAAGCCTCCCTTCTCAAACCAGTAAGTTCATTTCTTCCCCGCAACTCATTCAACAGACTTTCTCAAAGCTCTCCCTGAGAGTGCGTTGCAATAATGGGGAACAATTTTACACAAGCTCAGATATTTCTTTTTGTATCTGCCCATCACTTTCTATGTATTTCTAGATTTGAGATCTGTTGAATATCCCAAACAACAAAACTTTTTCCAAACCCCCACCACCTTTTAGATGGTTCAGCCCTCCCCCCCCAAAAAAAATACCCACTTTACTGGGTATTGGAGAGCAGGGGATAAGTAGAGAAACATCCTGCTACATTCTTATACCTGGACCACAGTGATGAAACATTTTTGGGGACTTCCCAAGGATCCCCGAGACCAGTGGTTCCCAATCTTTGGCCCTCCAGGTGTTTTGGACTTTAACTCCCAAAGGCCTCAGCCAGCTTGACTTGCAGTCAGGAATTATGAGAGCTGAAGTCCAAAACATCTGGAGGAAAAAAAATTGGGAGCCACTGTTCTAGACATCCTGGAGGATAATGTCAGTGTTGTGTGTCCAAATCTGCTGATCCTGCACTCTCTACAGGTCAGTGAATTGGCCCCAGGAGACGCAACAGCTAAAAAGTGGGTTTGGGGAGGGGGTTGGAGGGGAGATCTTTTGTAGTTATTTTAATCAGAATTTCCAGATTTTCTTACAAAAGGACTGTGCTGTTTCTTTGTGCATCTGTTGTACGCTGCCTCAAAAACCTGTGTGTTTTGTATAGGGCAAGAAGTGGGTATCTGAGATGATACCAGGCATGTATTTCCAAAAATGCAGAGCCACCATGTTGTCTTCATCCCAGCTGGGTGTCGCCCATGTTGTCTTCATCCCAGCTGGGTGTCGCGGAATGCCTCCACACCTACCAGTGATGTATCTCTCTCCATCTGAGGAGTGTGTTTAACCACAGACCCCTACAGCTTACCCCTTCTTGCCAGTTTTTTTTAGGGGGGGTACTTTCACACTTCTTTCCTGCCCCCCCCAAATTTTAACCAGCCTAATTAAAAGTTATAGAAAACTCGAAGGTTTGCCCATCATTAGGGAATATTATTGTGGAAACTTAAAAAGATAGACTGCATAAACATATTTCCAGATTTAGGATTTGGTTTTGCTCCTATGAATCAACACAGCTACCTTCATTTTTGCATCCAGATCAGGACCTGACTAGTATGGAGTTTACTTTGGCAGCTTTTATATCAGCCAAGTTTTGATATTGTCTGAAGAGTACATGAGGAAAGAGTGAGGGTGCATGTGCCCAAATTTCACACGTTTAGTTTAATATGCAAAAGAGCCACCACACTGTATACATACACTATGGCAGCAGTTCCCAATTTTTGGTCCTCCAAAATATTTTGGACTTCAGCTCCTCAAAACCCCAGTTTGCCTATCCAGTGGTGAAGGATTCTGGGAAATGACAATCAAAACCTGTGGAGGCCCAAAGGTTAAGAATCACTGCACTAAGAGCTATTGACCTCCTTAAAATGACCCAGAGGAAAGAAGCAAAAGTCTTTTGTAGACACTGTAGCTGGAAAAGGACCAGAACTTGATGGTCATGATGACTAGGGATTCTGGGAGTTGCAGTCTAGAAAAAAAGAAACTTCTTCAAATTCTGGAAAAGATTACACAGTTTTCAGTGTAGATTTCTTTTTAAAAAATGGCTCACCCCTGGCTCTTGACCAGCCTTCACTTTCTCAGCCAGCTGTAACTGCACTTTTCACAGCCCTCAGCTATGTTAACGCTCTCCCCGGCTTTGTTGCCTGTCTCAATTTCATGTTTTCCACAAACAATCTCTAGTAGAACTCCAGGAAAATCTCTCCAAGTTTGGGACACCAGTTTAATCACAGGGAGTCAGCAGGGAAATTATGTGCTCTCATTTTGGTGTGCAGATCGTTGCCCAGACAAATGACACAGAGTATGAATAAGCAATAATCTCCAAGGAGCTTCCCAAATAAGCATCTTTCCTTGGGTGGTTTCTCAACTGGGTACTCTAAAATATGATGCATTTTCCAGGGGGAATCTGGTAGCTTTTTCAAGGTCAGAGCCAAATCCTACAGCCTTTGTAGGCTGACAAAATTTAAGGCAAACAATTCTTGTGGCCTGCAGAAAGAGTGCACAGCACAATATCCCAAATCCTATCTTTTGTTTGCAGTGGCCCCACCATTCTCCCAACAGGGGCTGCAAGGAAAGAACTATATTTTGCTACATAACCCATTATCTTCATGACATACATTCCAACTGTCCTGATTAGGCAGGGACAGTCCTAATTAATCTTCTGTCATCCCACTTTTTCAACTGACTTTAAAATGACCCAGTTTCTTTCTCCTCCTCCACTTTGTCCCTTTGTCTTCCATTTATTTGAACTGAATCCAAAGTGCAACAACAGTCAGCACTCAGTTAATTCAAAGGAGAGGAGAGGAGAGGGCAAAATCTTTCCCTGCCCTGTGGGCTCAGGCAAAAGCTGTCAGGTTACTTTTGCTCCCTGTCATGCTTTGTTGTTTAAAAATGGGCTTTGTTGTTTAAAAAAGGCGATGATGGGGAGAAACAGTGTGCTATGAATGAGAGAATGTTACAATAACATTCTAACAAACTTAGGTAAGGATGAACAAATGCAGCTGCAAGGTCACACAGGTGGCAGGTAGAATGAGAGTCTGGGAAAAGAGTTATTCTGCTAGGGATGGGCCAACCAAATTCGCGAATCCTCAAATCCTCAGCAAGGATTTGAGATTCACAAATCCAAATCCCTGTGCTAAAATAGGCAAACCGAGGCCATTTCCACACGGGCATATTGCCCACGCTAGGGCGACCTCTCTTGGAGGTCTTCTTCACTGCGGGGTGCGCTAGCGCAGTTAGAAAAAGTGAGGCTCTAGACCTCAAACTGCTCTAGCACAGCCGCGGGGGTGGCGCTGTGAGTTTTATAAAAACCACCTTCGCAAGTGTTTTTTACGAAACTCACCCGCGCTGCTCCGTGGCAGCCCCCAGTGAAGAACTGCAGAGACGTGGTAGCGCGTCCCTGCAGATCTGCCCAGGGGCGGGCTGGCGCGCTGCCCTGATTGGCGGAGCGCCGCCGGAAGCCGCCAGCCACCATTTTGGGCGCCGCCGAACGCTGCCAAGCACCGCCGAAATTCAGCAGCGTTTAGAACGGCGAATCCGCGCTCCCCGCAGGGACGGAGCAACCCGCTCGCAGGTAAGCTCTGCCCCTGCGTGCGCCGCCCTGTTTCATCCCCCCCCCCCGTAAGGAAAGGGCCCGAATCTTTCAAATCCACCAACCAAATATTTAATTGGAGACCAAGCTGCCTGAAAACCTGGGAAACCAGACACACAAGGAGAGATGGCAAGTAGGTGAGTTTTTCCCTTGCAGTAATAATGGCCTTTGCTAACAATTTCAGAAATTACATCTGGGGTTGTATTCTAATATATTTAAATTGAACATTTAATATTTAATTTCAGCACTATTTTCTATGCTGAAAATCAATGGCATGTTTCAATGCTGGGGTTAGTGGGTCTGACGTAGTGGGCAGAGGGCAAAGTCACACAATCTCATTGAGTGATTGTCACATGTAGGCCAGTGTACCTCCTTCCACAAGACAAGTGCCTACTTGTAAACCTATAGCTAGAATAGGATGAGAAGTGAAATGTCTGTCATGGTTTCTCATGAGCCACATGACAAACCACATCTAAACAGAAAGGAAAAATTGTTTTTAAAAATTGGTGCCTCCGGGGCTGGCCCGATTGGCTGGAAGGTACAGTCCTCTTGAGATTTCAAGGACAGCTTTGCATAGCTGCTTTGCAAAGCTCTTTCATACACAATTCTGGGGTTTGTAGTTTTACAAGGTGTCACAGCTTTCTCTGCCACAGTGTGCTGGTGCATCATCAAACTACAGACCCCAGGATGCCAGAAGGAGCCATGCAAAGAAAAGCCAGTTTTGACCTGGATTATCTCTGTACTGTAGTATGTGGCCCTATTGTACTGTAGTATGTGTAGTTCAAGTATGTGGCTCACATTTTCCTGCCTGTGTAGAAAGGGCCTTCATGTCGTTTTCAATCTGGGGAGATCCTGAGGCAAAACTAGAGCAATTGTCCTGGCCAGATTTCTACAGAGGGAGGTTTGCCTTTGCCTAGGCTTTTGCTAAGGCTGAGAGAGTGTGTCTTGCGCAAGATTATCCTTCTTTCCCTTGCTTTTTAAACCCTTTTTAAAAAAGGATTCGAAAGATTTGAGATTCGTGGATTTCCAGAACCTTCCAGGAATTCGGATCCAGATTCGGATTCAGAAAATTCTGGATTCATCCCATCCTTATATTCTACTTAGATGTCAAATAGAATACTAGCATGTGCTAATTTGGAAAGTTACAGTTTATAAGGTACTGTAAATCCAATAGTTCTTTAGTCTTGACAATTGCCAAGGTGTATAGCTATTTTCTTTGATGTTCTTGAATAAAGCTTTTGAAACCTTTAAGCCTGTTCTCTGAACATGAAGCTATCTTGTACAACACAAAAGCAAACTGCTGCAGCCGCTCCCAACTTTTGCATTCTTCCTCATTAATAATTTTCATCCTCTTGACCACATTGATATTGTTTGGCCACACTTCTCCATTTGGAGGAAGGACATGCAATTACTTCAAGTAAAACATTGATAATCTAGCTCTGACTAGAGAGTAAGCTGCACCCTGACAGTTGTTACCACATTATGGTTGCAGAACTATGCAAAAGCTAGACTTCTAACTTTTAAAAAGTTTAGGTTCTTTTTTTTTTCTTTTTTCTTTTTTGGTCAAACGAGACACATACTGAATGCACGTTTTGTTTTAAAGTGGAATCACGGGCCCAGGAACTGAATTTTCCTTGTTTTACCACATAAAGGCCGGTTCTTGTTTATAATGTCAGGCTGCTTAACTTCAACACCAGCAAGTTACACAAAATAGGCAAGGAAGAGTATGCGCAGCCCACAGGCCATATGTCACCCACTTCTGATAGAAATACAAAAAATTGTAATAATGACTGGTCATGACATAACCTTCCAACATTTCACGTATAAAAACTGGGGCACAGGTAGCCAAGCAACTTCAGAGCATGGTCAAGATGGCAACAATTATTAGTGAAGAAAAACAACAAACTAGGAGAGACTTGTTACCATACCTTAGACCCCACATCCTGTGGGATGTACTATTTTTATAACTGGTTATATTCATAGCTGAAAAACATGATTGAAGGCACACTGACCAGAAGGTGTGTTGCCAAGTCAAGTTGATCTAAGACACAGTCAAGTCATAAGTCCAGAAAAGATTAGGCAGTAAAACCCAAAGCTAATGGGTTTATACTAATCCTTTCAACACCCCAGGCCATGTACACTCTCAAAAACAATGAAAAACAAACTGCTCAGAGTGGTGAGCAATCAGAGACCATCCGTTGATCTTATCCTATAGAGACATTCCCTATTCACCTTACCTGACCAAATATTAAGAAATTGTTATGAGTCCCATCAATATTTTGTCACTCTGGAGTTAAGCAATTAGCCCATTACAGACCTCCTTTGTCAACCTTGTGAGAAAGCCATTATGGCTTTGTCATTACACCCCTTCAGAAAATAGAGTATAAAAACCCTAAGTTCAACCCCAGCTTCTTTGCAGTACGTTGGGCATATTATGCTGCAAGTCATACCCCAGACTGCCATTCCTCCATGCTACCCTTAGACATTGTAGAGCCACTCCGTTGTGACCCCTTTCTCCAGAACTGGTAACTATGGCCTTTTCCACCCAATCTGTCTCTATCCAACCTTTCCTGCCTCACTATCCAATAGCCATGTATGGTTCTTAAGAGTGTCTGATTTCTCGTGTGTTTGTTAATTTGTTAATAAAATACTCTGTTTAACTTTTAACTGGAGTCCTCTGTACAGTTAGTACTGGTATACACAGGTGAAAAGATCCTGCCATTACTCTCCTCTCACAGGCATCCTTTGAGTTTTAATACCCCCAAATTCTAAGGAGATGTTGGCATTGAGGGTGGACCCCCATGTCTCCCACTTCTTAGCGTAACAGACTGCAGCAATTTGGTTTGGGCTGAACCTACTGTGAAGAACAAGATTCTGTCTCCTCCTTCACGCCCATGATTTCACATCCATTGTGCCCAAATGTGATGATATGGTCTGTGGGGAGGGAGCTGCACGGGCACAACTTGGTTCCCATTCCCTTGGCTCCCATTTGTAATTATAGTTACCCAGACTTAGTATTATGGTTGTAAGAGAGATGGTGTTTCAAGTCTGATGTTCACCAAAAATATCCCACGATAGCAGAGGAAATAGAGGATTAGAAGCCTACACATAGCTTGAAAAGAATCAGTCTGTTGTACTCCACTGCCCCAAATCCCTGAGTCAGCATGCCCCCCTCTTCCCAAAAAAAGTAACTTTCTGAACTCTGATCCCCTCTCAAAACTTTAAATGCATGGAGGCCTGACTCCATGGAGCCAAATGTTCTGTGAAGTGTTGCTAAACTAAATTCAGAACCCCTTCTCCTAAAAATCCTATCCTAAAATTTCACTCCTGTACACTCTGTCTCAAACAATTTGGAAGGACATTTCATAGCTGCTGAGTCTGCAAGCTCTGTCAACTCCCTTCTCCCAAGCAATATGTTACGTTGACTAGAGGGGACAGCAATTTGTGATCTGTGCTTCAAAGGTAAAAAAAAGCAAAGTGCCCAGGGTTCAGCTTGTCAGGAAGCAATATCCAATATTAGGTATTTGACAGTTGCTATTGGATCTTGAGTTCTGATCTTAGACAGCCTAGATTCAATTGTCAGGACTTGATATCTGAAGGTTTATATTCAGTCACCTACCCACGTCCAAAGCAGGATTGCCCAACACCAGTCTTGGCTTGGAGCACACGACAGCATGGGTCAAACTTCAGAACAGTTGCGGTGTGTTCAATAGAGAGTTTGCTGACTCAGAGCACAAAACAGAACTAATTCAGGAGTAAGGAACTTTTCCCCACCAAAAACTTGTGGCCTACAATTCCCATAATCCTTTACCACTGGTCATACCAGCTGAGGCTTCTGAAAACTGAAATTGAGAAATTCTGGAGTAAAATAGATTTCCCATCCCCAAACAAGATGATTGTTGAATTCTTTTGTAGTCCTTTCACACTACACCATTGCAAGCACTATAACTGTCAACTACATCCCGTGGAGTTGTAGTTTGGTGAGGCTATCTGGCTGAGAATTCTAAATACCCCTCCCTGCACTGCAAATCCCAGTATTCCATAGGATAGAAATATGGCAATTAAAGTGGTCTTGTAGTACTATCATTGTGTAGTGTGTAGTAGGCCCTTTCAAACTACATAGCTGTAGCATTATGGTTCCAATTTAAGGGTCATGGCTGCATCTTATGGAAACCTGGAGTTTGTAGTTTCCCGAATTTCATGAGGCATTAGAGCTCCTCTAGAACCCCTCCCTAAACTGCAGATCCCTGAATTCTGTAAGTGGAACCATGGCAGATAAAGAAAAATCATATAGTTGTGTATAAGCGTGTCGTTATTACTGTGTAATGTGAAAAGGCCCCAGATCCGTGTGTGACAGATATCAAATATCAAGTGGTTGATATTCCCCGTATGTGACAGATATCAAATATCAAGTGGTTTCTCCTTACCAATAGTTCTCATTGACTAATAAATAACATTCTTAACAGTCAGAGTTCCAGAAGATAAAGAAACCTCTTCAGGCAGAAATGGAATACCCTCCAACATTTCACAGATGAAATCTGGGACACATGTGACCAGGCAACATCAGATTATGGTCAAGGTTGTAAATAATATTAATGAGGAAGAACACAAAAGCAAGGAGAGACTGCAGCAGTTTGCTTTTGCCTGATCTTATTGGAAAGGGGAAGGTTATGCCACTTGTCTTTTCTCCCTCTTGCTGAATTAACTATGGCCATTTCCACACGGGGTAATAAAAACGGTGCAGTGCGTCGTCCACGGAGGACGTCTGCACCTTGGAGCGACTGGGTTCAGATTGCTTACTGTAGATCTGCACCTCAGTCCGCTTTGGAACAACCTCAAGTGGTCCTCCAGCATGCTTTTGAAAGACCTGATTTTCCGGTCTTTCAAAAGCACGGAGCACACCACTGCGAGCCTGCTCCCTTGTGCATATTCACAGGCTTGCACCAGTGTGAGCCTGCGATCTGCCAAGGGCGGGCTTTAGGCTGGCGAGCTTCAGCAGTTGGCCGAGACCCATTTTGGACGCCGGAGCAGAACGGATCGACAACCACGCAGTGCTCCGGAGCAGCCTGGAGCGGACCAGGGAGCCAGAAAATCCGGTAAGTAGCGGTGTGGGGCAATTCCCTCACCCCGTGCGGAAATGGCCTACGTGCAAACTACTTTTGCATTTTTAATGCAGTATGCAGCAACTGAAGTAAATTGAGGATGAAGCGAGGAAGTAAGAAGAGAAGAGAAAAACCAGGACATTTTAAAAGCAGCTAAAAAAGTGGGACAACAGATGGTTAAACAGGACCGTTCCTGCCAAATCAGGATGGTTGGAAGGTATGAAATGGAGCAGAACCACACCAATTAGATATTGATCTATTTCCTGGAAAATGTGAAAGGACTTTGATTTTGACAATGAAAAACAGTGTATTTGCCACTTTTATCATGAAGATGTTCTCACAACAAGGTACATCAATTTTTTAAAGACATGAAATGCAAGACAAAAGCACACAAAAATCAGCCCACAGGCTAAAAATGTTTCAGCAACCTTGTCCTAAGACATATCCCTGATGAGTTGCACACAAACACACCCACCCACACAGCTACTTAGAGTCAGTAAAATTGACAGCCAATAATTTCTGACTTATTAACCTTATAATGCTTTGCCCTACACTCTTCAAACCTCTCAACTACATTTCCTTTAAAAATAAAGAAACCTTGCAACAAACTTTTTGCAATTTGTGCATGTAGGTATGTCTGACAGTTAAGGGTATAAAAAACTCGTAAAAATGTATAGTTTTTAATTGGGAGGAACCCTTATAGGGGATGTGAAATTGCAAAGGTTATATCAAATTAAATTGGACTTTTTTAAAAAAAAAAAGTACACAGCTCAAAGTTAATTTTGTCAGTTTTGCAAGTATTTACTAAAATGTACAACATGTGGATAAGGAGTGGAATGAATGTGGTACCAACCTGAATGTGTCCAATCAATCCCCACAATAAAACACATTTGAACTTACTTTTGGATCTCTGGCTAATTCTTCCCTGCGAAGACTCCATAAATATTGGTGGAAAGACCTTGTTGGGAGGGGTTGCTAATACACCAGAGGACAGGATCAAAATTCAAAATGACCTGGATAGATTGGAGAGCTGGGCCAAGGCTAACAAAATAAAATTCAACAGAGATAAGTGTAAGGTCCTACATTTAGGAAGAAAAAATGGAATACAGAAATATAGGATGGGGGACAAGTGGCTGGATAGCAGTACCTGTGAAAGGGATCTAGGAGTCTTCATAGACCACAAGCTGAACATGAGTCAGCAGTGTGATGTGGCAGCCAAGAAAGCCAATGCAATTCTCGGCTGCATCAACAGGAGTATGGTGTCTAGATCGAGGGAGGTACTGGTACCACACTACTCTACTTTGATTAGACCTCATCTTGAATACTGTGTCCAGTTCTGGGCACCCCAATTCAAGTAGGACATGGTCAAGCTGGAGCAAGTCCAGAGAAGGGCGACCAAAATGGTGAGGGGCCTGGAAGACATGCCCTATGAGGATAGACTTAGAGAGCTGGGGATGTTTAGTCTGCAGAAGAGAAGGTTAAGAGGGAACATGATAGCCATGTTTAAATATTTGAAGGGATGCCATGTAGAGGAAGGAGAGGGCTTGTTTTCTGCTGCTCCAGAGACCAGGACAAGGAGCAATGGATTCAAGCTGCAGGAAAGGAGATTCCACCTGAACCTCAGGAAGAACTTCCTGATGGTCAGGGCTGTCCGGCAGTGGAATATGCTGCCTTGGAGTGTAGGGGAGTCTCCTTCCTTGGAGGTTTTTAAGCAGAGGCTGGATGGCCATCTGTCGGGAATGGTTTGAGGGTTTTCCTGCATAGCAGGGGGTTGGACTGGATGGCCCGTGTGGTCTCTTCCAACTCTACATTTCTATGATTTCTATGATTCTGTGACCTCCTAATTTGAGCTAATATTCCCCATCTTTGCACAGAGGTACTGCCATCACAGGTGGAGGCTGAGTCACCAATGTTTTAGGGTAACAGTAGAGCCAGAGGCTATTTAAGGCCCCCAGCCCCAGCCCTCCCTCTTTGCCTTTTGAATTTCAACCCATCCTCCTACCTTGAGCACAGCGTGAGCTCATTGGATGCTTTGGGGCTGGGTGGGATTTTTTTTCTGTTCCATGAGTGTGTGCGCACGTGTGTGTGTGTGTACCCCACACTTTGGCTATTGTCTTAGTGTGGTGTCTTAAATAGGCAGTCACTTGGCAGGTGGTGGGGAGAGAGTAGGATTTAGTGAACATGGCACTCTATGGCACTCTTCCCCTTTTGGGGAAGAGGAGGGCTCTAAAACTGTCCCTTTAGGTCACGAGACTAGGGGTAGAGTGATATTTCCCTTGTCACTGGCCTTAGGGCTAAACCCTCACTTAAAGTCCTGGGACCTGGGAGAGGGAATCTTGGATTGGGCCTCCAGATGCAGGTCAACCAGGGAGCAACCCAGCTTTTGGGTCCTCGTGGGGACTCAGGTGTTTTGCCCAGGGGAAGCTAAGGAGGAAGTCTAGGGGAAGGCCACCTGCCTCAGCTGCTCCCACACTAGGTTGCTCCCCTTTTTGCAGCTCTCAAGAGAGAAATGTAAAGAGGCTAGAATTTGATAAAGTGGCCCACTTTTCAACCCCTCTTCTGCGTGCGGTCTCATTATTTCCTGGGCTGGTCAGCAAAACTTCTGGTTGCATTCTTTTTCTACCATTCTACTATTTTTTTTCCTCTCTTTAAAAAATGTGATTTAAATCTTCTGTACTTTGCGGTCAAGTGCGTAGGCTTGCCTCGTCAAAGACAATTCAGAACCTTTTAGGCCCGGCTCTCCCACGATTCCTCACCTCAATCTGCGAGGAAGCTTTTTCTCTTGTTAGTGAATTTCTTCAGGGCAGCCAAAAGGTCACAGACGCCCATCAGGGCTATGCTACATCTTCCAGTACTTGTTCCCTGCCCTTTGTACTCAAGTGATGGAAAAAAGTATTTCATCCTTGTCACTCACTCTTGAAAGCACAACAAGGCTGGCATTATGGATTTTACTAGGATCTCAGCACAACATCCACAGGTGAGCCCTGGAAGCAGTTGAAAATAGCTCCAGTTGCTGCTTGGATTGCAAATTGAAAACAATTCCAGTCCAAATTAAGCATTTTTCTTTTGGAGTCTTGGTGAGCCATACAGGAAAATGAAACATGCAACTATATCAGTCCATCTAGCTTAGAAAATTGGTCAATCCTGTAGCAAACAACAGAAAAGCATAAAAAAGCAATCTGTAATTATGAATGAGACATCACAGATCAGACATTTCTTTTCTATCACCTTCCACGATGATAAGAATGTTGTCCTTCATGAAAAATGATCCCAGGGTGGCTCCAAATAATACACAATTGTAAAAGTCCTAGGTTTTGGGCAGCCCCATTTTCAACACATGTAGCAGCAGCCATAAGCCTCTTGGAGTAGAGAAGTACATAACTGTAACTATTTTTTTCCCTTGTGTAAAATGTTGTGCAGGATTTAAAGATGGAATGGATTTAATAACGGACACCTGAAAAGGTCATATAAACTGGCATGACTAAACTCCCAGCCAGGTGTATAGTGATGGGGGGGATAGAGGCATAACCCCTCCCATAAGAATTCCCCCAACCCCCCAAAAAAGTTTCTTCAGTCCTCGAATTTCTAGAATTCTAGTTCAACATCAAAACATACAGTTTTAGGCATCTCCTCTAAAAAAAAAAAAAAAGACATCGCAGAATCCTTTTCGTAATGTTTTCTTAATCTTCTTAATGTTCAGCTGTAAACTTTTCTTTGCACTTTCCACCTTGACCTTCTTCAATAATCTTCCCAAGCATTTGCTAGTAGTATTGTATCATCTGCATATCTTAAATTGATGTTCTTTCCTCCAGTTTTCACACTTCCTTCCTCCAAGTCTAATTCTGCTTTGGTATGATATGTTCAGCATACAAGTTGAACAGATAGGGTGATAAAGACAGCCTTGCCTGACCCCACTGCCAATTGGAAACCATTCCATTTCTCCGTCTTCTGTCCTAAGAGTAGCCTCTTGTTCTGCATACAGGTTACACAACAGGACAATGAATTTCACGACCACTTCTTTAAGAGCAATCCATAGTTTCTCATGATCTACACGACTGAAGGTTTTGCTATAATCTATCAAGCACAAGCTGACTTTCTTTTGGAATTCATTAGTGTGCTCCATTATACAATCTATGTTTGCAATATGATCTCTAGTGCCTCTTAGACATCTGGCATTTCTCATTCAATATATGGTAGAAGTTTTCATTGTAGAATTTTGAGCATGACTTTGCTTGCATAGGAAATTAATGCAGCAGTCCTATGGTTACTGCAATCCCTCGTGTCCCCTTTCTTGGGGATTGGAATGTATATCAACTGTTTCCAATCTGTGGGCCATTCTTTTTGTTTTCCATGGTATCTGTATAGAAAGCAGGAAGACTATCTGGATGCGAGGAAGATTCATCATGTTCCAAGCTCCCCTTGCTGTTCAGTGGCTTATTTTTTTCCCTTTGAAGTTAACTAAACTAGCATACGGTCATAATGAACTAAAATAAGAAGTTTGGACCTTATGAACTAAGCATTCTGTCTCCTCAACTCTGAGAGGCTAGCAAAATGCAAGAAGTAATTTTACAGAAATCCAAGATAACTATAATTTAAGCAAGGAATCAGTTGGGATATTTCAAATGTATTGGCTCTTTGGTGTTGTTTCTCATTTAAATAATTAACTTAATATGTTAATTCTGGAATCAGGTGAATGCTGAAATTCTAACCTAAATCATCATTCAATTAAAAATTGTTTTAATTAAACTATCCTTCTTGACTAGAAGAGCTCAAAATTAATTGATAAGTTAACTAATTTTAAAAGAGTTCCTATCTTGGGTTGTGATGTCCTTCCACTTCTCCCCTATCCTTTGCCAAACTAATAACTAGCTTGGCCAAGTAGATTCCATTTAGCTTAGAATATCTTTGTAAAGCTTTGGGAAACTGTTCAGTTGATTGAGCTTTGATAGGCTGATACTTGGGAATGAAAAACAGGACAGATGGCTGAGATATCAGTGACATGCAACAGCTAAAGGAACTGAGGCAGGAAAAGTGTGTTGTTGTAAGGATTAAATCTGTCAAACCTTTTTGCAGCAATTTCTCTCTCTGTGTGTCTCTTTTATCTTACATACCCATATATTTTGAGATGGAAAGGTTTTCTCAACTCAGATCCCTGTGGAATTCCATCAAAACATTGCCAACCGTTCAGCTATATTTATCCTGGATTTATGTATTAAAAGAGAGCATCCTGCATTCGTAAGAGTGATGTTTTGGGGAATCATCTTTTGGAGAGAGCCCAGCTTAGAACATTACAAACAGTGGTAGATGGTTTTCAAAGTAGCCATGTTAGTCTCTCACAGCATACAAAGGAAGAAAAGCGGAGGAGAAAAAAAGGAATGTGGCAGCACATTCAAGACTAATAGGTTTTTATTTCATCGTGAGCCTTTATGGATATAAACCTACTTCTTCAGATGAAGTACAGACTAATATTAGAGGCTTGGGTTATGAAGTATATTTTTACAGTTGTGGGAGTGGGACAGAATGGAATAGGATCCAGAAAGATGCAAACCATATCCCTTGCCCTAAATTTTCAAGGTGATAGGGGACTTTCAGACCTTTACAGTGCTCAATTAGTGTTAGTGAGTGAAAGCCATAAATCTGCTGACAAAAATAAGTTTCCCTGGGTTCAAAACTCTCTCTGAGAAGATTCCTTTTGTTTCATGCACAGTAGCGAGGACTCTTGTATTAATATATGGAGGGTGCATGAACCCATTGTCTTTGTGCATACCTCTGCTAATGGACTGGAATTTATGAATATAATTCCTTTAATCTGTTTCTCTTTCTAGCCTTGTTTTGTAATCTCCTTGTTGACATGGCAGATGGTGACTTCCACATCAGTGAAGTGATGAATCTGTTCTGGGCTTCCGCCCATCCTTGAATGGAGCTATCCAAGATGCTATCCCCAAAATAAGCTTAGCATCTTGAAGAGTTCCTTTAAGGTGGAAACTGGAGTGGAGTGGAAAGAAGAGCAGCCAGGCAAGCACCATTCCGCTTTGGTCCAGCCAGTGGTGAGAGACGCTCCCTCTATTCCAGATGCCTTTGCTCTGGCCTCACAGGGAAAGAAGAGCAGCCAGCACCTCTGGATCTAATCTCTTCCCCTATTGCCACTGCCTTTTCCTTTTTTGTCATACTTATTTAGATTGTAAGCGCAAACGCAGAGAACTGTCAAATTAATGATTTTCAAGCCATGTTGGAACATTTTTGACCAAAGGGTGGGGTATAAATACTCAAAATAAAAAAAGACAAACACGAGGGTTCTTCAAATGGTAAAACCTCAGCTGACTTCTCTAAATTACATGTCAGTTCAGCGAACTGTTTGCCTGTTTGATTATCATATATAAATTGTGCTTAAATAAATATGCAACCTTCTCAAAGTGCATTCCATTATCAAAGCCCAACAATAAAAACTAATGAAGTGTGTTTGAGTTTACATATATAGGCCAGAAAGCATAAACTATCACAAGTTCTCCAACTCCTCCAGATTCTTTAATACCAGTTAGTTGTCTTTGCATTTCTTCCTGAAATTAATTGTTCCCTAATTCATTGTGAACAGGGAATGTCCCTTCCCAAAAACGCAGCCCAGGCAATGCATCATTTGTCAGCAATCATGTACCTTAAGGTATAACCATTTCTTTTTTCATTTTGGTAAATAAAAGACTTCAAGCTGATTAAGCACCTGTGCATACTTGATATTTTAATGTGACATTTTATCTGGGATGTTAAGGATGCATCAAACCTAGCAAAGAAATTCCAGCCACAAAAAATTAGGGACTTGGTTTTGTAGTCACACAGCTCAGGGGATGTAACCCTGCTGAAAACTCTGAGCACCATCACCAGCCCCAAGACAAATTGATGGCAGCTTTTCCCAGCTGTTCAACAGTCTTTCCTAGGATCACCTAGATAATCTCTAGCCTGCTAATTTAGAAAAGGACTCTCTTCCTCCTCCACCACCACCCCAATTAAAAAATATCTAGAGTTGCCAGCCTTCTAGCTAGCCCTTTCCCACTTTCTGCACACACAAAGTGCATGGGGACACACACACACACACACACACACACACACACACACACACACCCCTACCTGAAAGCAAAGAGAGAAGCAACCTAACTTCTGGGTGCAGGTTCATGCTGTTTCCTTTCCTCCAGTTTCTCTCTCAATGGATCTGTGGGCAGAAAGAGGATCTTTTTTAACACTATCACCCACAGAAGTATCGAAGTTGGCTCCGGGCATCTGAACAGCCACCAGTTTTAAACGTAACTCCTGGAAGCTCTGGCAGGCCAAATCAAGATCAAATATGGAAACCCCAGAGAGCTGCTTGAATATATTGTGCCTCCCCTGACAGTTTTAGAACTGTGTGAGCATAAAATCTTAAAAGTGGAGTGCACCTGAGCCATATAGAGCTTTCTAAATCATAACCAACACTTTGAATTGGACTGACTAGTCAGCTATGATTGCACTGCGAGTTTTCCACTGGTTGTTTCAGACAGTCACTGTAGTACATGAGAATTAATGGGTTATAAAAAATATGTTCCATTTCAGAGTCCTAACTGAGACTTTTGCAGTTTATTTTTTTAAAAAAAAACTGGTTGAGATTCCACTTTCAGCTTTCTTTACTGGCATAAGAAGTAGGAAGAAAAGGAACGCACAAGCCCAAGCCTGACCCAGCACACAGCAGATACCAAGCTTAGAAATGTTACAAATTGGTCTCATCCAAATCTGCACATGTGCCTAGTTTTAAATTGCTTTAAACTGCTTAACTGCTTTTAAATGGCCTTTTTTTAACTTGCTGTGTTTCTCAGTACGTTTTTACTGCTTTAAATTGTTTTAATGTGGTTAAATTGGCTTTACTGTACTTTGCCCTGATATCTTATGACAGAAGCAAGATATAAATATTTTAATTAGTAAATAAAATATAGAAATACTTTTGGGGACTACAACTCCCAGAACCCACCCCAACTGGGGGACGTGGGGAGTTGTGCATGCTTTGGCTCTGTCATAATTCAAAATGGAGACTGCACTGAAAAATCAGAAGAAAATTAGGAACTGGAAGGGCAGGAACTAGACAAGAACCTCCAGTTAAAAGACACATCATTGGATACCAAAGTCAGGATTGTCTCTGCCATGGTATGACCAATTTTTATGTATGGTTGTGAAAGCTTGACAGCGAAGAAAGATAATAGGAAAAAAATTCATCTGAAATGTAGTGCTGGGGAAGAGGGCTATGGCCAACATGGACTGTGAAAAAAGACAAATGAGTGGATCTTAGAACAAATTGAAGATGAACTCTTTCTAGAAGCCAAAATGACAAAAGCAAGGGGCCCTTTTCTACCCTACACTGTTAATAGTGCTATTATTCCACTTTCAACATCCTGTGGAATTCTGGGATTTGTAGTTTACTGGGGCCAAAGAGCTCTCTGGCTGAGAATTCTAAATGCCCCTTCCTAAACTACAAACCCCAGGATTCCATAAGATGTTGAAAGTACAATGATAGCATTATAACAGTGTAGTGCAGAAAAGCCCTGAGACTATCATACTTTGGACATATCATGAAAAGAAATAGTATTTTCTGAAGAGTCATCCCTTCAGAAAATATTATAATGCTTTGTAAAGTGGAAGGAAGTAGGATGACTTGGAGATCTGTCATTCATACGATCACTATAAGTTGAATTCAACTTGGCAGCAATTAACAACAAAGGTGATTTTTTTTCTAAGCTCTCAGCTTTGACTATGGCTTTCACCATTACAACTGAACTCAACAATTGTCTATCATGTGCGCAAAGCAGCCCAACTTGATGCTCACTTGGCAGAGCAAAAATAACCATTGGATTGCCATCTAGCATTAAAGGTACAATGGAACAGACTGTTACATATAACTTTCTTGTTTTGTCCTAGACATGCATAGATAAAAAAAGGAGTTGACATCTCAAACAGAGCTTTCTTTCTGAGCACATGTGCCAGATGGTCTTGTCAAACAGAGGGCATAATTTCATCTCCACCAAAAAAAAAAAAAAAACAGATCCACAGCTTTTTAATGCTTTTTCAGGCTCTAGGTGACTTGGATGACATTTAGCTGTCTTCGAAAACCACTTGTAGCAGAAAAGAAAGAAACATTACATGTGACAATATCACTGTTTATTTTCAGCCTTGAGAACTAAGCTGCTCTAGTAGCAGAACCAAACATTGAGTTAACACACCTGTGCATTGTCCTATAGCTTCCTTTGAGGAAGGTAGGCAGCAGGTGATGGATTTGCAAATCTGAATTTGTCCATTAGTTTGGAGATGACAGAAAAATAACACTCAGCCTTTGACATCTGGTTTTACTTGGTCATAAAGCTGAACGAGCCACCCTTAAGACACAAAACTTCCCATTGGCTTCCTTCACTTACTGAGACTTAGGTCATAAGTAATGGAATCCTGTGCACATGTATTCTGAAGAAACTCATGTTGAGACTTACTCCAGAGGAACTGTATGGAATTGTGGCCTACATTTTTACCACATGATGGAACATGTAGTCATAAAATCATAGAATCATAGAGTTGGAAGAGACTACAGGGGCCATCCAGTCCAACCCCCTGCTATGCAGGAACACACATGAAAGCATTCCCAACAGATGGCCATCCAGCCTCTGCTTAAAAACCTCCAAAGAAGGAGAGTCCACCACACTCCGAGGCAGCAGATTCCACTGCCAGACAGCTCTGATCATCAGGAAGTTCTTCTTGAGGTTCAGATGGAATCTCCTTTCCTGCAGCTTGAATCCATTGCCCCTTGTCCTAGTCTCTGGAGCAGTGGAAAACAAGCTCACTCCCTCCTCAACATGACATCCTTTCAAATATTTAAACATGGCTATCATGTTCCCTCTTAACTTTCTCTTCTGGAAACTCAGGAGATACCATTCTCTTGAAGAATCATAGCACATTTTGTCCTGATTCAGATCTCTGAGTCTCAACTGGTAATGAAAATGAGTTAAAAAATTAGACCCCCACATCTACCACCAATAGTGGAGGCTGCTGACTCCCATCTCAGGAGGTGGTACATCTGCAAGGGGTTTCACTCAGTACTTTAAATTCATTATCCAAAGTGCTGAATATATTAATTCCCTCCCGCACTGCCATTCCCTTTTCTTTTTGTGTTGGTCTTAATTAGACTGTAAGCCAGAGTGCAAGGAGCTGTTTAGTCGTTCTTTTACTTGTAAAATGCCATGTATCAGGATAGCACTGTGTAAACTATAAACTGTAAAACTATAACTATATTTGTAGAGTTAGAGTTCAGCACCTTGCATAGTTCCTTCAAACTTCAAAAGCCAAAGTGGATTCACCATCCTGCTGACATCAGATCCACTGCCAGATTGCATGCATGGGATCTGTAGCTTTCTCCATATCTAGGGAACTACAAACCCCTACTTCATGCAGAAAGTGAAGTTGTTGAGCATAATCATTTTAGCTTTTGGAGATGTCCAGACCATGTCAGAAGATTTCCTATTTGGAAAACAGAACCCCTTCCAGCTTCCCTTCACTGATATAAACTGATCTTCAATCTAGGTTTTGCAATAATTTCTTGTACATAATTCAAAAAAATCACATTGAGGTTTGATGGTATGTTTGGCTTCTTTGACCAATCACAAAAAAATAACAGCAAGGCCTATATATAGTTTTTGAAGAGGAGCTGGAGGAGTCCATAAATTGGTCACTGTATAACCAAAGCCTAGTTCACACATGAATGTTCATCACTCAGGCGTCACAATGCAAAGTGATGGTTTTGCTCATGATAGTGGACAACCAGAGATCTAACATCATGGGCAGAGCTTTTGTATTATCTGGGACACAATTGTCTAAGTCCTGTTGTTAGTCTTGACTCGAATAGATCTGTTGAATCAATTAGGTTTACTAATCTGTTGACTCACCATTCAACCATAGATTCTGTGGTTCTACTTTGCAATGAGCTCAGTTTGCATGTAGAGAAATGAGTGATGCATATGCATTTATAAACCAGCCCTGGGAAACTGTAACATAGGCTTCATTAAAAGCTTCATCCCCATTAGTACATAAGAAGACCCATGCTGAATGATACCAAAGCCTTTCTAGTCCATCATTTGTTAGCCAGATGCCTCTAGGAAGACCGTAAACAGAACATGGGTACAAAGCCACCCTTCTCCTCATGTTCCCCAGCAACTAGCATTAAGAGGCACACCATCTTTGATGTAATGGAGGAGATATACTGACTGGCATCTTGTTGGATATTTACATTATCAAAAACAGACTTATAATCACATAAAGGTAAATCATAATGTTGCACAATTACCATATTTTCATGAAGGAAGCAGAGACATTGCTACTCTTGGGAGATCATTGCACAAAGGAGGCCAGCTGCATGACTACCATGCAACATGTCCCAATGTACAACATGACCCAATGCATAACATGTCCCAAACAGGACACATTGTGCACTGAGACCCATGGCACATTGTGCATGGAGACACATTGTGGATTGGGACTCCTTGTGCATTGGAAAACATTGTGCAATGGGAGTCCCATTAGGCAACAGGGCATTTTGTGTAGTGCCTTGTTGTACATCATCACAATTTGCTAACGTGGTTGTCTATCATGTCAGCAGTGTAGCCCCATCATCATCATTAAGTTACACACTGCAGCCTTTAATGCAGAATGTCATGCAGTCATCATGGCAAATAACCACCAATAATCACATCCGCCATGAATTTGTCCAATCTCTGTTTAAAGTGTACCAATTGTTAGATATCTGCGCCTCTTCAGGTAGCAGTTACCACTAGTGGTGAAGATGTATTCCCCATACATGCAGTTTTTATGAATCCTGCCTCAATATGAACAAGCAGAGGAAAAACATTTTCTCATCTTTTAGCTTTTCAATCAGTGGAACTGAGGAGGGAGGAATAGTCTTTAGTAACTATTCCCCCCAAAATTGTTTTTACTGCAATATATAAATTGAATCAGGAGAGTTCTGCAAAAGAACACATTCCTTATCTCAATAAATATGTATTACAGAATGCTAACAGAGATAAGCACTTTCTATTATCAGTGATCCAGTAGGATTCATCCTATAATATATTTGTTTTGTTTTCTTGTTTTGTCTTTCTACATGAACCCAGACAGAGTTGGCATGGGGGTTTTGTTCAGTTTCCTCCACCAGATTCTATCACAGCTGTCACAAAAGAGGAAACAAGGAAAATGTGTTTAATCCAGAGTCATCAACCTCACAATCTCTGAGTCATATTCAAGATGCTAGCCATATCGTGAAGCCAGGTGCTTGACAACCACCTGCTTTTGTGGCCCTGGATGGGCAGCCAGCAAAACACTCAACCTAGCAATCAGCAAGTATTGTGTAGTGTTCTGAGTGCTGGACTAAACTCTAGAAGACTAGGGTGTGAATTCCCCAGTTGGCCATGGAAACCCACTTGGTCATGTTGGGCAAGTCAAACTCTGTCAGGCTTAGAGGAAGGAAATGGCAAACCTCCTCCTCTGAATAAATCTTACCAAGAAAATCCTAGAATAAGATTGCCATAATTGGAGAGCCAGAGTGGTATAGTGGTTTGAGCATTGGGCTTTGACTATGAAGACCAGGGACAGAATCACAGAATCATAGAGTTGGAAGAGACTACAGGGGTCATCCAGTCCAATCCCATGTCATGCAGGAACATACATCAAAGCATTCCCAACAAATGGCCATCCAGCCTCTGCTTAAAACCTCCAAAGAAGGAGAGTCCACCACTCTCCAAGGCAGCATATTCCACTGCTGGACAGCTCTGACCATCACAAAGTTCTTCCTAAGTGGAATCTCTTCCTGTAATTTGAATCCATTGCTCCTTGTCATAGTCTATATAGCAGCAGAAAACAAGCTTACTCAACATGACATCCCTTCAAATATTTAAACATGGCTATCATGTCCCCTCTTAACCTTCTCTTCTGCAGACCAAACATCCCTAGCTTCCTAAGCCACTTCTCATAGGGCATGGCTTCCTGTATGTTTATAGGGCATAGCTGAGCAAGGATCAAATCCCTGCTCAGCCATGGAAGCCCGCTGGATGACCTTGAGCAAGTCACACCTTTTCAGCTGCAGGAGAAGGCCAAGGCAACCCCCGTCTGAACCAATCTTGTTGAGGAAACCCCATAATAGTTTTGCCTTAGGGTTGCTGTAAGTAGGAAACAACTTAAAGGCACAGAGCAACAAAAGTTGGAGTTAATTTAAAGGCACATGACAACAACAACAACAGCAGCAGCCATCCTATCATCCACTTGGGAGATTAGCTAGCCCATCATCCAGTGCGATAAAACTTCCACCATTCCAAGGATATCTCGTGTCTACCTCATCCAGCATCCAACCAAACATATCAAAGAAGTAAATCCAGCAATACCATTCACAAGCAGCACGTTCAGTTATACAGTGATGGCTTGCAGACACTGGGAGCCTTTCAGACTATACAGTTATTGCACATTGATTTAATTGCTATGGACCATAAAAGGGGGATAAAAGCAGTGAATACATCAGGGACCCAGTCACACTATGCAACTATAATGCTATTTTATTCCCCTTTAACTGCCATAGTTCCATCCCATAGAATCCTGGGACTGGCAGGTTAGGGAGGAGCATTCAGAATTTGCAGCTAGAGTGCTCCAATTTCTTACCATACTACAAACCCCACGATTCCATAGGATGTTGCCATGGCGGGTAAACTGGAATAACAACAGTATAATTTTATAGAATGAATAGGCCCCAGGAATGTTTCTAAATCTGAGCACATTTGTGGAATGCTTGTGCCTAGGAGTGGAATGAATGTTTTACCCTTCAACTGTTCTGATTTGGCAGGGACAGTCCCAATTAACTCTCTGTAATCTTTTTTTTTCCCCAGCTGCTTTCAAAATGCCTCAGTTTCTCTCTCCTATCCCCACTTTTACCTTTGTCTTCAGGTTACTTCAACTGCTGCAAACTGAGTTCAAGCTGCGAAAGCTTTGCACTCAGTTTATCTAACAGGGAGGAGAGGAGATGACGGGACAGAGTCTTGCCCTTCTCAGTAGTCTCAGATAAAAGGAAATTACTGCAGCCTTTCCTAGTTTTTCTGCTCTTCCTTATTAATAGCTTTTGCCATCATGACCACACTATGATGTTGCTTGGTCACAGGTGTCCCCATTTTCATCTGGGAAATATTGGAGGGTATGGAATGCAGCCCTATGTGTAACTTCCCCCAGAGAGGGCGAACAGGTTCATGAGCACCTCAGTCCTTCAAGCAGGTGCCTCCTCCCTTTTCCCTGTCTGAAGCCTCTCCTCAACTACATTCCTTGGAGCAAGAGGAAATCAAAACAGAGGCGCAACGTGATTTCTAGCACAGCTTGGAAATGTTGCTTCCATGAACTACAGCACACAGAACCCCTCTCCCAAACAGCATGGGCATTATCAATAGTGACTGGAGGAGTCTGAAATCCATAACCCAAAAGAGTAATTTTTCCAAGCTTTGATTAATGGTGAAATGTAGGGTCCTGCACTTGGGCAGAAAAAATGAAAGTCACAAGTATAGGATGGGGGATGTGTGGCTGGATAGCAGTATGTGTGAAAAGGATCTAGGAGTCTTGGTAGATCACAAGCTGAACATGAGTCAGCAGTATGACGTGGCAGCCAAAAAAGCTAACGCGATTCTTGGTTGCATCAATAGGAGTATGGTATCTAGATCAAGAGAAGTAATGGTACCACTCTATTCTGCATTGGTTAGGCCTCATTTGGAATACCGTGTCCAGTTCAGGGCACCTCAATTCAAGAAGGATGTCAACAAGCTGAAATGTGTCCAGAGGAGGACAACCAAAATGGTGAAGGGTCTGGAAGCCATGCCCTATGAGGAGCAGCTTAGGGTATGTTTAGTCTGCAGAAGAGAAGGTTAAGAGGGGACATGATAGCCATGTTTAAATATTTGAAGGGATGTCATGTTGGGGAGGGAGCAGGCTTGTTCTTTACCACTCCAGAGACTAAGACCTTTTCCGCACTGGACTGCTATAGCGCTATTATTCCACTTGCAACATCCTATGGAATCCTGGGGTTTGCCTGGCGGCCCCTCCCGAAACTGCAAACCCTAAGATTCCATAGGATGTTGCAAGTGGAATAATAGCGCTATAGCAGTCTAGTGTGGAAACACCTTAGGACAAGGAGCAATGGATTCAAGCTGCAGGAAAGGAGATTCCACTTGAACCTCAGGAAGAACTTCCTGGCGGTCAGAGCTGTCTGCCAATATGCTGCCTCGGGGTGCGGTTGAGTCTCCTTCTTTGGAGGTTTTTAAGCAGAAGCTGGATGGCCATCTGTTGGGAGTGCTTTGATGGGTTTTCCTGCATAGCAGTGGGTTGGACTCGATGGCCCCTGGGGTCTCTTCCAACTCTGTGATTCCATGATTCCATGAAAGCAGGCTTCTAGGAGCCTCTACCTCAAAAGGCACAGCCTATCCTTTTGGTGCTGGGGAAAGATTATGATTCAAGGTCCCAGCATGCGCTGTTTCATACTCAGCAAAGACGTACCCACCTGTAGGGGGAATGAGGTATGCACATGATATTTTAACCCATTAGGGAGAAAACTAGGATTCAAAAAGGAAAGTGATGGTGCAGGTTGGGAATTATTCATGCCATGTCACTTTCCTGATGAGGTATGAACTGGCATATGAGGACAGCTTAGCCCCTTTCCCATCAGTAAGAATAGAGGGTGGGGAACACTTGTAGCCACCACCACCCTAAACCTCTCCATTCACCTGACCGAGGTAGCTGGAAGTGTTTCCTATGAATGAATTTAAAGGATTCATATATGTTGGATTTGAATACACATGATGCAGGCTACACACTAAGTGTATTCTAGTTGTAAAATATATATAAATAAATTATAAATAATGGGTTTCTAAAGCATAAAAGATAAAGCAGAAGGCTCTGTGTGTTATAGAATGTGTGTGTATTATTAAGGCACTGGTAATAAAGCTAAGCAACTATAAACAATAATAAGAAAACAACACCACTGAATTGAGCTATAATGGACCCAACACAACTGTTGCAATGAAGGACATGGCTGATGCAATGAGATGGCGGATGTAATCAGATGAGAACCAAGCAAGAGCTAATTGTGTCCAGCATATTACATCACCCCCAAAGAGGAGACTACTTGTTTATATAAATATATCTTATTGGACAAGATATGTCCGTTTATTAGGCTAAGATATAAAGCAGGCTGAGAGAAGACAGATGGGAGGCAAGCTGAGCATCCACTCCCTTTGCAGATGTGGGTGCCCATGCAGCCCATGCTGATGCCAATGTTCCTAGCTGATAACTGCCAAGACCATAACGATGAAGACGGACCAGGCTGATAAGAGAGAGAATCTTTGCTGTCAGGTATGTTATGCTAAATAGCTATATTTCACATTATGCTTATAATGGATGCTGCTAGAAATGGCAATGCCTGCTTTTTCACAGAAGATGTATAGTTTCTCAGCAGACAAGATGGTATTCATAGATGTATAGTTTCTCAGTGGACAAGATGGTATTCCTTAGTGGATAAATGGCTAAGTTATATTGTCTAAGATGGCAATGTTCCTCTATGTGTTAAGTATAGAGAAGCCTGCTAAAGAAATGCAGAAGATATAAAGGCTGGGTCCTTATGAAAGCATAACATCTTACCACTGTTGTTGTTGCGTGCCTTCAAGTCATTTCCAACTTACAGCAATGCTAAGGTGACCTTATAATAGGGTTTTCAGGGACTGAAAGTATGTGACATGCCCAAGGTCACCCAGTAGATTTCCATGGATGAGCAGGGAATTGAACTCTGGTCTCCAGAGTCATAGTCTAATGTTCAGTCCACACTGGACATCATTGTACCATTACATGCAATGCAATGTAAAGAAAGCAATGTGCCTAGGCATTGAAATTCCTATGGTTCTCTCTAAAGGAAGTATGCATGTCTGTATATCCATGACTGCCTATAACAAATAGCCTAACAGACTAACAGAAAGTCTGCTCATTCTCCCATAGAAAAACTCTGAGATTCCCATACTTAAGAATAGTTAACTGGAATGTTGATCCAGACAGCCAGAAGGCAGTAACAGGGACCTCAAAACAGATTCAGATTAGCTGACAAATTGCAAAGAGCCCTCAATCCCTCTGTTTAAAGAGATAGAATTGGGGAAAATACCTTTTTCAAATGTATAGCCTGTCCTCTTGCAGAACAAACACAAGGAAGTTATCCTACCTCTCAGCAATGACACAGGTGTCTCTCAAACACACCCATATACACAGAGGGAGAGTTTGAATTTGATCTTCATCAGTCAGAAAAGCATCACTTCTACAAGTCTATCTTTTCCTCTATAAGGTCTAGACCAGTGGTTCTCAACCTGTGGGTCCCCAGATGTTTGTGGACTTCAGCTCCCAGAAGCCCCAGCCATTATGCTCAATGCTCAGGGCTTCTGGGAGCTGAAGTCCTAAAACATCTGGGGACCCACAGGTTGAGAACTACTGGTCTAGACACTTGATTGACCATGATTTCCATCTCATAAATGTCTGAATAAGGCTTATGATGTAGTATATTGAACAAGATGGGTCAGTTGCAGGGTTCTGAGGCTTCCTCAGCCCCAACCTTGGCAGGCTGCACGGCACCACAAAATATTTTTGGCCTGAAATCCACCCATTACACCTCCCAGGAACCATTAGCAACTGGTTTGAGGCTATTTTCAAGACTTTTGGGGCTGCAAAAGCACTTCAGGTACAAATGAGTCCCGCTCATTGCACTTTGGAGTAGAATATCACACCAGAAGTGGGGAAACATAGTTTTAAAGTCCTGCCTTGGGCCACCACTCTCTCTCTTTCAGTCTAACCTTGTTAGAGATAGTGATAGATCTTTGAAGCAGAATAATCAAACTGGCAAAGCAGAAGCTGGACAACAACCAGCTCCATACACGCACATACACACATGCTGGGTCTAACAGAGAAAGCAATTAAGCTTAGGCCATTTCCGCACTACATTGTTATAATGCTATTATTCCACTTTTAACATCCTGTGGAATTCTGGGGATTGTAGTTTACTGAGGCCAAAGGGCTCTCTGGCTAAGAATTCTAAATGCCCCTCCCTAAACTGTAAACTCCAGGATTCCATAGGTTGTTAAAAGTGGAATAATAGCACTATAACAGTGTAGTGCAGAAATGATCTTCGTCTTCTTCAAAAAACATTTAAAAGTAGTTTTACTTACAAACTGCATATGCATAGTGAAAAACAGGGCCTTATGGAACGGGGGAAGGAGATAAATGACAGCAGTGCAGGAAGAGAGAAGGTACAGAAAAGCAAACAAAAAGGAAGCCAGCAAATATGCAAGCTAGCAATCAGTATAAGTTTACAAAGGTTGCTAACTGTAACAAACCTACTTTTCAGGACTGTTGTGAAGATAAAAGTGCAGAACTCCATCAATGACATTCTGATATCCTTGGAAGAAGGCAGGATAGAAATCACATAGAAGTAATGAATGGGAATGTGTAAACCAGCCTTTAATGATGGGCACTCAGAGTAGACCAGCACCTCAGCATATAAACCAAATCCCACACGTCTTCCATTTATTACTTTATCTGTAGGCAATCTACAGTTATCATCTGTTAGGAAACTGCTTAAGTCAAGTGATGTCCAGAGACCTTGGTGTGGGAGAAGTGATTAATCTGTGAAGTTCAAAAAACATGTTTGCCCTTTAGTGATTGAGCCCTCACAGACAGAGCATCCTTTGCCCTTTCCAGACTAGAAGTCACAAGTTGTTGTCTCTTTAAAAGATAAGGCTCAGAAGACAGACAGAAAAACAGTGTTCAATATATCCACTCTCTCTACCCACAGCAAAGACTGTGTAACTCGGAAGATAAAGGTCAGGGCTTATGACACACAAACGCATGTGAAATAACTATAAGCCCCATTCCATCACAGCACATATATCATTATCAGCAAACTTCTAGAAGGCTAAAATGTTAAGAGGGAAAGCCTGATGTTGTTCTTGAAATGGAGGATTTGTCTATGAGGTATGTGATGCAAAAGAGGCTGGCTGTTACAGGGTTAATGGTCTTAAAATGTGTTATGTACTCTCTAGTGGTGCCTCCTGGGAAATGTAGTCTTTTAAGATACCATTAGGGATTGGTGAGAACGCAGATGGGTGAAAACTATGTTTTACTTTTTTTCTTATAAGCATTTCTCCAAATACACAACTTTCTTCATATTCCAAATGGAAATAATTTGAGTCTTTTGAAAAAAAAATCAGTGACACTTTGCTTGACCACAGTATGCCTCAAGAGGATCTAGCAGTCTTAGTAGACCACAAGCTGAACATGAGTCAGAACTGTGATGCGGCAGTTTAAAAAGCCAATGCAATTCTGGGTTGAATCAATAGGAGTATAGTGCCTAGGTCAAGGGAAGTGATGGTACCACTCTATTTTGCTTTGGTCAGACCCCACCTGGAACACTGTGTCCATTTCTGGGTACCATAGTTCAAGAAGGATTTTGACAAGCTGAAATGTGTCCAGAGGAGGGCAACCAATATGGTAGAAGGGCTGGAAACCATGCCCTAGGAGGGGCAGTTTAGGGAACTGGGTATGTTTAGCTTGGAGAAGAGAAGGCTAAAAGGTGACATGATAGCTATCTTTAAATATATGAAGTGATGCTGTATGGAGGATGGAGCAAACCTGTTTTCTGCTGCTTCAGAGACTAGGACATAGAGCAATGGCTTCAAGCTTCAGGAAAAGAGATTCCATTCATACATTAGGAAGAACTTCCTGATGGTAAGAGCAGTTCAACAGTGGAATACGCTGACTGGGAGTGTGGTGGAGTCTCCTTCTTTGGAGGTTTTTAAGCAGAGACTGGATGGCCATCTGTCAGAAGTGCTTTGATTATGTATTCATGAGTGGCAGAGGGTTGGACTTGATGGCCTTTGTGGTCTCTTCCAACTCTATGATTCTATGAAATGAATGTGGGAGAAACTCAAACTGACAGATTCACTCATCCAGGTTAAGTTTGCCAATTAAAGATCATCTCAAGCCCTGAGGTTTCTGGGCCAAAACCTGAGGCCTAGAGATGGCCCCTGATGGTGTCATTAAGCAATATGTTTTAAGTGCCAACCAAGTTACTCACAGCTTGTCATTCAGACACATCCAGGGAGAAGGAGGTTGAGAGAGAGCGAGAACCAATATATTTTCCTCTTTGAAAACTGAGACATAAATCTTAACTAAAAGGTCCCAGATCAAAGTGAAATAAGGGGATTATTGCTTCTCACCTCTTTAGGGAGGTGAGATAAGGAACATTTAACCTAATCTACTTGCTACTAGCCAGAAGACTAATGAAGAACAGAGCAGAGAGTGAGCCCTGGCACTGCAGTGATGAGGAGGGAAGGAACCAGCTAAGTGAAGTCTGTCCACATTTGCCTGTTTCACTTTCATGGATTTGATTATTTGTGAGTTTCTCCAACCCCTGACCCCCTCCACCTCACGTGCTCCTTTTTCAGGGCAACCTTTCTTCTCAAAGACTCCAATCAGGCTGCACAGCCCTTTAAAAAAGCCACCTCTGGTCCTCCTCTTCCTCCTCTACCAGCCACTGCCTGACCAGCTAAGGATAGCTTGCAGCCCATTCTCAGCACCACAAACCCTCTCCCAATGCCTCCCCACACCCAAGGAAGAAGATGGGTGAGAGACAGGAAGTATAGAGCCACCATGATTCTCCCCTCATTTCCTTCTCCTTTCCCTGACCCGGTTTGGACTCTGGGTGCCCATTCTCCCCACCATGCTTTAGCCCCCTCCCCACAGGCACACACACAAATTTTATATTTGCAGTTTTTCCACTTTTGCGCAGGTCCTATGCCCCTAACCCTAGGAAATGTGGAGGGCCGACTGCACATAGATCCCACAGAGAGTGGTTGCAATAAATGTTAAGCCAAGTTGCTGCTTTAATCACAGAGCTGGAGATTTTCACACAGCCCTTTCCTCTCATCCAGAGCTGATCCCACCAAAACTGGAGAATTTGCATCCGTGTCTTCCACCTGGAGGTAACCTATGAAAACGGGAGACTTGGGGTAAGGGCCTGAAATCTGAAAACCCTAATCCAGGTGCAGATCTGCTATTGTTTAACTCTTTAAACGCTAGGTTTAAATTCCTGTATATTGAACCATTTTAGTGCTGAAGTACAGCAGACAAACCTTTTATTTTCTCCAGAGAAGCCCTTCATTTTAATGCCAGTTGACAGTAACGACAGAAAGATACAACGCGGCCTTCTCTATACCGGGGCACCTACAGAGCTTTGGCTCATGAAGATGTGGGAGAATTCAATTTCAGATTATTTTTGCATATGCCAACACCTGCTAATCACATATTTAGAATGAAAAGAAGTTGAAATCTTTCAAGTCCAAAAAAAAATTTGAATGTGGGAGAAAGTGAAATGGAGAGACCTCCCCTTTCCTAAGTGAGAATATTATTTCAGTCAATTTTTTTATCAGAATTTATCAAAAAAGTTTTTAAAAAATCACTAGGGTGAGCCATTATGCCAGTAGGGATCAAATCCTTGCAAACTGGCTGCGCACTTCACACTACTGAGCCCCAAGTTATGTGTTGGAGCTGCAGCAGCCAGTTCTCCCCTGTCAGTGAATTAGCAAATCTGTTCTTTAACTGAGCTCTCCAAGGTGTGAATCTATTTTGTGGGCAGGGCTCAGCCCCTTAGATATTTCATTTAACATTAGGGATGGAACAAATCCAGAATTTTCCGAATCCAAATCCAGATCCAAATCCCTGGAAGGTTCTGGGAATCCACGAATCTCACAAATCTCGAATCTTTCAAATCCTTTTTTTAAAAAGGGTTTAAAAAGCAAGGGAAAGAAGGATAATCTTGGGCAAGACACACTCTCTCAGGCTTAGCAAAAGCCTAGGCAAAGGCAAACCTCCCTCTGAAGAAATCTGGCCAGGACAATTGTCCTAGTTTTGCCTCAGGATCTCCCCAGATTGAAAATGACATGAAGGCCCTTTCTACACAGGCACGAGAATGTGGATTAATCCCACATTTTCCTCCCTGTGTAAACAAGGCCACATATTACAGTACAGAGATAATCCAGGTCAAAGCTAGCTTTTCTTTGCATAGCTCCTTCTGGCATCCTGGGGTTTGTAGTTTGATGATGCGCCAGCACACCTTGTCAGAGAAGGCTGTGATCCCTTGTAAAACTCCAAACCCCAGGATTGTGTCTGAAAGAGCTTTGCAAGGGAGCGATGCAAAGAAATGTTCAGCTGTCCTTGAAATCTAAAGACTGTACCTTCCAGTCAAGTCTCAAGTCCTGCAACAAGGAAGGCACTTAAAACACACAAACAAACAAACAAACAGCCTCTAGTCCAATCTCAGTTCTGCACCTTGCAGTCTCAAGAGTCAAGTCTCAAGTTCTGCAACAAAGAAAGCACTGAAAACACACACACACACACAAGCCTCTAGTCCAGTCAATTCTCTACTCTCAAGTCCTGCAAGGGACACTCAGGTCAAATCTCTAGGCCTGTCTCAATTCCCAATCCCTACCTTCCAGTCTCAAATCAAAAAATAATACAGATTAATGCATGCTCAATAAACGATTCTGGAGGCAGCTACTGTTCACCTTGTTTGTTGTAGGCAACACACACTCCTCCTATAGAATCAGCTAGAGTAGAATCCCATTCTTTCGCAGCTCAGGTTTTTTGGCATCCATTGTTTACCACAGACATGCTGCTGCAACACAAGACCAAAAGTCTGTGTTTCTCCAGCTCTCCTTTCCAACCTTTCCAACGGCAATGCTGCTATAAACTTGCAGCTAGACAGAGGAAAAAGAGGAAAAGGGGTTGAGAAGCATAAAAAGACTTTCTAAAAGGGAGCTTCAAAACGGGTTAACTGAAGTATTCATGACACAGAAACTAAGAGAGGAAGTGGCATCATGACAATCTTAGTCCCAGAATTGATCAAAGAAAGCTGGTGAAGGGGAAAGTATGGCTGGCATGGTTTGCATGGAACCCCTGAACCCCTTTTTGTAGTCTTTGGAACCCCCCTGGGACATTCCCACAAGATCCTAGACCCCCCCCCCAACTCAGTTTTGCTCCTCTGTCCCTCACCTCCCAATCCCTATCCCAAAATTACCTTGCAGAGGGAGGCAGCAGCAGGGAGAGGCAGCACCAGGGGCACAGGCAGCAGGAGGGAGAAATGGTGGCCTCCGGAGCGTGCAAGGCTTTATGCCGGTCTGCCGGCCAATCACCCATGCCCACATTGGGTGGGGAAACACGTGAGGAGCAGGATCCCATCCTGGTCCCAAGTTTTCAGGCATCCTGGTCCTCTAAGTTTTCAGGCGTCCCGGTCTCCCATGTTTTCAGGCATTCCAGTCTCCCAGGTTTTCAGGCGTCCTAGTCTCCAACAAACTGTTTGAGTGGCAGATTCAAAAGATTCCATTTGCCTATTTTGGCACAGGGATTTGGATTCCCGAATCTCGAATCCCTGCCAAAGATTCAAGGATTCCAGGATTCGGTTGGCCCATCTCTATTTACTTCGGTAAACTTAGGGAGCTGCTGGCTGGAATTCCGTGGTCAAGAATAGTGAAAGAGAAAGGAGTTCAGGAGGCATGGGAGTTCCTTAAAAAGGAGATACTGAAGGCACAGTCTAAAACTGTGCCAATAAGGAGGAAAAATGGAAGGCATTTGAAGAAACCAGAATGGTTGACTAAAGAACTCTCAGCTGAGCTAAGTGTTAAAAGAAACATGTATAGGAAATGGAAGAAGGGGATATCACCAGAGAAGAATTTAAGCAAGTGGCCCGCAGATGTAGGGAGGAGGTCAGAAAGGCTAAAGCACAGAATGAACTTAGGCTGGCCAGAGACATTAAAAACAATAAAAAGGGCTTTTTTAAATACATCCGCAACAAAAGGAAAAAGAAGGAGACGATAGGGTTGCTGTGCAGAGAAGATGGCGAATTACTAACGGGGAAGAGAAAAGGCAGAACTACTTAACACCTTCTTTGCCTCAGTTTTTTCCCAGAAGGATACAAGCACTCAACCTGGCAGCTGGGGAGCAGGTGAGGAAACAGGGGAAATGAGGCACATAATAGGTAGAGGGGTGGTACAGGAATACCTGGCCACACTGGATGAATTCAAGTCTCCAGGGCCAGATGAATTGCATCCTAGGATATTAAAAGAGCTGGCAGAGGTCATTTCGGAACCGCTTGCTATAATCTTTGAGAAATCTTGGAGGACAGAAGAAGTTCCAGCAGACTGGAAGAGAGCAAATGTTGTCTCCATCTTCAAGAAGGGAAAAAAAGAGGACCCAAATAATTATCACCCAGTCAGCCTGACATCAGTACCCGGAAAGATCCTGGAGCAGATCATTAAGCAGTCAGTTTCTAATCACTTAGAAAGCAATGTGGTAATCACAAGAAGTCAACATGGATTTCTCAAAAATAAGTCATGCCAGACTAATCTTATCTCTTTTTATGATAGAGTTACTAGCTTGATAGATGAAGGGAATGCTGTGGATGTAGCATATCTCGATTTCAGTAAGGCCTTTGACAAAGTTCCCTATGACATTCTTGCAAAGAAACTAGTAAAATGTGGGCTGGACAGGGCTACTGTTAGTTGGATTTGTAATTGGTTGACCGACCGAACCCAAAGAGTGATCACGAATGGCTGCTTTTCATCCCGGAGAGATGTGACTAGTGGGGTGCCACAGGGTTCTGTCCTGGGCCCAGTGCTGTTCAATATTTTTATCAATGACTTGGATGAAGGAATAGAGGGCATGCTCATCAAATTCACAGATGACACCAAATTGGGAGGGGTTGCTAATATGCCTGAGGACAGGATCAAAATTCAAAATGACCTGGATAGATTGGAGAGCTGGGCCAAGGCTAACAAAATGAAATTCAACAGAGAGAAGTGTAAGATCCTACACTTAGGTAGAAAAAATGGAATACAGAAATATAGGATGGGGGACAAGTGGCTGGATAGCAGTACATGTGAAAGGGAACTAGGAGTCTTCATAGACCACAAGCTGAACACGAGTCAGTAGTGTGATGCGGCAGCCAAGAAAGCCAATGCAATTCTCGGCTGCATCAACAGGAGTATGGTGTCTAGATCGAGGGAGGTACTGGTACCACTCTACTCTGCTTTGATTAGACCTCATCTTGAATACTGTGTCCAGTTCTGGGCACCCCAATTCAAGAAGGACATGGTCAAGCTGGAGCAAGTCCAGAGAAGGGCAACCAAAATGGTGAGAGGCCTGGAAGACATGCCCTATGAGGATAGACTTAGAGAGCTGGGGATGTTTAGTCTGCAGAAGAGAAGGTTAACAGAGGACATGATAGCCATGTTTAAATATTTGAAGGGATGCCATGTAGAGGAAGGAGAGGGCTTGTTTTCTGCTGCTCCAGAGACCAGGACAAGGAGCAATGGATTCAAGCTGCAGGAAAGGAGATTCCACCTGAACCTCAGGAAGAACTTCCTGACGGTCAGGCTGACCGGCAGTGGAATATGCTGCCTCGGAGTGTAGTGGAGTCTCCTTCCTTGGAGGTTTTTAAGCAGAGGCTAGATGGCCATCTGTCGGGAGTGCTTTAAGGGTGTTCCTGCATAGCAGGGGGTTGGACTGGATGGCCCGTGTGCTCTCTTCCAACTCTACATTTCTATTATTCTATGATTCTATGATTTAAATTTCATAGCAGTTTTACAGCCCTACTGACATAGAGGCCACCAGCCACTACTGGAGAGGAGACATTAATGTGCTGTGAGAGACTTGCTAGTATGTCACAAGGATGAAATTAATAAATTCAGTTAAATAACATCTGGGGAGTTTAGATGGCACCTATCTCAGTGAGACCCCGGAATTTACTTGGTGGTAGAAAGAAGCAACTGTTCTATAAGCAGCACCAAGTGGCTGAACCTAGCTGCCATTTTAATTTCCTATAATGTTCCGCTGTGTGCTATGTTAGGACTGTTGTGGGGTATTAATATGGCAGCTAGACTCAGCTGCTGTACACTGCTTATAGGGCAGCTTTTGTTTTGGTTTTGTTAACTAGGGTCCAGGATTAGTGACCAAGGAGGCCAGTTGTGTCATGTCACAGTCCCAGGACTCAGGCGCAAACACAGACAGAACCCTCTCCAACAGCCACAACATATAGACATAAACAGGACAATACTTACTGCAGCCCAGTGTACATTAAAAAGGGAGAGCTTCCAAGAATTAGAGTGTCTATATAGAGAAGACACATTAATTAGACAAACAGCTGGGGGGCTGTTGGCCCGTATATACAGATGAGGGGAAAAGCTGTCACAGCCAACTCCTTTCGTCAGTAAAAGGAACTCATCCTGCGTTCGGATTCCTGACTTGTGTTCCTGGAAACCTTGACCCAAGTCTCATGTGCTGACTTTGCTGCTGGATACTCCCTTTGGACTGTCACTCAGAATTTACTTCTGATTTGGACTGCACAACAAATGGTAATTGGCTGATGAAATGTTGTGAAATGTGTCCGTGGCTACTGTCACAGACTCTATTAGAGAGCTGTGAACTTTGGCTGGCTGCTGGCACAAGTTACTGATGCTGGCCCCGGATGGATTTCAAGATCAGAGGGAGTCCTGGTGCAGAAGAAGATTGCTTGGTGTCCTCCATCATAAAATGACAAGGTGCTGCTTTATACTGAATGAGATGGTTGGTCCATGTAGCCCAGAAAATCATAGAATTATAGAGTTGGAAGGGTCTGGTGGTCCATCAAGTCCAACCCCTGGTTCAATGCAGAATCTCCAGCTAAAGCATCCCCATCAGGTAGCTGTCCAGACTCTTTCTGAAGATGTCCAGAGAAGGAGACTTCAGCACCTCTGTAGGTAGTTGGTTCCAATGTTGAACCTCTCTTACTATCAAGAAGATACTTCTAATTTTCAATAGAAGTCTACTGTCCTGTAACTTCAAACCATTAGACCTGGTCCTCCCCTCTTGGGCAGCAGAGAACAAACCTGCACCGTGCTCTCCACGACAGCCATGAGGTATTTAAAGGGTACAAGCATGTCAGCCCTCAGTCTTCTTTTCACCAAATTGTACATGCAAACTCATCCAACCTTTGGTGTTCCTGCATAGCAGGGGGTTGGACTGGATGGCCCGTGTGGTCTCTTCCAACTCTACATTTCTATGATTCTATGATTCTGTATGTTTTGTTCTCCATACCTCTTATCATCCTTGTTGCCCTACTTTGAACACACTCCCAACTTATCTATATCCTTCTTAAAATAAGGCACCCACAACTGAAGACAATACTCCAGATGAGACCCAACTAGTGAAGAGTATAGTGGGACTATTACTTCCCTCAGCTTGGAAACTATGCTACTATTAATGCAGGCTAAAGTAGCATTCACCTTCTTTGCTGCTGCATCTCCCTGCTGTTCAGCTTATCATCAATATGTAGCTGAGTATTGTAGCCCCTGAATTTCAGCAGGATTCTCTCCTAAGTCTTACCTCGAGATGCCTGTGACTAAAGACTGAATCTTCTGTGTGCAATTAACGTACTGTACCATTGAGCTATAGCTCTGAGGTTCTTAAAAAGACCTAAGTTGCAACCTGACAATCTTAAAATGTTGATATGAAAGCTATGTCTGAGGGATTTGATTTGGAAAAAAAAATTCTTCCAGAGAGCTCACTGAGTATTAGGCACATAGGTATGAGCCAACTTTAAAATTCCACTTTTTGTGCTTACCACTACATTTTAGCATTCTTCAGAAGTGCCAACTTTGCCGCACTGCATCCATATCAGCATCTATCAGCTTTACACAGCTTAAAAAGTTCGTTGAACCATCCCACCACCTCGATGCTCTTTCTATTTTGTCCCATACCAATTTTTCTTTCTTGATGATCTTCCTTTCTACCCTAGCACTTCTACAATGTATCCCAGTTCACACAGGGTAGAAACCAGTTAGAATACATGCATACGTACACATGCACACACACATCCATACAGAGGTGCTTTTACTCTTTCTCCCTGATCTTCCTCTTCCTCGTCCATTCGCTTTCTTGTTTGCTGGTCTTTTTCTTCATTCCAGTGCTCTTTCAAACTTTCACTCTCATAACTCTCCTCCCACAGTACCTGAGTTTCATTTATCAAGAGTCAGTCTCTCCCTCTTCCTCCATTTCTCCCTCTCGTCAACTATTTAAAGATTGCAGCTGCCCTGCAGAAGAAAGCATCCATGGAGATGCCTAAAGGCCCTGTAGAGAAATGAATCACTCAGGCCAGCCTCTGTTTAAAGAAAGTCTGGCAGTAAGATAGTAATGGAGATAATATTGAAGCCAGTGGGTGGATTATATTATAGAATATACAAGTCCACATTCATGGAACTAGTGCTTCTTTATTTACTTTAGAATTTATGAGCTGTTCTTCAGTATAAACTCCAGAACAATATAATAAAATGCAACCATTAGCACAATTTAAAACAATATCATGAAAGTCGAATTTGCAAACCATGATGAACCATAATAACTCAATGGAGCCTCCATATCAAGTGAGTATCTCTCTCAGTATCAGATGCCAGAGATAAGCGACAGGGAAGCGTTAGTGCTTTACATTCTTCTCGTGGATTTCCCAAAGCAACTGTCTGCCCACTCCTGGTTACAGAATGCCAGATCAAATTTATTTTTGGAATGATACAACAGAGCTCTTCTTGCATTCTTAAACTTATTGGAGTGCCATACTTTAGATCAGCTCCCCACAAAATATAATGCATATTTTAAAAACAAGTCTCTTCTTATAACCTTCTCTGAATAATGGGGAGAACTGAACATGGCAATTTAAGAAATGAAATATTGACAGTGTGCTTTCCAAGAGATGTGTGACGCTTCCCATTTGTCACAAAGGATCTAGGCATCATACGTCCAAGTGGAGGACTCCTGTCAAACTCCAAAGAAAGTCTGTAGGCTTACCTTTCTTATTGGTTTCACCAAGTAAAGATGAATTGGGTGCACACACACACCCAAAAACCCCAAGACTGCTTCTTTATGCACTTAGCAAATGTGATCTATTATTTATGTTTCCTTTAAAACTTGTTAAAGGAATCATTTTTCATTGGTTTAGAGTTCAGAATCAAAGTTACTTGGATGTGAAATTGTTCAAGTTTACACCTCTGAGCTCTATGGGTATTTTAGGAACGTCATTTGTCATGTATAACTGAATCAGCTATCTCTCTACAGCAGTGCTCACACCAACATTCTCCACCTGCATAGCTTACATGCCAGGTATGGGCAAAGTGCAGCCCAGGGACAACATGTGGTCCTTGCCTCCATGAATAGCCAACCAGATCCTGTGGAAACACCACAGATAGGGCATTGTGTAAGGTAATCATGCCTTCTCATTTTCTCTTTTTCTCTCTCACACACACACAAAATGGCAACTGCAAATCTTGCATGGCTCAGCGTAGCATAGTACAGCTCTCTCTCTACATTTGCAGGTTTCACTTTCGCAGACTTTATTTGCAAAATGCCCACTTGCCTTCCCCTCATTTGCCCCCTCCCATTCCCTGACCATTTGGCCAGGCAAAGGGAGGGGAAAAATCATCCCTTTGTTACTGCAGTCTAGGCCTACCTGGACTTAGCATCCAATATCACTTTGATATCAAACAATTCGGCTTTCCCCTGCCACCCCACTCCACATGTTTGCGAGGCCACCAGACAAGCACACAAACAGGCACGGCCGATAATTGCTGGACATTCCATTCTCCATCTAGGCAGGCCAGACACAGCCAGTTCGTCGCTTCAGGGACCTCTCCAGCAAACACCTTATTACATATGCGCGATGCTAACAAAGGCCTCCTGCCCCGAGCAGGCTACTGGACAAAGGTTGTGCTGTCCACTGGTAACCGCTGCGTATTTGCATACTGGCTACACTATTGTTAATTCGGCTCTGATTCCATCATGCAAAGTTGTGACCTCTCCGAGACATTGTCTCGCACCCAAAACTCATTGTTCTCCCCGAGTAAGGCATAGCCTGCAGTCCCAATTCACCCTATAAAAACCCCTGATTCCAAGACCTTCCTCGGATCGCTCCTGAGTTCCATCCCGTCTTGCTGCTGCTTTGCTTGGCGAGCTCCCCTCAGTTAATCGAGCTGAGCTTCTTCTCTGCACCCCCGGCTTCTCTCCCGAGGTCCAGGACGACAAGACAAGTGTCGTATCACCCATTTTCCCTGAAAATCTCTATCCTTAATTCAGTCTCTAATCTCTTAGTTAGCTGTGTGACTGTGGTGTCTTTAATATTTGTTTGTATGCAATAAAATATCATTTTTATTACTTTAAATCTGTCTAGCTGCTTGACTGACCTGACCCCGTAGACGCTGGGTTGCCAGATCCTGCTAAGTTACTGTGCTAGCTTAAGTGAGTGCTCCAGCTAATTTTCCCCAAAATTGTGTTTTATAGTTTGGTTATTTAGGTGTCCCTCCCGGGACCCCCAGTAAACAGGGTAACACCTTCCCTGCACTCCCTCCCAGCAGCCCTCACGGGCGCTCTTGCAGTGGCGGCAAGAGTGTGCAGGGCCTGTTCCCTGCATGTCCTAGGGTGTCCGCCCCTACAGGAAGTCCAGAGGAGGCTGGTAGGACAGTGCAGGGCAGGCAATCTCCCATTTCCTGCACCCTCTGGGGCCTCCGTCTCAGTGGGCGCTCTGGAGGAGGCCTCCAGGATCATGCAGGGTGGGTGATCTCTCATTCCCTGCACACTCTAGGGCCTCCACTTGTGTGGGGCTCGCAGCTGACAGGAGCATGGAGGGACGGCATGGGACCTATTTTTACATTCAAGATTTTCTGACATTCACAAGGGTTCTCTGTCCCTATATCTCACAAATGTGGAGGGCCTACTATAGTTCTGCATGCAGAACTGCATAACGCTTGACTGTTTACCAACCCCCTGGGCTCACTATAGAGCCACTGAAGCCCCCGCCACGGCCATTTGTGCCTAAAGAAGAGTGAGGGCATAGCAAAAACATCTGGTTATACCCTCATAGGCAGAAACAGACTGATTACATTGTCCACTGAAGTTCACAGAGGTCTCAGCAGCTGATGTAATCATTTCACATCTGGCTACTGGGACATAGCCAGATGCTTCCGCAATTCCACCGTGCTTTCCTCCAAGCACAAATGGCCATGGGGGAGGTGCTTCAGTGGCTACATATTAGATCCAGGGGCTGCTTTGGTTGCTGCAAAGAGAAGAAGGGAATATTAACGTCTGTAGCAGCCCAAAATATACATATGTAGGATACATAGTTTATGTCTGCTTATGCCACTAACAGGATGCCAGCCACATATACACAAAGAGAAGGAGAGGGAGAGAGAGAAAGAGAGAGAGAGAGAGAGAACTGGAGATAAACCACTTTATCATGAATGTGGCTTACTGCCACTGTGGACCATGAAACATGATATGTTAAAATGTATAGTCCTACTAAGTCCAGTTGGTAGTCCATACTAGGTCCTAAATACCTTATAGGAACCAGATCCCATCTGATCTTGGGAGCTAAGCTGGGTCAGCCCTGGTTAGTACTTGGATGGAAAAACTATAAATGAATACCAGGTGCTATAAACTGTATTTCAGAGGAAGGAAGCAGCAAAACCATCTCTGAGTATTCCTTGCTGAAGAAACCCCTTTGAAATTCACGGTGTTGCCATAAGTCGAAAGACAACTTGAAGGCACATACATGCATGCGCATGCGCACGCACACACACACATTAGAATAGATCTATAACTTTTGACTTGCTGCTCAACAGTTGATTCAATGGATCTATTCCAGTTGGCATTAGCAACTGGATTTAAGCCACAGCATATACCAAGCCTCTTTGACTTACAAGTAGGTGGAGAGGAATTGAATCTAGTTTAGGATCACCATACATGTGTGAGAGGTTTAATTCCCATCTGCTGGTGCCATCACCTCCACTTGTTTTCCTAAACTCACACTCTGAGGAAGAGAGAGAGATGCCAAAGGAAGGATGGAAAGTGTCTGCAGGAACAAATGGAGTCCTCTCCCTACCTGCTTCTTTGCACCTATAACAGGAGGGAAACGAACAGTTCTGTGGAAAGTTTAAACCAACCACCACATACATATACTACTCCTAATCCAGATCAAAAGTCAAGAGATCTTCACCTCTACTTACAATACTACCTATTTAAGGCATCATATTGTTTTTAAAAATGAGTGCCCGTTCAAAACAGTTTCCCTAAGAAGATCAGAAAGAAGCTCTTCAGAGTCACACAGAGCTCAGTTATGGCTGCAGCTAATGGGTAAGAGTATACAGCTTCAAGGAACACAACAGCACGCAGCCTTTTCCAATGCTCAAGGGCCTCTTTCCCTCTCAAAGGCAATATGTTAAGAGCAACATGTGGAAGTACATGACAGTGACAACAAAGTTCCTTTTAAGTCCACACAGTTATAGCAGTATGATTCCACTTTAACAGCCATGGCTACATCCTCTGGAATTCCAGGATTTGCACTATGAGGGAAGGTATTTGGAATTCTCAGCCAGAGAGCTCTAGTCCTCACCAAACTGCACACCCCAGGATTCAGGCATAGTAGTTACAGTGGAACCATGGTGCTGTACTGGTATAGTGTAAATAGGCCCCAAGAGACAAGATAAGCTGAATTCACATAGTGGAGAGTTCCCACGCATCATCCAGGTAAAATCACAGAACTAGGGGAGAAAGGAATAGTCCCTGGAGATATACAACACCACCCTCTGCAGTGTCTGCAAAAGTACATACACTGGCATAATAGGAGGTCTCTTCAATAAGATTTTAACCATTGGAACATACTGTTCCTTCTAAAGAAATAAGATACAGAATTTCTCCACCTGAAAAAAGCAGCCATACTCAGAAACAGGACTCATCTTCCCCTTGCAAAATTGCAGTGAAGAAAAATGTGAATGATCGGGGGGGGGGATTCCAAATCACAAGAGGACTCCAGGACTGGACCTTTTAAAATGTAAATAATGTAGCAGGAACACTGTATTGTGATCCTTGTGACTACCGTCATGACGTTTGCCTGACTCATGTTTCATTAGTGGTTGGATTCTGAATGATGCTAAGCGAGCATAAAATATTCATTTCCAAAGATAGAACGCATTACATTTTTTTAAAAAAAAAAGTGGCAGTCAATGGAACAATATAAAGAAGAGAAGGTAATTTACATAAAACATACATTGTGGCAACTATTTTCAATTTCACCTTTGAATCCTTGTATTTTAGAAAATGTGTATAATATCAAATGCAGGGCTGGAAAAGGATTTTCAGTTCCTAGGTATTTCTAGCAAGTATTTTGGAGCCAGAGTGATTGTGCAGCTGTGGGAAGGGGCTGTTTGCAGGCAGATAAAACATTTTATAGTAAAATATTTCCCATTTGTCTTTATCCATACAGTTTAGAGAATGCATGCTTTCAATATAACTGCTATAATATGACACAAATAGAAGATACAGGCCCCGTTCACCTGTCACATTAAGCCAAGGAGCTTTTAGTCAAAAGCCAAATTTAGGTCAAGTTCTTGGGGGCTGCATTCCAAGGATGGGCAGAGTCAAAGACAAGAAGGGAGGAATGAAAAATACCAGCATAATTTAGCTTAAAGATCTTACTGTTAATAACTAAGTCTTAGAACAGTGGTTCTCAACCTGTGGGTCCCCAGATGTTTGTGGACTTCAGCTCCCAGAATCCCTGAGCATTGACCATAGTGGCTGGGGCTTCTGGGAGCTGAAGTCCATGAACATCTGGGGACCCACAGGTTGAGAACCACTGCCTTAGAAGAAGGGTTTTAAACTTACGAAAAGCCTGTGCAAAAGCTGGGAAACCATCTCCTGACATCACATGAAAGAGACAAGACCATCCAGAGAACCACAATGGGCTACATTGGAATCCAAGGAGGTTGTGGTTTGGCCCCAGAGTTTGAGGTCAGTTCCTCACCGCACTGCTAATCCATGGTTTCTGTTAGCCACAACTGATTGCTTCAGCCATGAATTGTCCTACAGATGACCAGACAACCAGTTTGTTTTTCCCATTGCTGGTATCTTTCTTTTCCATCCCTTCAGGACAGGCAGCGGGGAAACCAAGTCTTAGGCCATTTCCGCACTAGCCTGTTATAGCGCGATGATTCCACTTTCAACATCCTCTGGAATCCTGGGGTTTGCAGTTTGGAGAGGGGCTGGCCGGGCCCTCCCAAAACGGCAAACCCCAGGATTCCAGAGGATGTTGAAAGTGGAATCATCATGCTATAACACGCTAGTGTGGAAATGGCCTAAGACAGGCCACAGTTCTGAATTCAGATTAATGACAAGCCACAATGTACAAAAGCCAGAATACATAAGCCATGGCTTTACACTGTGGTTTGCGGCTGTCCAACAAACCTTGGTTTCTTTGCATGAACAAGTTCAGACACAACAGCAAGCCACATTCAAAATCCCACTGTTTTAGGATATTCTATGAACCCCACAATAATTCCATTTTAGAGTATTCCTTAGAAAGGGATAACCAAGCTGACCACCATGAAATGTCTTGTGAGCCCATCACAGTTCTGAGTGATTGCATATCTAGAATATTCATCCTTAGATGGGAATAGTGGCTTGTCATGAAAGAGCAGCCTACGGGTGCACATGGCTCAGTCACTCCCACTTGCACTGGGAGTGGTTAAACAAACCATGGACCTTTGTTCTACTACTGATTTATTGTGTCATTGGGGAGGAAACAGATCTTCTTCTCTGGTTCTTTTTTTCCATTTATTAAAAAAGAAAAACAAATAAATAATCCAGAGTTTGTTCCTGATTCCTTTCCCTAGTTTATTAGGATCAAACAAACTACAGATGCTGTGATGTACATGATAGCTCCAAGCTCAAATAATTAGGCTTAGAGATTTCAAAAGCTTTATTCAGGAACATTGAAGAAAACAACTGCATATCTTGGCAACCACCAGGATTAAAGATGCACTGGATCTGCAGCACCTTATAAGGTGTAATATTTCAAATTAGTATGTGCTAGCATTCTGTTTGTTAGCTAATCATAACAATTTCTTTCTCAGACTCTTCCATTCCCCCCCCCCGCCATTTTCTCATTCAGCTTGCCAACAGTTTGACCTTGCAGCCAAGTCTGCCTGCCTCTGCCCGTATCCTTATCACAGTTCATTACAATAACGTTTCCTTGTTCCCAGCACAATGTTTTCCAGCTGATCCCATCATCTGCTCATAGCCCAGTAAAGCAAGACAGCTACCTAAAAGCATGGTAGAGAGAATAAAGCTGACTTGATGGTTGCAAAACTGTCAGCAGCCAGGCAACAAAGTAAAGCAACTGAGGAACAAAGCTCTGTCATTTATTTTGGTCAGGGGTAGGTGACTGTGATGGAACTAAGGATCAATTTTCTGCCCTTAGGACCCTCCAGGGACTGCATGGGCAGCCAAGAAAGTCAAAAAGTCAAAACAAAACAAAATAGAAGTAGAACTTATGGTTTTGAAAAAGTGGGGAGAAAGTTATGCAGAACAGTGCAAGGGAGGTTTTATACATGTACAAGGAAGCCTTTCCATGCCTGTCCACTTTGTATATTGGGGGACTCTACTTTTGGTGCATCCATTCCTGTGTTGAAAATTCATTCTCAACTTTGACATTTTTGCTGACACTGTAACAGGCATTCACTGCTTCACTGGAGAAAAACAAATCTCATAAACTTGGCTTTTGAAAGTAACATACTTAAAAGGATGTAAGTGGAGAATTTCTCTGATCATGGTGCATTAGACTTTATTACCAGTTCAAATCATTGCATCAGGATGACTTACATAATGTGCATTCACTTCCTACTCACTGTACCTTAGTTTGTTTAGAAGTATTTTGCAAATGGAAAATATTGTATTTTAAATTGATTTGCCTTTTTGGAAGCCTTGCTACACTCTAATTAAACTTCAAAAATTCGGAGGAATACTTGTCATTACCTTTTTCATAGTGTCCAGTGCCCAAACCCTTCTCCACCTGCCCATTTCTGTCTCTCCCCTTCCCCCAGTGAAAATTGTCTTGCTACATTTCTGGCTACGGATGGGATATTACGTGGGATATTACATATAGACATTCCCCAGCCCTGCCCTAAAATAATCAGGAAAGGGATCTCTGAGCAGGACTATACAGATGAAAGTTCTTGATTTTTAGTGGTTCCCAGACTGTTTTCTTTCCCACTGTGCAGAGATGTCACTGAGAAATTTTAGACACATACGAGCAGTGCAATCTTAACTCAAAATTTTAGAATTAGGCGAAAGGACTAGGGTTTGAATTTGGATTGGGCATCAATGGATCAAGATTAGTCATAAACCTCTGCTGCCAAGAGAAATGTCCTTCTGCTAGCAGAACATTCTTTCCCTGGCGTGATCCTCAGATATCTGCCAGCAAAGCTTCCTCCAGCAGAACTACCCTGTGGGTAAAGATTTGCCCGTAGAAAAGCCATAAAGTAGAGACAAAGAAGGAATGGGGAAAGGAAGAGCCACATTATGGCAGATCCAAATCTCCAGCCCAACAAAACAGCTGCAACACCAGGACAAAGATTAGGCCAGGCACAAAATCGTTTCACCTTTTCCTTGGCTGAGAAGAATTTGAATTCAGCAAAACTTCAGCTGACCTGGTGTTTGTTCATCTGGCCCTTGGTCATCATCGCCAGTTTGAATTCAATTCCCAGTGGTCTTATGGTCAGGGGGACCACTATTTCAAAACAAGGTTAGCCATTCTTACCGTATTTGCAAGCCTGAGAGGCTGATCCTTTCACTGAATGGGGCCCAGATTTTAGCTCCTCAGTGCCTCCCCAGCAGTGATGCTGCCACTGGGTAAATGGATGTCAGATCAGTATCCTGCATCAGCCCAGGATAAATGAGTACAATAAACCACCTCCAAACCAAGGAAGAGAAAAACAACAGCACAGGGATTAACTCTAAAGCTTTTTCTCTCTATAGTTCAAAACTTGCCAGCAGCTCTCTACAATTCAATTGAAATTACACACTGAAAAGGAAAAATAAGCAAGTGGACGTTCTCCCCTGAGAGAGCAGAAAAATCGGAAGAATTTTTGACTGTCAGAATCATGGCAGGTGTAGGTATGTGCCAGCTGCTACAGACGTGCCCTACTGTCTCACTTCCTACTCATCTGCTGGGATCACTGTGGGATACATCTTGAAAGGCACAGGAATAAGATAAAGAATAAAAGCACTTGATGTATTAGCTACTTCTCTCACTCGCATGGCCAAAAAAAAAAAAAATCTCCTTTGTTCTGTTTTCGTGGATACATTAAATGCATTCAAAAACAGGAGGATTTTCTGCTCCTTCCATCTTCACGGAACCAAGCCATAGCTGTATCAATTTCACTTATACCCTACAACTTCCCCTGAAAAGTTATGAGTGCCTTCTGGTAGTTCCCTCACAGGACCATACTTGCTTAGCTTCAGTAGTAAGTAGAACAAATGTGAAGGTTGTCATGATAATCTGTTACCCTAAGACAGTGGTTCTCAACCTGTGGGTCCCCAGATGTTTTTGGACTTCAGCTCCCAGAAGCCCTGAGCATTGACCATAGTGGCTGAGGCTTCTGGGAGCTGAAGTCCACAAACATCTGGGGACCCACAGGTTGAGAACCATTGCCCTAAGAAGTGGGGAACTTGAGATCTACCCACAGTGCCAGCATCCCCTTCGAATTTGGGGGGATTATAGCTCAAAAGAGGCCTGTGAGAGGATGGTAACGGCAAGATCTTTTCACCTGTATATATCAGTACTAATTGTAGAGAAGAATCCTGTTAAAAGTTAAACAGAGTATTTTATTTGGGAATTAACAGACACACAAGAAATAAGACACTCTCAAGAACCATACAAGGCTATCAGAAAGTAAGGCAAGAAGGGGTGGATACAGACAGGGCCATAGTTACCAATCCTGAAGCAGAAAATTTAAGCAGAATGGCTCAGACAACAAATCTGAGGGTAGTAAGAACAAACAGAGTTCTGGGAATCACATATTATATCCAAGTACTACAATTTACTGCAGCTGGACCTGAGGGTTTTATACTCTATTTCCTACCCTGAAGGAAGGAGCATGGATAAAGTGTAATGGCTTTCCCACTAGGTTGACAGAGGAGTCCAGAACGGGCTGATTGTCTTAGCTCCTGGTGATAAAACATTGATGGGAGTACTGACAATCTCTTAATGTTTTGATCAGGCAGTGTGAATGACGAAGGTCTCAGTAGGATATGCTCACAGTAGGGGTCCTGATTGTTTCAACTGGGCAGTTTCACCTGCTATTGTTTTCGGGAGTGCTCACCACTTACAGTTTTTGAAAGGATTATCCCAAGCCCATCAGCACTGGATTTCCCATCTAATCCTCTCTGAACTTATGACCAGGTCATGTCTGAGGTCATCTTGACCTGGCCTATGCTTACAGCCAGAGCACCTTCAAACATGTGTTCCAGCCATGAAATATGTCCAATTATGAAAAAAGCACATCCCCCAGAGTGGAGATGTATGGTGTGGTAACAAATCCATGAAAAGAAAACAAAATTCACAAATAGGAACAACTATAACTCTGGAGGGAGCCAGTATGGTATAGTGGTCTGACTGCTAGACTAGGACTCTGGGAAACCAGGGTTCAAATCCCTGCTTGGCCATTGAAACCCAGTAGGTGATGTCAGGCAATTCACACTCTCCCAGCCTCAGAGGAAGGCAAAGGCAAACCCCCTCTAAACAAATCTTACCAAGAAAATCCCATAATGGGTTCCCCTTGGGATCTCCATAAGTCAGAAACAACGTAAAGGAACACAACAATAGTATGCAAGCTTCTCCAGCTCTCCAGAATTCCCCATCAGGCTAAGAGTTGAGAAGCATGAAAGTCCAGAAATTGGACTAGGTGTTTAACCCACAAGGTCTATGGCTAAACTAAGTCCCAAAACATATTTGATGAAACAGATTTAGTGAGTTAGTGGAAGGTGTGTAGGAATCACATGGCATCTAGTCATGCCTGTTGAGTTCCCACTTTTCGAAACACAAGCAGGGGCAATGAATCCACTCTTGGTTTCTTGCCCAGTCCCCCTGCAGCTGCTCCAAGTTGTGTGGAAGGTAGGGGACCCCATCCCAACAGAGGCCTCAGCATTGGGGCTGCTCTTGTACAACTCAAACCAGCTGCAGAGGGAGCAGCCATAAAATCAAGAGTGAATTCACTGCTTTCACCACAACACATCCACTGATCACCCCTGAATACAAGGCCAGGAGTCATTCAGATATGTGCCTTTGTCTTAGTTTCAAGGAAGGTGAAAGTGCAGCCTATGGGCCGCACAGTTCCCCCAGAGCTGTGACTGTGGACCCATGGACATTTATGTGGGCGCAGGGTCAAAAAAAAAAAAAGAACCCTGGGAGCACGGGGGCAGAATTCTGACATGTCATATTCCATCTAAGAACAGACAACTGCATGTGAATTGGTTGCAGAATTTGGCTGATGCAGCCAGAAACTGACTACGTCCATTGAGCAACAGCAAAAACAAACTACGTATGTAAAGGGAGCTTACACATGTATGACATCAACAGGATTCCAGTCCATGAAGTTGAGAGCTGGACAGAATTTTTTTTCCCAATAAATAAGTAATGGAGCTGTCAGTAACCGTGTTAAAGAACTTTTACATTACAACCTCATATACTCCAAGTGGGCCAGCTCCAGCTCTGGCCCTCAAACTGTTGATGTGGCCTCCATCCCTACCCCACTCCATTTCTTGGACTTCTCTTTCATAGCAAAATATACCATGACTTCTTTCTTTAGGAAACCAGCAGGAGCAATGATCCAAAAGAGCAGTGTTTTAATGTTAAAAAAAAAACTTGCAAATTGTAAAGTAAATTTCTTTTAACTTCTAGATTCTTTGGTGCTCTTCCTCTTTTGGGAGGAAGGCAGTGATGTATTTAAGTCTTTCACTCCAAGTCTTAAGTCAAGTCTCAAGTCTCTACCTTCAAGACTCAAGTCAAGTCTCAAGTCCTTGCAAGATACTTTATCCCCCAACCTCTGTTTCAGAATCTCTGGACAGAGTTAAATAAAGTCAGTTTTAACAATTTAAGTAGACTCAGCCCTCCACATTTGCAATTTTGCCATCTTCAGCTTCAGAAGTGAGGAATAGGATCCTTCTTACTACCCCTTCCCAAAGCTGGAGGCTTTTGTGCCCATTGGCATAAATAATCTGTAGCTTCAAAAGTGGGGAATGGTATCCTTCTTACTCTCCATTACTGAACCTCCAAAAGCTTTAGAAGGAAGGATCCTTCCTCTTCAAGCCTGTTGCCTAACACTGTTGCTGTTCTCCTTTGAGAGATGCACCCTGTACTCTGGGGGTGAGTCTTCTGCTCTTAGGAAAAGTTTTAGAAGTGGCCTCCGATACGCAGCAGGGACAGGCTGCTGAGCAGACCTCAAGCCTGCCTCAAGCCCATTGCCCAACCCATTTGCTGTTCCCTTCTGAGAAACACGGCCACACTTTGGGCTTGAGAGACAGATTGTCATGTGATCAGTAGGCAAAAAGAGATGGAAGCATTGTTCAAAGTCATAAGGTTTCTGGATGAATGTGTTATGTTACTGACCCAAGAGCAGCAAGTCAGTCACTAAAAATATGCAAGTCTCAAGTCGAATTCAGTCAGTGCATCATTTATTGCCAAGTTGAGTCTGAGTCGAGTCACTGAAGTGACTTAAGTCTGACTTGAGCCCAAGTCAGTCGAGTTGACTCTCCATCACTGGAGGAGGGAGGTATTTTCCACAATCTCTGTGGCCCCTGGAATACCCCAGGGGCTGAAAATTGGCCTCCAGACCTGCCAAAGTTGCCCACCCCTCATATACACCACAGTGAGTTGTTTTCAATTCAGTGTGAAGCTCAGTCCCTGGGATGTCAGAACAGAGTTGCCATCTTGGTTGGAATCCGATATGCAGCATTACCTGGGACTGATCCCCACTGAACTCAATAAGACTTCTGAAAGCAAAGGTGCCACGTCACGGGGGAGCCAATTAGATGAATCAATGAGCCTATGAGTAAAAATGGTGGTTGTAAATCAAATGACTATTCTTCCATTGTTTTCTGATGACACTAATCTGAAACCGTTGGAGAAGAATCATGTCTTTTGTTTAAAAGACTGCTTCTTTTTAAGACGGTGCTTAACACCCAGGAAGGTAAAGCATATTCACTGGATTTCTCATTTAGTGAGAAATGTTGGAAAATCGACAATCACCCTATGAGTTTTCACCTTCTGTGCGAGAACGAGATGAGGAGGTTTTCTCTTCTTTTTGTCAAGGTCCCCACAACTTGCCCAAGATGCTTTTGTGACAAATTAGTCTCTTTCCTTTTTGTTAAGCAAAGTTACTCACAGAAAGCACAGAAGGATTGGCTTATTGATCAAGCAGGGGCAAACTATTCTTCTGCTTTTTGAAGTCTATACAGCAAGGTAGCAGCAGTCCTAGTTTGTGCAAAACATATTCACCCAACTTGAGCTTTTTAAAAAACAGGCTCATAAATGCAAATACGCTTATTAAAAGATGCACAAAAAACAGTTGTTGTCCTGCCCAGTGGGGAGAAAAAAATGGTGAGACTTTTATTTCTACCTTGATGTCTCCTACCATCTTGTGCAATCCTCCTGGCTCCCATTCCATGGCTATCTCATATTCCATTCTTCCTTAACATCTCCATGCCACTTTTGCAATTAAATTACAAACTTGCAATTACAAATTGTAATTAAAAATGTAATTGTACTTAAAGAAAAAAATGTAAACAAATGCTGCCATTAATTATGGCACCGTTTTGGTTAATCACTAGATTTTTTTAATGGATCATCTAACCAACTAATCAACTGAAGATTACCAACCCAATCAACGAAAGTGAATTGCTAGATCTCCCTCCCAATTCCTAAAGCCAGCACTGTAGTTATCCCTATTTAACTCTGATGGATAGTTTTAGTTTTTTCTTCTCTTTCGTATGGCGGTCTATACCATACTGATCATTTTGAGGTTTTCTGGCACACAGAAAAGAGGGTGTCAGCAAATTAGCCAATTATACATGTTCCACCTGGACAGTCCATCAAAAAGCTAATTTTGCCTGGACTCACTGTCCCTTTCTTTCTCTATCTGGATATGCATCTGAATGATGGAAAACTCTACTCCTCTTCATAAAATATTTTACTAAGGAGTCAAACACATCTAATAGACCCATTTCTCATTAAAAAGGTCAATGCAATGAACATCAGATGCTGTATAACTAACTGTCTGATTCGATTTGTTAGGTCAGGCCTGACTAACCCAATCTCCCAACTGGTGCCGGAATTCATTTCTAATGAACTAAAGGAGGGAAGCAATTTTATAACAAACTGTTAGAATTAGCAACTCCAGCCCTTTCTCATGCACATATACACATTTTTTAAACATCCTCCACCATATTGATCAAATCAAATATTCTTCATTATGCAAGATTGAGCAACTTTCTGACATTACATCTTACCATTTCGAATCTATATGCAATGAACCCTAAAGCCCTCAAGGAATAAAAATTAAGTTTTTGCATATTTGCTAAATCATAAGGTCGGGATGATGAGGAAGGAGGGAAGGAAGACATGCTTCACAGATGAGTTGCATGCAAATCTGTCTATCTAATCAATTTTTATAAGAAAAAAATTAAAAGCTAATGCTTTTCTCCAAGTAACATGCATCCAGAATCCTTTTGTAATGAAGTCAAAAAGACACTGTACAGAAAACTTAATCAAGGGCCAAAGGCAGAATGATTCTGGAGCTCAAGCAATGGAGGCCTGCAGCAAATTATATTTGTGGTTGTGGAAGCAACATGATTTCTCTGAGAACTATGTTCCTAGAAAAAGAAGTTCAGCCCTTTCCCCTGTGCCGTTTTGCTGATTAGCTCATCTTCCACAGCTCACACTTGCTATTTGATAGGGATATTACAGTTAAAGGGTTGGATTAAGATCTAAGAAACCTAGGCCCTTTTCTGAAGTTTACCCCTGTCCCGGCAGTGTCTGGTGACAATGGCAGCAGCAGCAACTCTCCTGGGAAAGGAATGTGATGGAGTGCTCCCCTCTGCTCCAGCTCCCTGCAGGAACCAGGAAGTGTGATGGCCATGCCTCTTCCGGGTACTGTCCCAGGCTGTGCTGGGGCAGGAAGTACAGCCATTACGCTTCCAGGACCTCTTCAGTGAAGGTAAGTGTGGGTGTACAGCAGGAGGGCAGCGCAATCACCGGTCACTGATGGGAAAAACCCATCAATGATTTGTGTCATGATCACACCTCCTGAGGACGGGAGAAGGATGGGTCTGGGACAATGTCATGTATAAGTGTCATCCTGGCTCACCCTTCTACCATCCTCACGATGGGTTGGGTGCCTTGCACAGAAAGGGCCTTAGTTCAGCATCCTATTTGTGACATAAGTAGTTGTAATTTGCGTCGTGAATGCAGGGTGCTTTTATTGGACAACAATTTAAAACAGATAAAAATAGAAATGGCCATATCCAGCTATCAGGGATGGAAGTGGATGTCCACACAGGGAATGTGTACTGATGTCTATCAGTAGGAAAGTATATGATTCGCAGTGAGCCTCTGCACATTCCATAATGGGGCCTGAGGTCCAACTAAGGATCATTTAGAGACCCAATGGAAGCACATTGTTTTATTGTGTGCCTTCAAGTCACTTCTGATTTATGGTGACCATAAGGCAAACCTATCACAGGGTTTTCATGACAAGATTTGTTCATGGATGGTTGTCATTGCCTTTCTCCAAGACTGAGTATAACTTGCCCAAAATCTCCCAGTGGGTTTCCAAGGGAGAGCGGGGATTTAGACCCTGGTCTCCCAGTATCCTAGTCCAATACACAAATCACTATACCTCAAGGGCTCTGTGGAACACATACTGATAGGGTCTCAGTTGTGCACATTCAACAGTGCTCCACATACATTGCACAACAGTGGTATCCAGTATAAAGACTGCATCAGGCAAGTGGAATGTAACTCTGGTGGTGATTATCTACTCCATGGTGTACCAAAGTAGGGTCACAGCCCTATTTTGGAATCCAACTTAACCATGATGCTCACTCAGTGCTGTGGACCACTCTTTCTCTACCAGCCTAGATTATCACATGGAAATAAAAGATAAACAGAGGAGAATAAAAATTTATTTGGAGAAGGTTTGCCATTGCCTTCATCCTAAAGAGAGTGGATTGCTCAAGATCACATGGCAAGTTTCCATATCTGAGTGGGGCTTTGAACCCTTGTGTCCTAGTTCAACACTCATACCACTACAGCATCCTGGCCCTGTCTTTAAAACCTGCAATTATAAAAGTAATTAAAAAAATTTTGAGCCATGGAACTAGGACTGAAACTATTGTCTTTTCAAAATTTAACTTTCCAACTTCTCTTGATGCTCTTTTTTCACTTTCGTTCCTCAGCTCCATAGCACATTTCACTGCACTTCTACTCCAGCATCCACCATTGGTACAATCTGATCTCTGCTGGCTTTGAAGATGGGAGTTCAGTTCATCTGTTTCTCCCTCTCATGCCAGGAAGCAGATCTTCCAAGAAAGTTACACTGGGAGTCCCATTTGCTGCCTGAACTCTGTTGTAATTACTTGGGATCGGAAGTCAGCATGTGCAAGAAAGTGGAATTAAGGTAGAGCAGGCAGAAACCACAGCCACATGCTTGAGAGCCATGTGCATCCCGTGGAGAGAGAGAGACAGCTTTGAAGGTATCAGGGAAAACAGGCTGTTTGATAGCTAAAGCAAAAAAGGAAAGCACAGATGCATGAAGGAGACAAAACAAAAAGTAGATAAAGCAAGTTCTAAAAGAAAAACCTGGAGGAGAGCAAGGCAGCTGGATATTTTCATGCAGTGGAAAACATCTGCATTCAGTTCAAGGTTGCAGAAGTACAATTGTGCAAGCAGTATGTGCATGTGCCTATGCATGTGATGCACATGTATAGTCTCATGTGCATTCAGTTATGTATTCAGTTACACATTGTGATTCAGCTTCACAACTTTATCATTCAGCACAAATGTGTAGTACAGTCAGTACATAACTGCATTGAAAGACTTATGCTAGGCAACCCTGATATAGGATTTCAGCCATTACATCCCCTTTCAGTTACCTTTTTTTTAAAAAAAAATGCTGTCAAGCTACAAGTGGCTGGTCTGTGGTACAAAACACAGCCCCTGTAGATGTCACTGTCTCCTTGACACCTAAAAAACAGCACAAGACACAACACAAGGAGGTACCTGAGCCATCCTTCACCATATAATGAGACCCCATCCTTGTAACTATGAAGCTAGGAAAAAGTTATAGCGATGCTAAAATAGGAGCAGAACTATCCCTTGTTAAACTGCAACCATAATCTACCTGAGTTATATACAGCAGGTCCCCTTTTCCATGGGGGATACTTTCCAAGACCCTCCATGGATGCTTGAAAGTGCAGATAGTACCAAAACCCTCCATAGAATCATAGAGCTGGAAGAGACTACGAGGGCCATCCAGTCCAACCCCCTGCCACACAGGAATGTACCACCAAAGCATTTCCAACAGATGGCCATCCAACCTCTGTTTAGAAACCAGCAGAGAAGGTGACTCCACTATACTCCCAGGCAGCATATTCTACTGTCAGACTGCATCAGGAAGTTTTTCTTAATGTTTAGATGGAATCTCTTTTCCTGAAGTTTGAAGCCATTGCTTCATGTCCCAGTCTCTGAACCAGCAGACAACAGGCTTGCTCCATCGTTCATATGACATCCCTTCAAATATTTAAACATAGCCATGAAGCCACTCTATGGTCTCCGTGAAGCTAGAAGGCTACTTCCCGTGATGCCAGAGCCATTTCCTGTGACAGTGTTGGTGGAGGGGCAATTAAAGTTGGAGGTGGGCTGGGAGGCAGGCAAGGTGCAGGTGGTAGGACACGGAGCAGGCTGTGTGAGTGCTGTCACCCGGACGCTAGGGAACAGACTGGGGTAAAAGGTGGGAAGAAGGTGAGTCTGTGAGGAAATAGGTTGAGTGCAGGTAACTGAAACCACTGAAAGTAAAACAACACGGGGGGAGGGACTAATATACCTTAGTTATTGGGAGGAAGAATTAATTGCAAGTAACCGGTTATTTGTAACTAATTATTTCCAAGCTCTGGGGTGACTCCTTTGTTACTCCAAAATGTGAGTGACCTAAGGTTCCACCCATGAAGCCACTATCAACACATGACAGTGGGGAACTAATTAGCTCAGATTAGAAGAATTGAGAGATGCAGGTAACTTAACAGGATCTTCCCACCAATGTTTATGGGGTCCTAGCAGGAAAGAGCCAGCCAGAGATTCCAAAATAAGTTAAAATGTGCTTTACTGAAAAAGGTTCAATCATGCACACACAATATCCAAACATGCACACACTCGCACAAGAGCTAACTGAAGGATAAAGGGAGGCGAGCAGAGTTCTAGGGAATGTGTGACCATTACTGATCTGGACAGCGATGAAGAAAGCAGCAATGTGGCTTAGAGTTGCACTTTAGGGTAGTACTTATTCAGAAATCAGAGCAACAGCATGGCATCCAGCAAGCAAGATACTGCATCAGACTGCTCAATATGGAGGGTTTTTATGCCCAAAATCTGCCTGGAGGGGTCTGTAATGGTAGACTGGTAAGGGAACAATACAGGTAGATGTCCCGGTGCAAAGAAGAAGGGCTGAAACAATCAGTGTTTTGGTGGAAACTTTCCTTTGCTATTGTGTAGTATCAGAGACATTACAGCTTCAGCTTAAGCCTATGTACTAGGTAACTTTAAAGATAATAGATAATAATCTGCCTGACAATGACCTTGGCTATGCCTAAAGGGGATCTTCTGACCTACTTTGCAGCACATAGATTAGTAAGTAATTTTCCTCTGCCCAGATCAACCTTCCAGTCACTTCGGAGTTCATTTTATATCAATACCAATTACTGTATTTTGCCAATTGAATCAGATTTTTTTCAGTTAAACTACATCAAATCTGGGAGGTGTGCAGGCTGGTAACACTTTCAGTTGTAGGAATTGCTGAAACTTTGAGAACAGAAATTCTAGAACATGGGTTTTGACATTCCAAAAAACAGTTTGGAATCCTAAAAACTCTATAACAATCCCAACAGCTCTCCAAAAAGCAGGAGGGAACACTAATTTATTAGAGACAGATGCCAGAATGCCAAGATGGCTCTCTGAGAAACGGCAATAATTGTAATATCTTCTTCTGATTCTCATCTGAGAATGTTGTCATTGCTGTTGGTCTTGTAGTTCAGCAGTATACCACTACCACTGGTTGTTAAACAATGTTGGGTAAGCATTATTAACATTCCTTGGTTAGGCTAGCAATAAGAGAACCATTTGTCTCTTAAATTAAAACTCAGCCATCAATGTGATTTAAAGGATAACGTGCTTCTGGTCCTGTGACAACAGCAGCAGCAGCAACAGCAACAATGGGAGTTCAATGCTACTTAAGGATTGATGGGTAAGCTTCCGACATCTTCTGTCAAAGGTAGGAAGATAACAAGAGAAACAACCAGAGCCACCTGCTCATGCTACACATGTACACACAATGTCATCTCTTGTTTCACTCTTCTGTCAATAAATAACCAAGGTATGCATCTCTGGCTGATTTGGTGTCATTTTGGAAGTGTGGCTTGAGCATTGATCCCAGCTTCTGTTAGAGATCCCAGCTTCTGCAAGAGCATAGTGCTTGAATAATGACCTCAAATGTAGCCCCATGCACTATTGCAAATCGGGCAAAACTATGGAAACTAGTAACAAAAACTACATCAGTCTCCTGTGAAAACAAATCCCATACCTTGCTGCAAAGACAAGTGAGAATTGCATTGGGTATTTCTTCTTTTTTCAACTGATGCTAACATTAATTTGCTAATTATTACATAGGCAGTGCTAAAGCCAGCACGGTAGAATGGTTTGATCACTGAACTATGAGTCTGGAGACCAGGGCTTGAAAGCCGACTCAGCCTTGGAAAACATTTGGGTGACCTTAGGCAAGTCACACTTTCTCAGCCTCAGAGGAAGGCAAGGCAAACCCCACCCCAAAATAAATCTTGCCAAGAAAATCCTGCGATAGAATTGACTTAGGGTTGCCATAAGTCAGACATGACTTGAAAGCACACAACAACATATGGACATTAAAGATACCTGGTAGAAACAGAATCAGTTCATTTGAAATGTGGTGTTGTAGGAGAGTTTTACAGATACCACTGACTGCTAAAATGACAAATGAGTGGGTTATGAGCAAATCTATTCTGAACTTTCACTAGCCAAAATGACTAAACTGAGACTATGACCGTTTGGACATATCACGAGATGATATGATTCATTAGAAAAGACAATAACATTTGGTAAGTATGATGTACAGGCTATCTCCAAGTTCAGAGAATTAGACTTAGAGGTTTCAAAAGCTTTATTCAAAACATCAAAGAAACAACAGCACACCTTGGCAATTGCCAAGGCTTGCAGAACATTGGATTTGCTGGGCTATAAAAGCCATTAACTTTCAAAATTAGGGCATGCTGTTATCCCATTTGTTAACAAATCAAAACAACCCTTTTCCTGGACCTTGCAGCCATGTCTGTTCATTCTTATCATAAAGCAGTACCATAACATTCCAGGGTTCTCAGTTTGGTCTATCACCATGTTTTCCTCCTACCTACCCAATGAAGCACCTAAGCCCTACAGCATAACCAATTGCCTAAAGCATGGCAGGGAGAGCACAGCCAATCTGACAGTCAGGTGGAAGGCAATGGGAAAAGAGGTAGAGCACATTACAAGAAGATAGATCAAGGAAGCCACAACCCTCAGTATGCAAAACCTAAAGGGTGCTTCTAATAAATGGATCCCTGGAGATCTCTCATTCATAAGATTGCCATAATTCAAAGTCAGCTTCACAGCAATTGAAAATAACACAGCTTCTAAAGTTTTTTTTTTAATCTCTGCAATATGATATTTTGTTTTTGTAAGCAACTATATTCAGGCAAGAAAACAGACAGAAAAAAGAATTTTGAAGCAGTTGATAGCCAACCAGTTATTTTTAGGAGACGAAATACCTCTTAGCAAAAAGAATAACATTACTGTCAATCAGATTTATAACAATGTTGATTAGCTGAATATTAAGACTAATACTTTCGATCCTGCCAGGATACAGTCTGTTAAAAATATGTTTATTGGAATAACTGGCCAGTTATGACTTGGAATTATTTAGTTAGAATTCTTTTGCTCCCTCCTTCATCAATAATACAGTTGCATTTCAGATTATCCTATAGGAACTCAAGATTAAACATTTTAGCTGAAATCGATCAATTGGTCTATTGATGATACAGAGTTCCTGAAAACAGTATGTTCCTCATCCAGAAAATATTACAAAAATGATGACATAGTAACATTCATCTATGCATTTAGAATACATTACAAATGGTGAGATAATTGCATGAGAAAGCAGTCAACAAAACTGCTTTGTGTTTAAGAATGGTATTTGAATAGGATTGAAATGCAAACAAAGATTGCACAGGTATTGCCTGTGAGTCATACTCCAATATGGTGCATTAATATCTTCTGTTATTATGGGCTTTTCCATCAGTGATTCACTAGGAAAAATCTAAGATGCATAATTTTAAAGTTCTTTCATGAACAGCCTAGCCTAAGGCCACCCCAAATCTGTATGAAATTAGAACAGCAGTTGAAATAATCTGAGAAGCCGCCACATACTGTGACATCAAGGCAGGACAACCAGCCTGAGAAAGGGGCAGACTTCAGAGATCAAGCATGTATGTGTGCCAATGAAGAAGACAGAGAACAAGGGGCCTTTCACACTGCACAATTATAGTACTTTGATTGCACTTTAAATGCCATGGTTCCAACCTAAGGAATCCTGTGAACTGTACTTTCATAAGATATTTGGAGTTTTATATCAGAGAGCTCTAGTGCCTTGAACTACAAAACCCAGGGTACCATAAGATGCAGCCGTGGCAGTTAAGTGGGATCACAGTGGCATAATGAGAAGAAAGTTAAGGGGAAAAACCCAGAGGTCAGATTTTACTACGACATCTTACTTCTCCAAGCATGAGGCCTTAGTATAGCTATCAGTATTAGAGTACTGGTAGGAAAATATCACAAATCATGTCTTACATACCTTATATTCTAGGCCTGATAAGAGCCCAAGAACACTTATGCTTTGTTGTCTAAAGGACTTGCTTACTTAGGTGTCAGAACCATGCCATAAATTCATCTTTCCTCTCCTCTTTTCTCCGTACAACAACCCTGTAAAGGGAGTTGGGCTGAGAGACAGACACTGATCCAAGATCTCCCAGTGATCTAAACTGTAAAACTAAAGGAAGATCTGAACCTAGGCTTACTTTTCCCTTTCCAGCATCTTAACCAGTATATCGTTTTAACTCATAAGTCTTGCTGATATCATTTGTATAAGGCAGGGTTCTTGCTATTTTGAAAAGCAAGAAAGAGGACACATTTATGAAACAACTACTTCAAATCACCAATCACTATGATGACTTTCACTTTAAATACACCTACCAGAAATTGCTAGCAGAAATATTCCTAACCTTTACAGTATTTAACTAACAATTTAACTGATTATTTAGTAATATTTAATAATACCAACAAGTGACCTCAGGTTGACTGATGGTAGTGACCCCATGAATTTATCATAGGGTTCTCTTAGGCAAGGAATATGGTGGTTTTAGCAGTTCCTTCCTCTGACCTCTAGCTTACAGCACTGGGCATTCATTGGTGGTCTCCCATCCAAATACTAACCAGGGCTAATCCTGCTTACTTTCCAAGATCAGATGGCATGTACTGCCTTTAGGGTATTTAGGCCAGCAATATCTCAACACAACCTGAGATTTTAGTCCCATTCCTTACACCTGGTCATCCACTACCCCAGCACTGCAGGTTCCCACAACAACCCTGTGAGGTAGGGTGGCAGCAAGTAAAACTGTTGAGGGTAATAGGTACAAGAGCCATGGATAGCAAAAGGTACAATAGATGAATGGTCTTGAAAATGGTAAAAGGAGGGGGATCTAAACTTCTGGGTATTCTCTAGGGGACAGGGAAGAAACTCTCAACCACTCCATACTACACAGAGGCTCTTTCCTTGCCAGAGTCGTTGTTGCCACCATTGTTCTGCCCCTTCTGCCTCTCTCCCATAAGTCCCAACAGCACAGAGTGATGGCATTAAATTCACAAGCTATTCTCTTGGCCATTCTTAGTGATAATATTCTCTATAGGGTACTTCACTTTGTCTCATAGATTTGCAATAATTAGACTTACGAACGCTGCTCAATTCCAAGTTCAGAAGTGGGGAGGATTGTAAAAAAAGAGAAAAAAAAACATTTTAAAAGCACCCAGACATTTAAATTCTAAAAAAGAGAACAAGCCCAAGAAAAAGAGGACATATCTTAACCCGATATAAGACAATCATGTTAAGTATCACAACCTTTGAAAAGAGTAATCTAAGTAAACCACTGACATATGGCACCTTTAAGACTTATGGGTTTGTGATAGTATTAGTCTGTTTAACCAAAAATAAAATTACAAAAAAAGTAGTCCTGTGTTATTTCAGTTTTCACAGGCTACAACCCACTTTCTTAGAAACATGGAGTATAAAGTAAGAGATTCAGGTGCATATACAATGAACATGGCTGGGGGGGTCGAATGTTTTCATAGGTAAAGTATTGGCTCTGTCAGTTATATGATTAATGACCAAACTGGAATGCATGGTTCCATTGACTGACTTTGTAAATAATAATCTGGATTTTGTTATAGTTAAACTTTACTAGTTGCATTACAGTGACTTCCTGTTTATTTCTTTTACCACACCAACTGTTTTCCTGCATCACTCTAATCTGCAGCCATGTTTGCTTCCATCTCTCTCTGTTGTTAGACCATGTGTTTGACTATGCACAAATATCTATAAGCAAAGATACTTTATATGTTTTATGGACAATAAGTTTATTTCTTTTCTCTGCTGGATTCTCTGGGTGAGTGGGGTGGGTCTGGCCCTGGACCCTTTACGCAACTCACCTTTTCTCAGCGCTGGGGTGCGGTACTCGCATGAGCAGCCTCTTGGAGAGGCCCTCACATCTGGGTTTCTTCAGCTCCACACAAGCTTCCTGCTCGTGCGAGAGCTCAGCTCTTCCTTTGCAGTGCAGCCTGGGACCTTCCCAGGTTGCACTGAGACAGGAAGTGTGACCGGATCGGCTGCCGAGGCTCCGCACGCATAGCAAGTGCGCACGGAGCCCCAGAGTAATGTGCAACTGCACACCATTTTCAGCTTAAAGCCGAAAATGAAAAAGTGTGTGAGTGGTACCTGCCAGGCCCTTAAGCGTCACACAAATGTGAGTGCGTCATGTGGACCGCTCCTCACATTTGCGCGACGCTCGAGGGGCCCTTTCACATGGAAAATGCCATGCGAAAAGGGCCCTGGTTATTGTTCATCTTCAGTCTTGTCGATTCAATTACTGTGCTCTGCTTGAGAGATCTACCACTATCTCTCACATTTCCCAACTAATGTTCAGTCTCCTTCTTTCTCATATCGGACATGTGGAAAGATACTCTGAAAAGATAAGAAGAGACCTTGTTTTTGTTGTTTTGTGCCTTCAAGTGTTCCTAACTTATGGTGACCCTAAGGAGAACCAATCATGGGGTTTTCTGCAGTTAAGAGTGTGTGACTCACCCAAGGTCACCCATAGAATCATAGAGTTGGAAGAGACCCCAGGGGCATCGAGTCCAACCCCCTGCCACACAGGAACACCCATCAAAGCACTCCCAACAGATGGCCATCCAGCCTCTGCTTAAAAACCTCCAAAGAAGGAGACTCCACCACACTCCGAGGCAGCATATTCCACTGCCAGACAGCTCTGACCATCAGGAAGTTCTTCCTGAGGTTCAGGTGGAATCTCCTTTCCTGCAGCTTGAATCCATTGCTCTTTGTCCTAGCCTCTCGAGCAGCAGAAAACAAGTGGAAAACCCAGTGGGTTTCCATAGCTGAGCAGGAAATCGATCCCTGTCTGCAGGATTTAGTTCAATGCTCAGACCGCTACACCACACTGGCTCTGCTTCACCTGATTTTAGACGCACAATATCCTTTCTTGAATGAGTTTGCTACAAACAAAAATGAGATGTAACACCATAGTAATGCTTTGTTAATCTTTCTATTTATATATTATATGTTGATTTACATTATATTTTATCTTACTTTTCTGTAAAAGTGGGATTTAATTAAAAAAAATTTTTTAAAAAAATAGCCATTAAAAACACCTGTTGATGATAACGCAGATATCTAGGTAATAGGTACATTTTTATCCAGCGGAGAATGGCCACATTCAGTTCAAAATTGTGGAAGTGCAGTTTCACATGTGGTGCTATTGTACATGAGGACAAACACTCAATTGTGTATTCAGTTGCACATTCAGGGGTGCATTTAGTTGCATCCCATTACCATTCAACACAATGGTTCTGTTGCATGAACAACCCATAACTCCACATTCAAGGATTTATACTACAGAACCCTACTTGCCCTACCTAATGTTACATGTAGGATCTCAGGCACTGTACTACAAGCAATTGTTCTTGTTGTTTCTTCACACTCTAATATAGTAAAGAATCCTTTTTCTAAAGTGCTGATTGTGTGTGCACATATCTTTGTGTTATGTATTTCATTAGGAAAAGATACATTGGAATTGGAAACCAATACAAATATGAAAAGTTGAGGCAGGTGTGTTCCTCCCCGCGCAGGCTAATGTATCCATTCGTAAGGCAGTCAGTCACACTGAATTTCCTTCCACGGTGTTTAGTTGGTTGCTCTGGTGAGAGTGAAAAGAATCTCAAAACAAAGTACAAAAAGTTAGGGGATCATCCCACCGCCTGCAGGTCTTTGCTTTTCCTTCCATCTCCTAGCATTTTCCGCCAGCTGGCATTCATGTTCAGAGCAGTTTGAATAATGCTTCTGGCAGATGACTGACAAAGTCTCTCTGCCTTCTTGAAATTCCCCCCAACTGGCTACCCAGCATGTCATTTATTGCACCATAAAGAACTGGGGATTCATTTCATCTGATGGGAAGAACACTATGAAAACCCAAGCTGCTTTAATCCACTCACAAATTGGAATTTTCTGCAGATACTGGCCAGTATTCGACATCAACCACCTGGTTAAGTACATTTAATTAAGTAACATTTCCTGACTTGATTTCCCCTGCCCTCCACACACACACACACACACACACACACCCTGTGCTGGCAGCCAGCCAAGGCTCTCCAACAAAGACTTTAGCAGCAGCCGCAGACAAAGTTTACAACAGTTTGTCAACCAGTTACTGTTTGTTGTTTCAGCAGTCTGAGTCAGCAATAAATTCCATGTGATAGTACAAACGAGTATCCAGCAGTGAAGTCAGCACACAGAGCAAGGGTCAAGGTTTCCAGGAACATGAGTCAGGGATCTGAATGCGGGATACATCGCTGACACCGCTGACACCAGTTGTCTGCAACAGATTTCTTCCTATCCTCTCTCCTGTATTTATGGGTCGACAGCCTACCCCAGCTGTTTGCCTAATTAGTGCATCTTCTCTATATAAATGCTCTGAATCTTATGGGTTCTTCTGTTTCCATCTACACTGGGCTGCAGTAAGTGTTGTCCTGTTCATGTCTCTGTGTCGTGGCTGTTGGGAAGGGTCCAGTCTATGGCCCTTTTCGCATGGCATTTGCCATGCGAAAGGGCCCCTGGAGTATCATGCAACTGTGAGGAGCGGTCCACATGACACACTCGCAATTGTGCGATACTCCAGGGCCTGGCAGATGCCAATTGTGCACTATTTCATTTTTGGCTTTGATCCAAAAATGGTGCATGATCACACATCACTCCAGGGCCCCACGCGCACTTGCCATGCTTGTGGAGCTCTGGAGCCATGGCACTCACGCTTTCTGCCCAAGGCTGCACTGCAGAAGGAAGAGGAGGGGCTTTCACACTACCTGCTCGCAAGCAGACAGCAGCTGCGGAGCTGGAGCAACGGGGACACGAGAACTTCTTGCAAGAGGCTGCTCGTGCGATCCCTGCACTCCAGCTCCGCAAAAAGGTGAGTTGAGTAAAGGGTCTATGTTTGCACTTGAGTCCTGGGACTGGGGCATGACACCTTGATGGAAACGTCATTCACTCAGGTTTCAATTACCAGCAAAATGGACTTCCTTCTCCCAATGTAGCTGATGTAAAGTAGGTTGGAAAAAAAAATAAGGTCGTCAATAGTATCACAATTATGACTAAGCAGTGATTGTGAATATGGAACAGTTCAGTCACATTCAGAACAGTTACACAGATGTATTCTTCAATAATGAAGGCACACAACAATGAAAGCTCATGTGAATATGAAAACCAACTAGTCTTAAAGGTGCTGCCACATTCCTCCTCCCTCCCTCCTCCTTCCTTTTTAGGAGGTTGCCTTGTACTGAGCCAGACTATCTAGAACAGTATCATTAACTCTGACTGGCAGAAGATCTGGGCTTGTTCAGCTTGATGAAGAGACGACTGAGGGCTAACATCATTGCACTCTTCAGATACCTCAAGAGTTGTCACAAAGAGGAGGGAGCAGACCTCCTGTTCTCTGCTAGAGGGTAGGACCAGGTCTAATGGTTTGAAGTAACAAGAGACTAGCTAGATTTCCATTGAACATTAGAAGGAGCTTCTTGATGGTAAAGCAGTTCAGAAACAGAACGAATTGAATAGAGAGGATTGGGGTCTTCTTCTCTTGACCTCTTCAAAAAGAGGCTGGACAGCTGCCTGCTGGGGATGCTTTAGCTGGGGATACTGCATTGAGCAGCAGCCCATGAAGCCCCTTCCAATTCTATGGCCCTTTCCGCAGCGCCCTCCCATCTCACAATGCAGATGGGAGAAGGATGGGACCGCGACAACACTGCTGCATGACATCATTGCAGTCTTGTCCTGTCTCCAGGTGGCACGATCATGGATTAAATCATTGATAGGTTTTCCTTGTCAATGACACATGATTGCACCACCATTCTGCACTTACCTGTCTTGCAGAAGTCACAGAAGTGCGATGGCTGCTCTTCCTGCCCCAGTGCAACCTGGGAAAGTATCTCGCTGTGCTGCAGAAGGAAGAGGCATGGCCATCACACTCCCTTCCACAGGGAGCCAGCAGGTGTGGACTGGAGGGGAGCTCCCGTTGTGCCCCCCTCCCAGCAGAGCCACTGCTGGGATCTCCACCAGACAACTTGTGGAAAGGGCCCAAGATTCTATTATTCTAGATCTATTCTATTATTCTGTAATAATAGGTCTATTCTATGATTTGTGGCTCCACTTGGAGATTCTTGGTATTCTCTAATAACCTTCCATCCAAGTCCTAACAGATACAACCTTTCATAGGCCCTTTTCGCACGCTACCCATTTGCGCGGCTGGTGGGGGCGTCTCACGTGAAAAGCCTCAGCAGGAACGCTGCCGCTTCCCTGCTCCTTTGTCCCACAGCTCGCTTCCTGGTCGCGCGACCGTCACGCTAGCGCCCCGCCCCTTCCTTCCGCAGCACAGCCTGAAAGCTGTAGGCTGCGCTGGGGGAGGAAGCGCGACCAGCCCGGCTCGTCCGATGCACCGCACAGCAGGTAAGTGCACGAGGGCCCCAGGAGCACTGCACGACCGCGCAGTATTTTCGGCTCCTAGCCGAAAATAAAAAAATCCGTGCACGCCCCGCTTTAGGCTCATGAGCATCGTGTGAATGGGAGTGCGTCGTACGGACTGACGCTCCCATTCACGCAACACTCAAGGGGCCCTCTCTCAACAGAAACTGCATGCGAAAAGGGCCATAGGTTCTGAAATCAGAAGAAATTGGGTAACATGAGATACCACAATGATGAATAAAATAACATAATAAGGCTTAGATCATATTCACATTACACAATAATAGCACTTTGATACTGCTTTAACTGTCTTGGTTGCTTCCTGTGATATCCTAGGATTTGTAGTTTGGGGAGGGACTAGAGCTCTTTGGCAGTGAATTCTAAATTGTGAATCCCAGGATTCTGTAAGATTGAGCCACAGCCATTAGAGTGGTATAAAAGTTTTACCATTGTGTTGTGTGAAAGTTATGACTATCCTTTGAGCCCAGAGCTTGGAAACATTACTCCTAGAATTCCCAAGCCTGCATAGCCATGCCAGCTGGGAGTTTCATGGAGCTGTAGTCCCAAAAGGTAACTTTTCGAAACTCTGCTTGGACCTCACCATAGCTAGAGTGTCGCCTAGCTATCTCTATCTTTGCAATTCTTAATTCCTGAATTTGCCCTCCTTCTCCCTCTGCCTCCTTCGGCTCTGTTATTTTATATTCTACATACATATGTATTTCCTTCTCCTGGGATTGTGGGCCAATCCTCGGGTCATTTTAATTTAATTTTTTTTTATATAAGTGTGGCAGTGGATATACATACTGTGCTCTGTCATGCTAGGTAGTGTGAAAAATAATAAAAAAGGAAGGAGGGAAAATGTTGAAATATTTTCTCTGAGATAATAGAAAATCCAAGATTGTTCAGGTTCACAAGGAGCATGCATCTTGTTTTAAAAGACAGTCATGCTTCCTGCAGATTTCTCAGTAAGCAATTCTCCTTTTGAAAAGGCTATCCACATTCCTTGGGCTAAACTTAACTGTTGATTCCAGCGAGAGCACACCAATTGAATAAATGGAAGATATATAAGTATTGATTTAACAGCCCCCCCCCTTGATTCAGTAACTCTGCTGTATTTGAGACTAAGTACCTTTCTGCACTACACTGTTATAGTGCTATTATTCCACTTTCAACATCCCGTGGCTTTCTGGAGTTTGCAGTTTACTGAAGCCAAAGAGCTCTCTGGCTGAGAATTCTAAATGCCCATCCCTAAACTGCAAACCCCAGGATTCCATAGGATGTTGGAAGTGGAATAATAGCACTGTAACAGTATAGTGTGGAAAGGCCCTAAGAACTGGATTTAGCCCAGGGTTGCCAAGTATCCCTTACTGTATTATCTATGGTTGGAAGACTTTTCCTTTTACACAGATTGCCATAAAATCCCATATTTGGGGATGTGGGCCCTTCTTATAGATATTCATATGTGCATCATGTAATATATGAATATGGAGAATATGCTCATTTTACAGAGAAATGCATGGCTAAGTTAAATGAAATCAATACTTTCATCTGGTATTTAAGTAGAAGACAAACTCATTAACACCTGCTTCCTGATTGTCAACCCTGTATGTCGTGAACGTCAACTGTTGCTTCTTGCTGTTTTGAAAACCTGGCAACAGTAATTTAGTCCTTTGTTTCAAGTACGAAATACTTCTTCATACATCTCATCATTAAGGGTATGAAATTTCTTATCACATTATATGCTAATAGTTACCAACTTAGATAACTTTAAAGTGGAGTTAGAGTAATTCACGGAGAACAAGGCTATCATTGGCTTCTAAGTCATGAGGATCATAGGCAAGATGCCTTTGAATACCTGATGCCGTGGGAAAAACAGTGGTAGGTGGCCAGCAGAATCATAGAATTGGAAGAGATCACAAAGGCCATCAAGTCCAACCCCCTGCCATTCAGGAATACACAATCAAAGCACTCCCAACAGATGACCATCCACCCTCTGCTTAAAAACCTCCAGTCTCCACTAAACTCCCAGGAAGCGCATTCCACTGTCCAACTGCTCTTACCATCAGGAAGTTCTTTCCTGAAGTTTGAAACCATTGCTTTGTGCTCCAGTTTCTGAGCAACAGAAAACAAGCTTGCTCCATCTTCCATCTGACATCCTTTCAAATATTTAAGCATAGCTATCATGTCACCTCTTAACCTCCATTTCTCCAAGCTAAACATACCATGCTCCCTAAGCCACTCCTCACAGGGCATGGTTTCCAGCCTTTTACCATGTTGGTTGCCCTCCTCAGCATACATTCCAGCTTGTCAATATCTTCTTGAATTGTGGCGTCCAGAAAAGGATACAGTATTCCAAGTGAGGTCTGACCAATGCCGAATAGATTGGTGCTAATACTTCCCTTGACCTGGACAATATTCCCCCATTGATGCAGTGTAGAATTGCACTGGCTTTCTTAGCTGCTGTATCACACATCTTCTATTTCTGGACTGGATAGTGACTGGACTGTCACTGAGCGAACAACAAACTGTACTCCATAGGCCTCTGGTCTGAAGTATCAGGGCTCGTCTTGTGTTCTTTAAGTCTGTAGGATTCTTTAATTAAAGAAATGAAGTTCTCTATATTCCCACTTGCAGAGGGAAAGTATTTGAGTTATATATCGGTCCTATCCACTGAGCCTAGCAACACATAACTGGGATTTCTTGAGGGTGTCACTGTTGCATTCCCCATTTAAACCTCATCCTTGAAAACAAAGACAATAAATCAGTGACCATAAAGCTTGTGTTGGAAGGTTCATGAGAATTGCAAGGGTCGTGAGGTCTTAGCCATAATGGAGTGTTTCCCCAGATTAACAGCCTTGAAGCAGCCACCCTAAAGGGCCCAACATGCTACGTAAACCATATTTGTAAGTGACATATTGATATAATAAAGCCACTATTTGCACTGTTCAAGATGGCCAAGGGGCATAAGCAAAATTGCATGAATATATACAGCCAAACCAAACAAGAACAGATTTGTTTTTTAAATGGCAAAAGAAATAGAGTTGACATGAAGTTTAGCCAATATTTCAGGTTTTACGGGTGTTGAATTGCATTAAGTCCAATTGTTTAAAAAAATAATAAAGAGGAAAAACTAAGCTCACAAGGAAGACTGATGTCTCTGCCTAAGGTTTAGTTAGTATGGCAACACCATTCAGAATACAGTGGTCTTTCAGAATACAGTAGGCCCTCAGTAGCTGCTAAGGTTTGGTTCCAGGACCACCACCACCACCCCATGGATACCAAAATTCGTGGATGCTCAAGTGCCATTATGTACAATGGTATAGTAAAATTGTGTCTCTCATATAAAATGGCAAAACCAAATTTTGCTTTTGCGGTTTTTTTAAAAAATATTTTCAAGCCATATTGGTTGAATCTGTGAATACAGAATCCACGGATAGGGAGGGCCAGCTGTAAATGCAAAGTTTGTCTTTATTCTAACAATGTAAGTAGCATTCTTTGACCATTGGTCTGCCTAGTTTAGGCTCAAACTCAGAGATGAGAATCTATGCATTGACATTCTTCCTGTTATTGGGGGGAAGGGGGTAACTTAGAATCCAGAATTAAAGCATCTTTTTCTCCCCCAATATCCTTTCATGTAATATTGTGTCATTTTCCTGGAAACAATATGGAGAAAACACATCCACAGGGATGTCAAGAATGGGTTCAGGTCCTGGTGGAAAAACAATTCGTTTCCCTGATGTTTGTTCATTCCCTTGTCTTTGTGGGGAAGAGAGTCCCTCTAGTCAATGTCGACCCACAACCAGCATCCCGCTAAGCCACCTGCTTCATGTCACCATCACCTGGAAGCTGCTAACTCCTGCACCACATGCCCTTCAGCTGCCAATCTAGGCCAGCCAGGAGATGTTCAGGAGTTGCTCACAGAGGACCTGGTGATATATCAGGAAAGCTGTTTGGTCAGGCCATGGAGGTAAAAGGCACTGCTTTCCTGTTCTGGCATTTTCCTCATCCCCACTTGTTCTAGGACAAATAGGGCTTAGCTAGCATAGGGTTAATTTTCCTTTGCATGTATAAGCCCTCTGGCCTCTCACCTAAAATCTCAACTGTTGCTCTGTGTTATTTAAAATGATTGGCTGTGGTGTCCAGACCGTGTGACACCCTGGAGTCAGTCACTGGCCTTACATAAAAGACCATGCCTCTTTTTTTTCCCCTTTTGCAATCTTGTTTTTAGCACCTTCTCTCTGCTATGCTAGCCTCTCATCAAGAAGTTGATGAGTTAAAAATGAAGCTATTGTCTTCTCTAATCCTTTTGTTAGTTAGTTAGTTAGGATCTAGTTTCTCCAATGCATATGTAATTGTAAAGTTCATTAGTAAATCTTTTAAGTTTAGAACCTGAAATTGCTTGCCTTGTTTTGCTTTCAAGTCAGCCTCCAGTTCAGGGAAGCCACACAGAGATTGGGAGATACTTTTTCTGCAGCTCTGCTAAAAGAAGGCTAATTTCTAACAGTTTTAGCTTTCATAGAATTTCCCCAAAGGGCTAACACCCTGGGAAACTCTAACTCCCAACATTTCCTACTCTTCCTTCTCCTCTGAGCAGTTAACGCCACATTGGACTGATCACCTCTGAGTCTCTGTTTCCAGCTTCCACCACCATTGCTGGAGTCATTGTGTTTAACCTAAACACCACCTGCTCACCCCCAGTCATTCCCTTCCTCGCATTTGCTGGTGCTACTGCATCTCTTTGCTGACCTGTGCCTTCATTTCATTCACTTGGGCCCCAGCCTGCTCTCTCTTGCATCAAGAGCAGATCAGCTAAGAATCTTTATTATTTTGTAATACGGAAATGTTGCATATCATTATTATTTTCTTTGAAATTCACCAATTTTACATTGGATGTCACAAACAATCAACAAATAATGGTATAACCAAGAAAGACAAAAGCATAAACAATATAGCTAGACTGCTGGACCCCAGTTGTTTGTACTGGCTTTTCCCCAACCCTTGGTGCCCTGGTTGTCCCAAACCACCCCCCTCCAAAGTCTGCCGCCTCCCTTGCCATCCTCACCAGAGGTTTTTTCATTCTGTAATGGGTGCTGGCTGTGAGTGATGCAAAGTACAAAGGAAAGTAATAAGAACAGCATGGAGGGAGGAAGAGGAAGAGGAAGCCATGGCATCCTATCTGAAGGCAGTTGTCAGCTGCTGCTGCTGCTTCTCCTCCTCCTCCTCTGAATTTCATTGCTAAGGATCAGCTGTTTCATTTTGTCTCTGGGTTACTCCTTGGCCTCATACTTTGGCTAGCTGGAGCATGCTTTAGAACATTTGTCTTCTTTGTTGCCCACTAACTTGCAGGCCACAGATAAGCTGTTCATGGAATCATAGTGATGGAAGAGACTGCAAGAACCATCCAGTCCAACCCCATGCCCTGAAATGAATTACCAGTCCAGTTGGCTTTAGTAAATGCAGGCAGAGAGCATAGGGTATCATCCTTTTCTTTGACTACATCAGCAAAACGTTTGGGCTCAGCCCTACCTGACATTAGCACCTAGAACTCTCAAGCAGCCTCTCAGGATATAGCATCCTGACAGGGCCTAATAGCACTTCTACCTATCCTTGGCTGGGTGTGCTAAGCTGTCCTTAATAGCCATGGGCTACTAGTCATAACAGTTACCTTCAGAAAAATGGTTGTTGTTACTACTTTGTGTATATCCCATCTCCTTCCCAAAATTGGGATTCAGTGGAAGCCTATAGCTGCGTCTTACTGAACGTTTACTAAGAATGTAAGATGTACAATTTCTGACATACGAGATATACAATTCTGGGCACCTCAATTCAAGAAGGATATCAACAAGCTGGAACGTGTCCAGAGGAGTGTGACCAAAATGGCGAAGGGTCTGGAAGACTATGAGGAATAGCTTAGGGAGCTGGGTATGTTTAGTCTGCAGAAGAGAAGGTTAAGAGGGGACATGATAGCCATGTTTAATTATTTGAAGGAACGTCATGTCGAGGAGGGAGTGGGCTTGTTTTCTGCTGCTCCAGAGACTAGGACAAGGAGCAGTGGATTCAAGCTGCAGGAAAGGAGATTCCACTTGAACCTCAGGAAGAACTTCCTGATTGTCATAGCTGTCTAGCAGTGGAATATGCTGCCTCAGAGTGTGGTGGAGTCTCCTTCTTTAGAGGTTTTTAAGCAGAGGCTGGATGGCCATCTGCTGGGCATGCTTTGAGGGGTGTTCCTGCATAGCAGGGGGTTGGACTTGGTGGCCCCTGGGGGTCTCTTCCAACTCTATGATTCTATGATTCTAAGTCATGTAATGTTAGGTAAATGTTAAGCTAGATGAAGAAATGTCTGTGTTCCTCCCTATGGTGAATATGTAAATGCATTTTTACTATTTGGTTCATTTTAACAAATTAATTAAAAGAGAAATAGAGTGTTAATTATTACATATAAAAATCCAGAGATTCTCATACTTAAGAGTACTTAAGTGGACTGTTGATGCTAAATCTGACTATTTGAACTATTCTTCTGTGAGGTGGAAGCACAACTACCATAAAGTGACGAGAGGGACCTCCAATCATACCCACCAACAGCTCCCAGATGAAAACTGGGATGTGTGTGGTCAAGATGGCAAGAGATATTAATGAGGAAGCGTATACAATCTAGGAGAGGCAATCTGGTTTTTCCTGAGTCTACAGGGAAGATCAAGATTCTTCCCCTTCATCACCTCTTCTCCTGCTGAGTTGAGTGCAACTGCTTTTGCACTTTGAATTATCTTTAAAGCAATTGTTATCATGCCATACAGCCCCACTCCAAGATATGATATAATTGATCATGAACATTAGTTAATTGGCACAAAACATAAATCACACATTTATGGCTGGAAAGCCATGTCAGCAAAGAGGACTGGCTGAACACATGCAGAATTAGGTCAGAGGGGACCTCAGCGCATGACCAGGCCATAAGTTCACTGAAGATTAGTTGGAGAACTCAACTAAATGAGTTTGAAATGATTCTCTCAATAGCCCAGACCTAGAAAACAATAACCACTGAAACTCCCAGACAAAGCAACAATGACCAACATCCTGCAGCCTCCTTCCTGCCGAACCGCCCCTTTTGTTTCCTTACCTGCCCAGACATTACAACTCCCATCAATGCTTTGTCACCTAATGCTAAGACCATGAGCCAGCTCCGAAGCCCTTTGTTTGCTCTTCCACAGAGCCATTAACACGTTCTCCTTCAGGGCAGAGAAATGGTATTTAAACCCTAGCTCTAAACCCAGACTCTCGTTCCTCCATGCTGCCCTCAAACCCTCGTGTTTGAGCCATTTTGCCTTGATTTTCTTCTCTTCGGGATTGGTAAATATCACCCACTTTGTCCTAACTCCTCACTATCCATTTTTTCATCCTTTCCTTCTGTTAGCCTTGTACGGTTGTGAGACTGCTTGAATCTTGAGTGTGTTTGTGATTTTCCTCCAATAAAACATTCTTTTAACCTCCAACTGGTGTCTCTGCATTAGTGTACCGGTATACACAGATGAAAAGATCCCAGAGTTACCCCTCCTCTTGCAGGTCTCCCTTTTTGAGCAATAATTCCCCACCTTTCCATGGAGGCATTGGCATTGTGGGTATACCCCTGAGTCACTCACCTTTTGGGGTAACACAGTTGAAGTAAGCGGAGAACAACAGGCAAAAGAGAAAAGAGAGAAACTGGGACATTTAGAAAAAATCTGAGAAAGTTGGATGGCAAAGAACTGACTGAAGCTGTCTCTGCCAAATTGGGACAATTGAGAGTATGAGACACTAGTTGGCTGATAAATTAAATTTTTAAAAAATTACAGGAAAGGATAGTTAAAAAAGAATCCCAATACCCATTTGAAGAATTATTGAAGATGAAATACGAAGCAAGCAAAGGGATCAGTGGCAAAATTTATAGAATGTTTTTAGATAATTTATTAGGGTTTATTAGAAATATAAGAAGTAGATATTAGGATTAATAAGAAAGAAATGCAACAATGGCTACAAGAGATAGCTAAAAATAAAAATAATAAAGTTAAAGAACAACAGATGAAATTAATAGGAAGATGGTACAGAACACTACATCTTATATCTATAAAACTATGCCATCTCAACGTTGACATGGATGTGGCTGTAAAGGAACTTATATTCATATGTGGTGGGAGTGTGAAAAAAATACAAGGACTTTTGAAAGAAATTGAACAGGAAATTAATAGAATTATAGGGGGAAAGTTGAAAAGAAAGAAAGAAAGAAAGAAAGAAAGAAAGAAAGAAAGAAAGAAAGAAAGAAAGAAAGATAGTTGATTATTAATGTTAAGGATATTGGAGTACAAAAAAAGGAGGAATATTTAATTAAACAATTATTAATAGTGGCACAGGCAGTAATTGCCTAAGGGTAGAAGGATGAAGAAAAGTGGAACCTTAATAGATGGAAATACTATATAGCAGGCTATATGCCGTTTGATTATATATTGGAGAAAAGAAGGTTATGTCTAGGCCAGCTGAGAGAAGAAAACAGGTCCAAGAGGTGGGAGAAATTGATTGTATTTGTAAAGGAGAGAGAGGGCTATGAGGATACAGATGATAGAGTTAAAATGATATACCACATAAAGGGAGAAATAAATTAATTATTTTATGCCATTCCAGGATTGGATGGAGGGAAGGGGGAAGGGATGAAATATAAATGTTGTAATTTCTATGTATAATCAAAAATTCAAATAAATTTTTAAAAAACCGGTTAGCTGACAAATAGCAAAGAACACTTCATCCCTCCGTCTAAAGCAGTGGTTCTCAACCTGTGGGTCCCCAGATATTCGTGGACTTCAGCTCCCAGAAGCCCTGAGCATTGACCATAGTGGCTGGGGCTTCTGGGAGCTGAAGTCCACAAACATCTGGGGACCCATAGGTTGAGAACCACTGGTCTAAAGAGACAGAAGTGGGGAACCATACCTGTTGCACTAGATAGGCAGTTAGGTCAGCTGAGCCAGACTAAATAAATTGTGTGTCATATATAGAAGAGAACAGCTCAGGAATCAAGAAGAGAAAGTGGGAGATTGCTCATGCTACCTGCTTGCAGTATCTACCACCTGACACAATCACCTTTCTCTGCTTAATAGTAAGGCAGATCTTGATGGCAGGTTTGGAGGTAGTCCGGCAGATCTTAATCTCCTATAGTGGGCAGTGATATAGGACTGGCCCTCTGAAATAACTTCATTCTCATTAAGATGATAATGGTCAAGGAAGCGTGTGTCCTGATTCAGTGACCTTCCATCTAGTTGGTTCCAGTACCCTAGGGACAGGTGCTTGACATGAAAGACTTCTGGCTTAAATCTATAGCACCATTTCAGCACAATTTGAAAGATCTTTAGTTTCACTCCAGACACTGGCATTTTCCCAGTCATTTTGCTTAACTGACCAGAAGGGGAATATAACATTATTACGGTAATGTCCACTCAGTGTATAAGCAGAACAATGAAATTCAATTTTCTCCCCAATTATCACAGGCCCAGCAAGCATTTAATGTCAGATATAAAACCTTCAAACTTCCTTTTCTCTTGCTCTTTCTGTCTCTCTATTCCCTGCCTCCTCTTTTTGTGACCAGATTGGGCTCACTGGTGCACACTCAAAATAATGGGTTGGCAATGACCAAATTGCAGTTCTCAAACTTTAGCGTCACTTTTCTCCCTCCTAATTTCAGGTCGGTTTTCTCTTCCAGAAAAATGAACTCCTTGGAGAAAAGGCACACCATTTGGACCCAGTAATAAGATGTAGCTGGATCAGCAAGCAAGGACGCAAATGAAAACAGCAGGCAAGATTTCAGCTTGGACAGCTGCTTATCGTAATGTGACTTTTCATCCCGGAAAGCTCCCAGCATGTGTTGGTGAATACGGCATAAAAGCGAAAGACATTTTCCTGAGTGCCACTGGGTGGCAGTGTAGGCAAAACTCAAACACTCCAGAACTTTGGAGTGTTTTTTAAGTACAGTTCCCACTTTAAAGTAACATATCAATGTTAAAACTGCAGGTTTCCAGTTTGGGGAAGTATCTAAGATACTAATATAATTGCTAATACAGGAAATGACAGACAGAGACAGAAATCAATAAGCATTACCAGATTTCATAGGGTATTGCTTGTATCATATCACTGTACTGTCACCTGCTTTTTTTTTTAACAAAGCTGGGACTCACAGTGACATACAACATAAAAGAAATACAAGTAAAGCACACATGTAGATTAAAAATGCAAAAAAAAAGATGCTTAAAATGGCACTAAAATGTCTATATAAACCAGTGGTTCTCAACCTGTGAGTCCCCAGATGTTCGTGGACTTCAGCTCCCAGAAGCCCCAGCCACTATGGTCAATGCTCAGGGCTTCTGGGAGCTGAAGTCCACAAACATCTGGGGACCCACAGGTTGAGAACCACTGATATAAACTGTCCATTCAATACCAAAGGATGTATACTACCCTCCAAGAAAAGCTGTTTCCTTGTGGGCATTTTCAGACTGCACAATTATCATGCTAGGATTTCACTTTAATTGCCATGGTTCCACCTATTGAATCATGAGATTAGATATTTAGGGAAAGATAGTTAGAATTCTGAGACCCAGCATAGTGTAGTGATTTGAGCATTGGATTCAACCCTGCAGACCAAAGTTCAATTCCCTGTTCGGATATGGAAATCCACTGGGTGACCTTGGATGTGTCACACACTCTCAGCCCCAGAAAACCCTGTGATAAGTTTGCCTTAGGGATGCCATAAGTTGAAATGACTTGAAGGCACACAACAGCAACAGCAACAACAATCTTATGATTCTATGATTCTATGGATGTTATAATTCTTGGCCAAAGAGCTCTCATCCATCACCAAACCACAGCCCTCAGGATCCCATAGAATGTTGCCATAACAGTTAGTGGAATCATAATTCTATATTCGTTCAGTATGAAAGGGCCCCTTAAAACAGTCAGTTAGAATGTGGGCATTTCCACACTCGACTGTTATAGCGCTATGATTCCACTTGCAACATCCTATGGAATAATGCTACAACAGTCGAGTGAGGAAATGGCCTGTGTTTCATAAGATTAGCTTGATTTGGGGGATGGACTGAGTGATGACTCTTGAACAGTTATAGGAATAGCGGGAGGGACCTTATACCTTGTCTAGCTATCTGCCTGAGAGCCAGTGCAGTGTAGTGGTTCAAACTCTGGCTACAGCTTTGGAGAGCAAGGTTCAAATCTCCACTCAGCCATGGAGACTACTTAGGTAGTCTTGGCTAGCCACACTCTCTCAACCTCAGAGGAAGGCAAAGGCAAACCCACTCTGAACAAATCTTGCCAAGAAAACCCTATGATAAGTTTACCATTAGCATCTTCATAAGTCAACAGTAACTTGAAGGCACACAGTAACAAGAAGTATCTGCCTATCTTAACCAATATTGTCTTTTTTGACAGCCAGGAGTTCCTCCAAATCTCAGGCAGAGACCTTTGCCATCACTTTCTAACCTCACCATTAAATTGGAGATAGAAGGGCTTTCTGCATGCAGATCATTGGGTCATCCTGCCTTGCATTGCACCATGGTGGTGTTTCATAAAGATGGCTCATATGAAAGTTTCATCTTACTATTCATTTCCCTGAGTGCTGAAAATCACTCCTTGTTCCCATTGTTCAGTAATATACAGCACTCCATATCACTGCCAAGGCTACAATCCTATGCCCACCTGCCTGGGAGGAAGACCCTATTGAATTCCCTAAGGCCATTTCCACAGTGCACTATTATAGTGCTATTATTGAACTTTCACCATGCTATGGAATCCTGGGGTTGCAGTTTAGGGAGAGGCATTTAGAATTGTCATTCAGAGAGCTCTTGGGCCTCAGTAAACTAATTCCACAGGATGTTGAAAGTGGAATAATAGCACTATAAGAGCGTACGGCACAAATAGCCTAGGACTTTCTACTGAGTAAACGTCTAGGTTTGTTCTTGTTGGATTCTGTTCTTCTCTGGGGCATGCTTCTTCCTTCTCTGTGTCCTCACTTGCCTTCACTAGCAATCAGCCCAACTGGATATGGTGGCAAAAGCCCCCTTTATTTTGTTGAGGAGAAGAGAATGATGGAATAGTGTCATGTACACCTTTAGGCGAGGGAATCACATTACGGAGTCATATGAGGAGTTCAGTTTGAGACATATTTCTGGGCTGTGTAAAGTGTTCCCAAAATGTAAACAAGCCCATCCTTCTGATCTGGCTGTTGGACCAGCCTCCTGCTGTACAGGAAGATCCATCAAATATTTCCGTGTTGGGCTGGGAGGGGAGAGTCAACAGGTAAGGTGGTTGGATTGAAAAACTGGAGATGGATCCTGTACCTTTAATGGTTATATAAGAGAAGGAATCTCAATAGGAAGATCTTCAACCGTGGAATACTCTGCTTTGGAATATGGTGGAATCTCATTCTTCGGAGGTTTTTAAACAGAGGCCAGATGGCCACCTGTCAGGAGTGCTTTGATTGTGTATTCCTGCATAGAAGTGGGTTGGCCTGGATGGTTGTTGCAGTCTTTTCCAAGTCTATGATTCTATGGCTGTTTCTGCACTAGACTGTAATAGTGCTATTCTTCTACTTTCAACATCCTATGGAATCCTGGAGTTTGCAGTTTAGGGAGAGGCCTTTGAGGTTCCTCCCTAAACTGCAAACTCCAGGATTCCATAGGATATTGAAAGTGGAATGATAGCACTATAACAATCTAGTATGAAAATGGCCTATGATTCTAGATGTTGCTTGTCACGCAACTAAGTAGCTAAGCCTGCTGAAATTCCCTCTTCTACACAACCATTAATGGTACAAGAATCCTCTCCAGTTTTCACTCTGGCAGCCTTGACAAAAGAGCGCTTTTTGCTAGGCTATTGGCTTGGGTCATTAGCATTAATTCCTGGCTTTTGTACCTTGGCACTGATCCTCGATCCCTACCCCAGTCCCACCACTTTTAATGAAAACGTTTGGTTACTTGCTTGGCTCCACTCTGAGAGCTGGGAGCTGCTTGAAGCTCTGCTTTGCCATCAACTCTTTAAGTTGTTCAGCTGCATGTGGCTAATTTGGGGGCAAATATTGAAATTAGAGAACAGCCAGTGCAACCCCAAATGATAGCTGTGAGCACAAAACCCGTCCACTAAATTATTGTTATTTACTATTTATAACATTTCTAAGCCCATTCTTCTCACAAGGAGAATGAGGCAGCGTATAATTTTCAAAGCAAACAAAAGGAGGCAGGCGCAATGGCTTGGATACTAATGCTTCACAAATCTATAAAAGGGACTCTGATATAGAAGAAGCTTTCCCTAAAGGAAGAGAAAGTGGCAGCCATTTTCACTGGTTACCTTCCAAATGCTGTTCCCCATAGATACTGTTTTGCTTGTCCTCAGAAACAGATTTTCCTAGGGTGTAAGTGTCTCTGGGGTAAAGGGAATCACCTAAAAATCCTTCTTTCTGCCAGTGAGAGCATCCCTTAAAACAGAACTCCAATAACAAGATGCTGTGTTGATAGAGAATGATTATAAATCTGCAATGGAACTGACTGACTGCAATGGAACTGACTGAACATTCCCACTGAAATCAATGGAAACAGTACAATCCAACAATACAATTGTTGTTGTTATTGTTGTGCAGTAGAAACAGTCCTCTTGAGTTCCCAGGAAAGGAAACAGTTGTGGTCAATGGAGGAAAATATGATGCCAGTCCCTGATACGCTGGGAAAAAATTGTACCGGCTCCCAACATCAGATAGCTTAAGACATACTGGACTCAATGAATTCTGCAGTTTCATCCAACTGTGTCATTCTGTTTATTCTAATTCTATGTCGCTCATTTCAAACAGCTGCCACTTTTTAGTGAACTTCATCTGGGTCAGCCAACCCAGATGATGAGGCTGAGGTGCATCTAGGGTAGGGCAAGAAGGCCCCTTCCCCAGGGAACCAATGCCAGGGGGATGTTTAAAAAAAAAAGCCATGCATGTAGAGGTAGGAGTGAGAGCAGGGGTAAGAAGGTAGGCATGCAATTACTATGCTTGCCCTAGGTGCTGTTTACACTAGATACACCACTGGATGGGGCCTCCTATCTCTGACCCTTAACCCAACAGCCTGAGCTTCAACTTCTGATCAACAGTTTGAATAAGACCAAGATTTGGAAATGCAGAACAAGAAGAGGCCTAATGTAATTAATTTCACTAGATTTGGGGGAGGCTTGCAGAGAAATTACTTTGCCACTCACTATAGATTTTGAGGCCAAGCCAGATTTCAGAAGCAGAAACTAATGTTGCATCTTAAACTCCCAAACAGTCCTCATCAGCCAACAATTAACATTCAGGCAGACAGAGTCAAACTCTCCTTGCAGGCCAAAGCCACTAGCCCACAAGAGTATTGATTCCAAAGATCAATTGTGCATATAAATGGAAGTAAAACAAGAAAGAGACAATCATTAAACCATAGGAGATCCCTCTGTAAATGAAAATAATTGTGCTGTGTACTGTTTTCTGGTGGATCCAGTGTGGTGTAGTGATTTGAGTGTTGGGCTACAACTCTGGAGACCAGAGTTCAAATCCCCACTCAGCCACTGAAACCCACTGGGTATCTAGGGCAAGTCACATAACCTCAGAGGAAGGCAAAGGCATGCCTGTTCTGAATAAATCTCGCCAAGAAAACCCCATGATAGGTTCACCTTAGGGTTGCCATAAGTTGGCAATGACTTGAAGGCACACAACAGCAACTGATTTCTAGACAGTCCAATGATTAGGATCCAGTACTAGAGTATTAGTACAATAAAAACTCCAGAACATCTTCAAAGGCAGTTGAAGCAACCCAGGTTTGATTGTGCAGTGTAGTTTCATCCAGGCCATGTCCACGCTGACAATGATCCCATTTAACACACATATAAGTCTTTAATGTTCTTAGAAAAACCAGGGTTTTTTTTATCTCAGTCAAAACTGCCACCTAGGAATGCCAAACAGGGGAAAACTCACTCAGAATATAATCACCAAAAAATATACTCTAGCTTTGCTGCTTTAATTTGCTGATCTTCAGAGTTTTTCCCCAAGAGCTTGGACATATTATTTTTTTAGTCTCTAGTTCCCAGATAGAATTTTAAAGTCTGATTACATGCACAGTCTAAGATGTATGTGAAATGTATTGAAATGTATGCAGATGTATTGAGAGGTACAAATTCCTCAATAGAAGATATGAAATAGAAGGCATGAAAAAATCTATGTGGGATGATCCAAGGGAAACGTCACTGCATATTTGGTTTACATCAAGAAATGGAAATACAGATTATGCTTACTTTCCCATTACAAAATATCATAAAATTCTACATCTTAGGATACGTGTAAGTGGAATGTCGGTGTTAACCTGTCTGTTTGGACAATACCTCAACAAGGGAGTTATGTGCTCCCTGTAGCCAGCTCCAGCAAATAATCTAGATGCAAATCTACCCTCTTACATCAAAAGCCCATAAGATCTACAACCAAACCCTTGTCTTTCTGACAGCAGAGAACAAGTCTTTGCCCTCATGTGCTGTTATTGTTGTGTGACGTCAAGTCATTTCCAAATTATGGTGACTCTAAGGCAAACCTATCATGAGGTTTTGTGAGGCTGAGAGTGTGTGATGCACCCAAGGTCGCCCAGTGGGTTTCCATGGCTGAGTGGAGAATTGAATCTTGGTCTCCAGGGTTGTAGTCCAACACTCAGACCACTATACAACACTAGCTTTTTTTTATATTACCTCTTGTTTTAAGTGCATTTTGTTTTTACTTACATTATGAGTCACCTAGGGTCTAACAATGAGAGAAAGCGGGGTATAAAATAAATAAATAAATATGATGAAAATATGTTAATCTCAGAATGGAGACCCAGAAACCCCTTAAGGTCACCATAAGTCAGAAATGACTTGAAAACACACAACTAACAATTATTTTTTAAAAAAATTCAAAGAATTAAATGATGGTATTTAGAACATTAATTTAAAACAGTCGTTAAAGGCAGCTAAAATACAGCAATAATGATTCTTCGAAAAATACAGCACTTTCTGCAAAGGATAGCTAACAGTCAAAGGCCAGAGCAAACAGAAAGATCATTGTTTGCCAGTGGAAAGATATCCAAAAGCGGGACAGTATTGGGAGCAATATGGTCACTCTGGGGTCCTTGGTGAGCCACATGAAAGCCCTATCCCTGTCAAAAGTGGGCTTTTTTTAGGTTTATCTTATGATTCAAGGGTATATAATACAATACTTTATATAAATACAGGGAAGCATAGATAAATCCTGTGAACCTGAATTGGTCCCTGCATTCTGAGGTGAGCTGGACAGTGAACTGTGACAGAGAATTTTAAGTGAGGAAGCCCAGTTATGGAACTTCTTCACCTTCTCTGTTCATCTGGAACCTAATTTAATAGCTTCCTGGCACAAGGTAAACAAAATGATATTATTTCCCCAGCCTTTTAATGGCCCCTGCGGTTTTACTGCTGCTTTTAACTGTTACTGCATACTGCTGTTTTATTATTATTTATGTGATGGCTATATTTGGGTGTTTAAAGTGCCAGCTTAATGTACACTAAGAATTTTATGTGGAAAGGAGAACTATTTTAAGGCGGAAAAATAAATAAATAAGTAGATATCGTACCACCTAAATATACCCATTCCCCTCCAATTTTGGAATTTAACAGAGTTGGACCTGGGTAGCTCTTAGGTGGAAGCATGACAGGAATACTAGAGATCTCCAGGAAGGACTAGGAAAGAATCCTACCTGACATCCTATAAAGATACATCCAGTGAGGGTTGAAAACGCAGGCTAGATGGACCAACATAAGCCAGTGTGGTGTCATGGTTTGAGTGTTGAACTAGGAATCTGGGAGACCACTTGGCCAAAGAAATGCACTGGATGACCTTGGGAAAGTCACACTCTCTCAGCCTCAGAGGAAGGCAAGGATAAATCCCCTCTAGCAAATCTTGCAAAGAAAACTCCATGGTAAGTTGAGACAGAGACTGCTTTAGTTGCCTTGACAGATGATCCGTGCCAGAAATTACACAGAGGGAGTGTGCCCTTGTTGCCCTAAAGCATTCCGTACCACTGGCCATGGTTTCCTCCTGGGCCACCTCACTGAGATGGAACTTGGAGATACTGGCTCCATTCCTTCCAGGAGGGGCAAACCCAGAAAGTAGTGCTGTTCAATCCCCCAACCCAGAGCTTTCCAAAGAGCTTTCCATGTGTGTCACAACATGTTACTGTGTCAGCTGCAGTATGTAGGTGTGTCATGCAAATGTAACAGATGGAGGGGCTGCCTCTCCTGCCACCGCAACAGGCCAAGCCAGGCCAGGCCAGGCCAGGGTGAAGGGGCTGCCTCTGCTGCCGCTGCCACCCTGGGCCAAGGAAGACCCTGGCGAGGGCAGCAGCAGAGGTCCAAGTCCAGGTCCAGGTCCAGGTCCAGGTGGATGGGCTACCTCTCCTGCCGCCGCCACCTCGGACCAAGGAAGACCCCAGCAAGGGCAGTGGCATTGGCGGTAGGCCAGGTCCAGGTGGAGCAGCTGCCTCTCCCACCACCGTCACCCTGGGCTGAGGAAGACCCTGGCGAGGGTGGTGGTAAGCCAGGCTCAGGTGGAGGGGCTGCCTCAACTTACTGAATTACTTACTGAATTAGTGTGTTGCAAAATGATGCATGTCTAAAAAGTGTGTCACCAACATGAAAAGTTTGGTGCCCTAGCGGTTGCCTACGGCATTCCTCAGGGTTCTGTTTTTCCCCTATATATTTTTAATATATACATGGAACTTCTGGGAGAAGTTGTCCAAAGTTTTGGGTTCAGGTGTCACAACTATGCTGATGACACCCAGCTCTATCTCTCCTTTTCACACCAATCCAAGGAAACTGTCTCTGTTCTAAACCTGTGCCTATTGGCAATCATGGAATGGATGTGGGTGAATAGGCTGAAACTCAGTCCAAACAAGACAGAGACGTTCCTGGTCAATCAAAAAAGAGATCAGAGAATAGGGATTCAGCCTGTGCTGGATGGAGTTACATTTCTGCTGAAGACAAAGGTTCTCCACTTGGGTGTACTTCCGGATTCAGTCCTTATCTTGGACACTCAGGTTTCTGTGGCGGTGAGGAGAGCATTTGCACAGTTACAGTTAGTGTGACAGCTGTGCCTGTTCCTTGAGATGTTTCACTTGGCTGCAGTGACACGTGCCTTAGTTACATCCCTATTGGATTACTGTAAAGCACTTTACGCCTTTGAAGAATGTTTGGAAACTTCAGCTGGTCCAAAGAGACACACCATTCAAAGTGCTGATTTTGACCTATAAAGCCCTATACAGCTCAGATTCAGGCTATCTGAAGGACCAGATCTTCCCATATGAGCCTGCCCAAGCTTTAAGATCTGCAAGGGAGGCATTTCGCTCTGTCTCACTGCCTTCACAAGCACAGTTGGTGGGAACGCAGAAGAAGGCCTTCTCTGCAGCTATTCCCACACTTTGGAACTTGCTTTCTAAGGAAGTTAGGCTGACTCCTTTGTTTTCCTTTCGGCAGCAGGTTGAAGCCTTTCTTTTCCACCAAGCTTTTAGAAACTGATTTTAGCAAGAAAAAGGTTTTTAATCTCTTGTTTTAAAGTAAGATTTTACATGGTTTTAATTCTGTTGTTTAGTTCTGTTATAATATTAATTTAGTACGTTTTCAACTATATGTGCTTTATTTTATTTTCTGCCTCTTTTGTAAGCCACACTGAATCCCAGTCTGGGAAGAAGATGGGACATAAAATAGGGAGGGAGGGAGGGATGGTAACTTCCCCTTAGGGGCACCATAAATCACCAACAACTTGAAGACAGAAAATAAAAATAAGATGGACCAATGGTTTGATTCAATATAAGGCAGCTTCCTCTGCTCCTGTAACATCACTATAACTATTACCTTTTCCTTATGAAGGGAAGATGATATTCCATATACTCAACCTCTGGGACTCAACTACATGTCAAAAAAATGGGCAAGAAGTTGATTCTTATGACTTTACTTCATGTATGGGATGACACACTTCTTGACAGACAAGAAGTGCCAGCTCTCCACATTGACTTTCATGGATTGGATTATTTGTAAATTTCTCTAACCCCTGCCTGGCTCCCGCCACCCAAGCAGCTTCTTTTCTAGGGGAACCTTTCTTCTCAGGAGCTCCAATCAGGCTGTGCAACCACATTTCTTGTCCTCCTCCTTCTCCTCCAGCCACTGCCTGGCTAGCTAAAGAGGGATTACAGCCCAATTTCTCAGCACCACAAACCCACACACCCAAGGAAGGAGATAGGTGAGAGAGGAAGTATAGGGCTACCATGCTGACCCATTCCTTTCCCTGACCATGTTTTGACCCTGGGTGCCTGTTCTCCCCACCATGCCTAGGCCCCTTTGCTGTAGACACACACACACATTTCGATATTTGCCATTTTTCCATTTTGGGGAGGTCCTGCACCCCTAAGCATAGCAAATGTGGACTGTATATGCAAACCTGTGAACCCATCTTTTGACCATATGGAAATATTAAGAGTAACAATGGGACATGGGGTAGTTTCTCTGTCCAGGCTGGATCTTCATGTCCAAATGCCACCCTGCTTGGTTTGCATACCCATTTGAACTGGATTGGCATGTCTTTTGAGCACTTGTGGAACCTCAAGGAAGCCTTTAGATGCCCAGCTAGGATGGTTGCTGAGTTCCAAGCAGGGATGTGAGCCTTTCTTTCCACTCACAGTTCCTTCTCTCCCAATTAAAGGGCTACAAAGAAAGGAGTCCCCTTCCCTGCTCCCTCTTTTCCCAAAGGATGCTAATATTGGGGAACAGTGGAAGACAAGATAGAAGAGTGGCCAGTAGTGTCCATTTGCCATCAAGTTGGCAAATGACACAAGGAATATCATTTTTTTTGGGGCCAGCAATCATAAACTGAACTACAAGTCCCATGATTCCAGAGAATCATTTGCAACCATAGAATGACCCATCTTACTTAGCAGTTGGACTTACCTTCTTTTCTCCAAACTAAACCTATGCAGCTCCTTTAGCCATTCCTCTTGATTTCCAGATTTTTTACCATCTTGGGTGCCCTCCTCTGTACCTTTTCTGAGCTTTGGTGCCCAGAACTGGACACTGTATTCTAGGTGAGGTCTGACTATTCCAGGTGATATTTGTACAATTAGTTACACACTGTACTCAAGATTCAAAGTTCTTTTAAATACTGATACACACCTAGTGGAAATGCTGACTTTTGAACATCTCCTTCCATCACACAGATTCACATGCACTCTAATTCCATATCGTAACTATTAAAACTCCACAGACCGCAGTGCAGCATCCACTGGCAAGGAATAAAACAACGCTTCTGTGAATATACAGCACCAGTTATTCAGTTGTTTGGACTCCATTCTATGAACACACGCTAGGACAGTTAGGTGTGCTTAGCTAGTTGACACCATTGCTTGGGATATTAAGACCCTGTGATCTCAATTTACAATCTTGCTCGCAGGATGCTCTCACCTGTGAAAGGGGGAAGCATTTTACACCATTTCTCCCTTCTATTGCAGCCTACCATAGCCACCTAAAACCTGCTCTTGAAAGTTAGGAAAACTTCCAGGACTCTGGGAGAACAGAAGAGCACTGAAATTGTCACTGGATACTACAGATAGACAGAGAGAAAATCATGTCTCTTTTCTACAAGCCAGTGCTCCGTGCAATCAGAGTATCTTGAAAGAGGCTTTCCATTGGGAGAACTCAGGATCTGAACACTTGATTCTGTTGGATCGAATCAACAGTCCACCAAGGGTGTATCCACACAAAGCACTTATACAGTTTAATACCATTTCAACGGTCAATCCACGGGAATCCAGGGATTTGAATTTTTGATGCACTTAGAATTCTCTGTGTTGTACTTTAGTGTTGTACTTTAGGAAAGTTCACTAGAAAATCTAATTTTCTAAATTTTAAAAATTCTAAATTTCATATCTCAGGATTCCACAGGATGGAGCCATGGATGTTAGGGTAGCATCAAACTTCTTCAGTTGTCCAGTGTGGACACACCTCCAGTCCAATGTTGTGTTCACACAGTGGCCAATCAGAAGCCCACCAACCAAACATGAGTACAACACCAGTGTAGCATAAAAGTTCATCAGCATACTCCTATGGACAGAGGCAGCTGCAGAAAATGGTGTGGTTGGTAGATTCCTATCCATTCCAGCAGGCATTTCCATGATTTTCTGATAAGCTATTCCACTCACAGAGGCAGAACTGTACCTATGTACTGCTGCATTGCAGGCAAATGGGACACCACTATCACAAGGGGGCACTGAATACCTCCTTTTACAGACATCTTAAACCAAGGGTGGACAACTGTGCAGCAGGCAAGGGACAATTTTCCCCTAGACTCCCATACACACAGCAAGCCTACATACTTTGGTTTTCTGCTGCAGTCCCTCTCAAAATGGCTACAGGAAGTCACTTCACTTCCAGTCATCACTTTAGTTCCAGTCATCATTTTAAGAAGACCTACAGAGGTATTTGGAGTTAGCATGGGATTCTGGGGAGTTTGTGAGAGGGAGGAGGAGGTATTTTTTCACATGTTGAGAGGGCTTTCTGAATGGTTTGGGGATAAAATTGCCTCTCCAAATTCACATTGAATTTTTTTAAAAAAATGTTTAGGGGCATTGGGACCCACCCCAGATCTAAATAGTACAACCACCAGGATAATTGGAAGTTACACAGTTGTAACTAGGAGCTTTATATAACACACCATCAGGATTCCAGCTTCTCACTTTAAGTGCATCTAATCCAGATTCATGACCCATGCATCATTACACACAGATCATTTGTCTGGTTCACACCTACAACACTTTATTTCAGATGGTTCCGCTAAATAATGGCTGGGGATGAATGCTGAAGAAACCAGATGAATCTTGTCAGGAAGATCTTGTCACACCATACAGAGATACAGCCTGGCCTGTCATTATTGCTTCCCAACTAAATCATGTGCTGAGAACATTTATGCCACACAAAGCACCACAGGATATTAACTGTTGCAATAACTGTTCTATGGCCTTACGAAGTTGGTATGTCCAGGCTAGAACTAATGATGAGTAATGAGAGACTAGTAGGTTTAGTAATTACTTCCACAGTGAAGATGGCTCAATTAACCCTAGTGGCATTCTCAGACCCAGGTGGCATATCCTACATCAACCTTCTACATAAGATTTAATAGGGCCCCTGAGGCAAAGCCATCTGTGTAGATAACTCCCAGTTTCTGTACCAGATAAGAGATCTCCCTGCTGAAGTCAATGCATATGGAACCTAAGACAATGAAACAACATTTTGTCCAATCACAAAGAAATTATCCCAACAGGCAAAGAGAGCACAGTGAGGACAGAAATAGGTGAAACAGATGAGGTCAACATAGAGCCCAAAGCCTATGGGTTCCTGGTGTCATTAGTTTAGGGTCTGGGCTATACCACTGTAGACTATCGGTGGAGAATCACATCACTCAGTGTTTCCCCATACAAAGGCATTCCCAAAAATGTCAAATTCTGCAACATACTAGTTTTCTACCAGGAAGGAATGTTCCCGTAGGCAGGAGAATTCGACCACAACCATGGTGGAGGCATACTAGATCAATGAGAACTAATCTCAAGATTAGGGTGGCTGCTTCCATGTGACCAAGAAAGAAGTAACATATCAGTTTGGAAGACGGAATGAAAGAAACCTTGTTCTTTATGGATCTGTAAACCACCCTATTAGCCTTTAGCAAAATATAAATTCTTTAAATAAGAGATACAGATCTGTATTATATTAAGGTAATGTATAGGTATAGGTTGCCACAGGTCTCACTAGAAGTCAAAATGAATAAATTGAGGCTATCATACTTTGGACATATCATGAGACAACATGACTTACTTGAAAAGACAATCATGCTGGGTAAAGTGGGAGGCAGTAGGAAAAGAAGAAGACCACTTTACAAGTGGATTGATTCAATCAAGGAAGCCACAGCCTAAGTTTGCAGGATTTTAGCAGGGTTGTTGATGACCAGGGCTAAAGGAAGTCTCTCATTCATAGGGTCATCATAGGCCAAAATCAACTTGACAGCAAATAACCACAATCTGTGGGTACGGATGCAAATTTTTGAAAGAATTTTTAAATAATTTAAATAGGAATGCAGTACATTTCACCATGGTAGGGAAGATCTCTGAGCCTATTTAGTCTGTGCTTTAGGTGTTAACTACAGATGGGCAACATAAAGGCTCTTGTTCTCCCTTTTGGTGGCTCTTTATCTTTAAACCAGACTTGGCCAGGACAAGTCTTACAGCAAGGGACAGCTTCAGGCAGACAACTGTCTTCTGCAAGAATTTAATTAGAAGTCTGTCATTGGAAAAGAAGTCTCAACTGCCCAGGACAAAGACTGGACCATTTTAGCCTTCATTTTAAGCTTTCAGCTGCAGCTGAGTCTAAAAGGGAAGAAACATCATGGTTTACCCTTTCCTTTCAAGTTACTTGGCTCAGTCCTGGATAAAAAAAACGAGTTTCCTCCCTGTTGCTGCACAAATAACCAGGGAAACATCTGTCCCATCCATGGTTCCATACTACTGTAGTTTCTATTTTATTGGGCACTAGGATTTTTTTAAATTTTTCCATCTCTTTGCCCATGGCACAAAACTCAGGAAGTGCTCCATGGAGATTTTCATGCAGTCTGTTGACTGCCAGGATGCTAATCAAACCAAGGCACTAAAATTGTATTTCTTTATGTATTTACTTATTTAAGACATGTATTGGCTGCTTTTGTGCATATGTATCCAAAGCTATATTTTTTAAAAAAAAAACTTAGCCAACTATCCAAATTAAATAATTAAAATCCTAAACAGAGTTTTAAAGAATAGAAAACAACAAAAGAAGTTGTAATTAAACTGAACTCACTAAGGAAAAAACTCAGAATAGTAGAAGAAAAGAAAAAGAAAGGTATTAACCTGGCAATCTCACCAGTGAAACTGGCTCACAGGTTAGTTTGGGGAGGGCTTCTAGAGAGGAGGTGACACAACTGAAGCCAGTGATAGAGAAGCAGCTTTGAATGCAGAAAGTTTCATGTTCAAGTCTTGCACATTCAGTGAAATGATTCAGGTAGCAATTAACAGAGAAAAATTCTGTGTTTCTGGCAGTTAGAATAGGCAATAGTGGCTAGATGGAGCAATCATCTCACTTGTATAAAGCAGGTTCCTCCATTCCTAAGATGAAATGTCCAGAGAAGGGTTTTAGAGGACTTTAAAAGCTGGCCAGAAAGAAGAGGGCAATGAAAGAGCCATCCTGGATCACACCAAAGACCTGTATAGTTCAGGAATCTATTCCCATAATGCTAACCAGATGCTTATGGGAAGCCCACACATAGGACATCAACACTCAGCAACAGCTGCTGGCGGTCATCATCACTACAGATTAATTTGTTGTCATTTTGTGCTCTCATCAAGGTTTCATTTTTAATAGATATTTTATTACTTTTAGCCACTAGGTGTACATTTTTTATTGGAAAATGGGTTATAAATAGAATACAACAAATGAATAAAATAGGTTTATGGAGCTGTCTCGTCTCATTTTTGTGGTAGCACTTTGAAGAGATTTACCTGCATCATCTGCAGGAGTTCTACTTTCTTTGGCAACGTCAGCTTCATTGAATGGTCCCAGGTCACAGTATTATGAAAAGAGGAGGAAAATCTTTCTCTATCTAATTTCTCCAGACCATGCATAATTTTATATACTGCAGTCATTTCTTCTTCTCCCTTATTCCTCCTTTGTCTAAGCCAAAAGAGCCCCTTTGACAAATTGGTGTGTTCCCCATTCTCCACATGATAGGTAGGACAAGCTGTGGGATGCTGTAATGACCCTGTAGGACCACTGGGGCCAAGCTATAGAAAGGGCATCTGAGTAAAGGATCATGGAGGAGAAACCAGACTAGCCCTGACACCTGCAGGGCTTCTCCAATGGGAGGTGAGATGATGGAAAAGTGACGGCTTCTGGGAAGAAGACAGGCTAGCCATGTGGTATAAGCATGCATGTTTCAGGTAGAGACGGATCCAAGGCGGGGTAACTGGGTCTCATGCCCTGGGTGCCAATGCCAGTGGGGTGCAAAAAAGAAGAACTTCCCACCTGCCCTGCCACCACCACTCACCCCTCCCCATGCCACTTGTCCCTCCCCCATGCCACTGATCGCCCCTCCCTTGCCAATTGTCCCTCCTCCAACTGCCGCTTGCCCCTCCCATGTGCTTGCCCCTTCCCCACCACCACTCACCCCTTCCCCACCACTGATCAACCCTCCTTCCCACTGCCAATCACCCCTCCCCCACACTCTTTCCCCTCCCCCGCCACCGATTGCCCCTCCCCACTGGCCACTGCTCACCCCACCCCCTTGCCCTGGGTGCTGTTGAGCCTTGGTCCGCCACTGGTTTCAGGGCAGAGTAAGGGAAGGAATTCCAGGAAACGCTTAAAAGAAAACTACGCACTGGCTAGCCAGATGTGTTAGGCTTTCACTTCTTTTGAAAGAGGTTGGAGGGCTGCAAAAGGCATGGAACTGAAGAATAACTTTTTTTATATATCTGTGCCTAGTAAGTTTGGTTCTTCCTCTTGCAACCAGAAGGGAGTTACACAGATAGACACTACAGTGAGCTAGTTGATATACCTCCCATTACTTGTTGGTGTGCCATTTTTCTATTTTTTTATCAAGGAGATTTCACTTATAAAAAGTCTGCTTTGTTTCTTAAGCGAGAAGGGGAAGCTTTGGTCACATCCAGTGCCCTTTTCGCAGGGCATTTTGGAAGCAAAAGGGCCCCTTGAGCATTGCATAAATGTGAGGAGCGGTCTGCATGACGCACTCACATTTACGCGACGCTCAAGAGTGTGACACGCAGCGCGTACACATCTTTTTATTTTCGGCTTTTAGCTGAAAATGGTGCACGCTTGCACACCGGTCAGGGGCCTGGGGCAAACTTACTTGCCCTGCGGAGCCTCTGGAGCCGGGCTGGTCACGCTTCCTGCCCCAGCGCAGCCTACAGCTCTCAGGCTGCACTGCAGAAGGAAGGGGCGGGACACGGGAGGGGCACTCGCGCGACCAGGAAGCTGCCGCAGAGCCCAAGCAGCAGGGACGCGAAAGCCTTCCTCCGAAGGCTTCTCGCGTGAGCTCCGCTCCCTACCTCCGCAAAAAGGGAAGGTGCAAAAAGGCTGCAGATGTTTCACATTCTACTCCAGAAGTAAGGCCTGCCCTAGTTTGAGAAGTGCTAATTTTATTCAAAAATCATGTGCTTTCCTCTTTTCTTCATGATACTTTCTATGCATCCATTTTCCCCCCTGTTAAAAAAATTCCAAATGCTGTCTGATTAAACTGGAAACCTTCTCCTAATAGCCATATTTAAGAATCCATATTGTCTAAATGACAAATACATCACTGGAGCTCTTAAGGTTATCTTTAATGTTCCAAATTATATTTGGATATAGATTAGTTATGCCCAAAGAGTTGTCCTTGCAGCTTGCACATTTTCTCTGCTTCTCCTTTGTAACAGGTACCATAGGGAGGGAAGCAAAAGGAAAGCACACGACACAAAGCCAGTAATTTTCCTGCTGAAGACCTGGTGCCTCCAATTATATCATCAGCCAAGAAATCTATACTTAAGTGCTTAAATTCTTAACCTCCCTCTAAGAACAGCTTTTGTGCATTGTTCAAAGCATCACAGAACATACAGTATCAGTCAAAACGTTACCATGAGGGCATGTGCATTCAAAGTCAGTTCCTCCTCCAAAGGAGTGATTAGCAGCAATCTTGGGACATTTTTCAATGCATTAAAGAGACATCCATTAATACATCAAAGTATTAAATGGAATAAAGGATGACAGCCACTGAGAAGACATTACTCCTGCTTTTCTGGCATTGTCTGTCAGTGATGGGGAAATATCATTTGTATTATTTAATTTTTTTAAAAGGTAAGATGCAAAGATACTGACAACTGCAATTTTAAATCTACTGACCAGGAATTTAAGGGGCTACTTCAGAAATTAAGCTGAAGGCCATTAACTTTCCCAGAAAAACTGATCCTAAGGCATTTCAATTTGATATATTGAACTGGATCCATGTGTAGTCATACCTAGAGTAGCCCCATTGAAATAAGTAGGAATTATACTTAAATCCCATGGATATTGGTCTGATTTAAGTATGTCTAAATATTAAGTATGTCCTATGAAGCTCTATATAGCTCTGGTCCAGGTTATCAGAAGAACCATAACTCTGTGTACGAACCTATTTGAATTGAGATCTTCAGAAGAGGCTCTTCTCTCTGTTCCACCATCTTTTCAGGTTCATTTGATGGGAACGTGCGAGGACCTTCTCAGCGGCTACTCTCATACTTTGGAACTCCCTCTCAAGGGAGGTTAAGATAGTTCCCTTCTTGCTCTCCTTCTGCTAACATGTGAAAACTTCCCTAGTTTACCAGACTTTTGGGAATGGATTGCCATGGGCTTTTAATGATGCGCTGTTTTGTTGATTATTATGTTTTGTCTTTTAATTAATTTTAAAATAGATTATTTTTAAATTATATATTTAACATACAATTGTATATCCACAAATTCTGAACATCTAGCTAAAGTTATCAGCAGGCCTCCAGTTATAGCTTTCCTCCAGCCATCACATTTACAGAGGTTACTGGTAAAAGCTATCCTGAAAACCCTAGTCAACAACCCAGGATCATACGCTTGTGATTCTAAGCATTGTGTCACCTGTTAAGTACCATAAGCAAACTGTTACTTTTAGAAGCACAGTGACTGGTAGGACCTGCCATATTTACTGGGCCTGCAACCATACAGGATGTCATCTGTGGCACATGGGAAAACAACCACAGACCTGTGTACACACTTCAGGAACCACGAGTCTGCAATCCTGATCAAGAAGCTGGAGCAACCAGTGACCAGGCATGCCAACTGAGAATATCACAGCCTCTCTGATTTGTCTTTTTTCTGCACTGAGGGGCATTCTTTTTCAGATACCTCATACCAAAGGAAAAAAATGGGTCTATAGCTCATACCAGGTACTATAGGCTATATTTCAGAGGAAGGTACTGGCAAAACCACCTCTGAGTATTCCTTGCCTAAGAAAACTCTGGCTCAGAGTTGAATCCAGGAGCATCCCCCAGGCTGTGAACCTGTGTCTTCTAGGAGTGAGGTGTAACCCCATTTAATACCAGCTGAATTCTTAATCCCTGATCAGCCTTTTGATTGACAAAGAGCACCTCCATCTTGTCTGGATTAAAGAGACAAGATGAGCAAAACAAGGGTGTTTATTAAAAGGATTCTTTCCAAAAAGGGATGCAATGTCTCTTTTCAGAGAGTAAGTGGAGGTTGCTCAAATATATTTAGATTAAATATGCTTGATTAACTTCCCTAATACCTATGAGAGTTTTCCCCAGTTAAAATAAGCTATCAGTATATGGCCTCAGGAGCTGATGCTAATTTCTTGTAATTCCAGGTCTTCTGTTACCACTGACTGAAATTTCAGTTTCAAGGACTACTTGTGAAATTCCCTCTGGTTAGAGCTGTACCTTTTAAACTCTCTGCTACTGAGCTCTTCAGTCTACTTAAAGCTTCACCACAACTCCACAGCATAGCTCCACAGCCAGCAGCTTTGGTCTTCTGGACTTCTTCCCTTAGGCTCCTCTCACACAAAAAAGGCCTTCTATATCAATTGTCTTTCAGATCATGACCTACTGTCTTCAGCTGACTTTCTCTATTCGCTAACTGATGTTTTCTTCAAATATCCTGGCCCAGATCCATTGACTAGTTATTTCCTACTCCAGTGTGTGGACACTATCCTTCCAAATCCACTCAAATAAAAGGAGCTTCTCTCTTTTCAGACTGAAACCTCCCTTCCGCATCAACCATAACTACAGCATCTGCAATTATTTTTCCAATATAGGCTAATAAAACCAAAAGCTAGATGCAAGGTTTAAAGTCTTGTCTTTTTGTATCTTCCTCAAGTTGTTTTTTATGAACCACCCTGTGTATACATATTTTTTCAAAAAGCTACTTCAGGATAGCGTAATGTTTTAAATCGCCTCCGTTTTCTCTTACTTGTGTTCTGACGATAACCAAAGACTTCATTAGTGAAAAAAGTTTCATGCATGTTTTACAAGCAGTTGTTTGCCAAGGTACTTAAATATTTAGCCCTATAAAGGTCCAGACTGGTTAACTGAACTCATGTGAGCTGTGACCAGTTTCTCCTATAAAACTCAGTATAGCTTTCTGCTGTCGTTGTTTTGACCTCTTGCAATCTTTCCAAGGTTCATGCTTACAAGTTTCAAATATAAAAGAACTAAGATATCAAACTATAAATTTTGCCTATTTTACACATCTTTCTGAATGGTTCTTTGTTCTCATTTCTCTCTGTTTTCTAATTACTCCATATCATCTTCCTTATTTCTCTGTCTTGTAAACAAATACAGGAATATGCGGTTTGGCTTGTGTGGGTGTGTTATTAGCAAAAGCCTGGTTCTAAATCCTGCACCTGTCTACTTGATTGTTATTACTGGATATGAATTTTGAATATTATTTTGGCTTTAACATTCCTGGCAACAAAAACTGTACAATTTTGGTCGTTGTAGTCAAGAACATTCAAGAACGACCATTAAGTTTCAGATTTCCCTTGGGTCAGGCTGATTTGGATAGAAATGGGTGGGGACAGTTCTACCTTGCAGGGTGGTTGTTGATCCTGGTTACTGTACCTGAGGCAGCATAGTAAAGGGATGGTGCCCCTAGTGATTCAGGAAGGATGTTAGCCTAACTTCTTCCTGTGATGCTCTATGGGATCACTGACTGGAGGTCTTTTGTGTCACAAATAGACAGTATAGGAGCCTGGATCATACAGATGTATAACTAATTGTCTTCTACAGACAAGTTATTTCCCAAAAACTGGTTATTATGTATTTTTTAATAGAAGTGTTTATTCAAGAAAACCAAAAACAAGCTAAAACTTGCTGAAGCTGATGTTCAAATATTCCTTTTACAGGAATGCATGTCATTCAAAGCTACGCCTGAAGAGGACATGTAGCTCATTAATACACTTGTTTCCAGCCACCATCCCCCATAGCACAAACAGCAGGAACACACAAAACCAAAGCCTCTGAGGAAGATCTCAGCAAATAAGTAGGTTAACACTGAAGTTCAAAGTTGCATCAGTTGTTTGCTCTTGCATAGGCATGCTTTGTTGGCAAAAATTATAACTACGAGGAATAAGAAACAAGTAAAAGCACACAGATACTAATGCAACTTGCAACCCAAAGAAGTAATGTCAGAGGTTCAAAATTACTGCTGTATATCCTCATGTATAAGTCTTGAAATTTTAGTCAAAAAATTGACCCAAAAAAACCTGGGTTGACTTATCCACACATCAGTGTAAGTACTGTACCTTAAGAACCATCCCTTTCTCTGAATCATGTGGTGAAAGGAAATTTTGAATGCCTGGGTGGGAAAATGGTGGCAGCAGTAGCATCCCTTTGGCACTTCCCCTTGAAGCAGCACTGAGAGAGTAGAAGGGTCAGTGCTTCTTTTAGGTTCTTCCAGGACGGACTAAGCTCTCACCTTTTACCACTCTGTTCAGAGAAGGGGATAGTTCCTTTTGTGTGTGTGAGAGAGAGAGTTAATACTATACCTTAACATTTATCAGAATAAGAACTATTCCCTTCTCTGAGTACAGTGGTAAAAAGCCTTTTTTAAATTCCTAGGTGGGGAAACTGGTAGCCTCCAGGGATGGCTGGCCCCCTGAGGCTGCACTGGCATTTTCCCCTTTCTGTGGAATTGTCATGCCCTGCTTCCACTCTGACGCAGAGTCTGAAACAGGGGGCATGCTAGAAGCTAAGGCAGGTGGCATGCCAGGACCTGCTGTACAGGAAGAGGTTACAGTACCACACAGAACAGGGGATGGTACCAGCTCCAGCAGAGAGTTCTGCCTCTTCAGACATAGAAAACCACTTACCTGTACCCACCTTTTCAGAGCAGAGACAGCAAAGAGAGAGCCGGTGTTGCTCTTTCGGAATTTATAACTGGCAACAATTAATCAAGCCACAGCTGCACTAGGCTTCAGACCTATTCAGCTGACATCCTTCCCCCCAGGAGTTGTCAGAGCTTATTGGACTTTCCACCCTGCTGGATACCTTGCTGAATACTCTGACTGACCTTGGACACTCCCTTGCCTTGAAACCCCGCTGGACTTTATTTATGATTCTGTGCTTACTGCCTGGAAGTAAATAACTAGCTGGGAGCTATTCAGTTTGTTTTGCTTGTTTTATGAGCTGTGCTATAGGGACTGAGATAGAACAGGAATGACCCTTGACTTATCCACAGGTCATAGCAAAATCCATACTTTTGGCCCCAAAATTTGCCCTCAACTTATACACAAGGTTGACTTACACGTGAGTACATATGGTAGCTATGCTTGCTAGGGTTGCTGGGAGTTGTAGTTCAATAACACTCGGAGGGCTGCACAATTCCCAACTTTGCTCAATATATATCACAAGTAATCTCTACAGGCATAAATTTTAAAAAAAAACATTTTTGAATCAGTGCTTTCTAAAATGCTGGAACATAACTATTCTATCACATGTCGATGTCTTCCAGAGCTTGGAAACTCACTTTTAAAAATTAGTTAACCAATAGTAAGTTATCAATATAGGCATAGATTTTTAAAAAGTAACTCCCATTTCTCAGAAGTAAATCAAATAGTTACTTTTTGCTACATAACCACCCCCCAACCCCTGAATAACACAGACTGCTGGCATCTGGTATAAAACATACCGTCCTCTTATCTACCTCCTTTTTTTTTGGACTATGTATAAGTGGCATGAAGTATGAGCCAGCACTTGAACCATGTGGTGCTCCTCCACCATTTAGTGAGGACTCCTCCGTGACTAAAAAACTAACACAGTCACAAAGAAAAAGGAATAAAGGTAGCCCTCATTAAGCCACAAGTGCAGTACAGTTGGCCCTCCATTTTAGCAAAGTTTTGAGGTGCAGGACACTCACTAAAGCAGATCTGATGGAAGGTCTCCTCCTCGGAGAACAAATCTCTGTTTTGGTCTTTGAAGAAGGAAATTTCTATGATCCTATGGACTTTGGGGGACTTTCCTGGAGCAGATGAATTCACATCCTTAAGGAAATTAATGGAACATCCATTGTTGTAATCATGCTGCTTTATTGCTTGCTGAGGATTTTGTACCCATACAGCTTTGCTTTTTTTTCTATTATTCTAAAAAAAAATAAAAGTACATACACATTCATGTTTTTAATGTTTTCATGGTGTGTCTACATGCTTTCAATTTTTTTCAGAATGAAAGCACAAAAGCAAAGCTCTATGATACACAACTCTTCAACTAGAAACAAGGCAGTAGGATTAGAAGAAAACAAATTTAAAAGAATACACACATTTCATGAGAGAGCTAATGTAGCATAGTGGTTTAAGTGGTGTGGACCAGGACTCTGCAAGCAGGGTTTAATTTCCTGCTTAGCCATGGAAACCCACTAAGTGACTTTGGGTAAGTCACATTCTCTCAGCCTCAGAGAAAAGCAAATGGAAGCCCTCATTGAACGAATCTTCCTGTGAAAACCCCATGATAGTTTCACCTTATGGTCTCCATATAACTGAAACAACTTGAACGCACACAATAAAGGGCCTTTCCACACTACACAGCTATAATGCTATTATTCTGCTTTTAACATCCTATGGAATTCTGGGGTTTGTAGTTTACTGAGGCCAAAGGGCTCTCTGGCTGAGAATTTTAAATGCCCCTCCCTAAACTGCAAACTCCAGGATTCCATAGGATGTTGAAAGTGGAATAATTGCACTGTAACAGTGTAGTGCAGAAAGGCCCAAAAACACTTAAATGCACATATAGATAGAGTGCAGGTACTGCACGACAAATCTGTGCAGATGAAGTTATTGCTAGACTATGTAGGACTTTCTTATAGAAGCAATCTTAGTTTCAGCTACAGTAGACTCATTCAGTCAGTGAATTGATTTAAATATAACATAACCAAGGGCTTTTTCGCACTTGGTGAAGAAAACGCCCTGTTCTGTTACTTACCGGACTGGCATCCTCTCTCGGAGGATCCAGGCTGATCCGGAGCAGTGTGTGGTCATGCTACACACTGCTCCGGGGACGAAAATGGCGGCTTCCAGTTGGTGGAGGCTCTCCACCAACCAGTAAAGCTCACCAGCCTAAAGCCCGCCCCCGGAAGATCTGCAGACTCGTGCTGGTGCGAGCCTGCAAATCTACACCGGAGCGCAGCCACGGAGTGGGGCACGCCACACTGTTGAAAGACCTGTTTTAAGCGGTCTTTCAATAGAATGGCAAGCGACCACTTCTGGTCGTTCCGGAGCAGGCTGAGGTCCGGAACTACAGAAAGCAGTCCGGACCCAGTCTGCCTCCAAGTGCAAACATCCTCGCTGGAGGACGCTCTGCCCTGCTGCAAAAACAAAGTGCGGAAAAGGCCCAAGTTCCCACTGATTCAATAGGTCTGCTGTAAGTAGGATTAACAATTGTATTTAGGCCACAATGTTTACATTTAGTTTGGCAATATTCCACCTAAATTCTATGGTTTCTCATCCAGCATTCAATGCAACTTTATTCTTCAGCTGGCTTCAGTTCTTTCTGCCCCTTGCTACCATGGTATCACATTCCTAGGAATATGTATATCTTCTCTGACAATTTAAGGAGTCCTTTCTTTAACTATTCAGCCTATTTCATGCTGAAAGTGCCTTAAGGCAAACATTTCATTTTTAGCTAAAAAAACCACAATGCACACTCAAAGGACTGAATGAGTAACATCCAAAAATGCTGTAAAGGGCTGCTCAGAAAAACTAAGAGATCCTCTGCATTGAAAGGATGAAACAGGATTGTGGATAGAGATGTGGGTACAGACCTAACCCTCTCAAAGCCAGTAACACAGTGCCGCAGGGCTGGCCCTACCGTTAGGCAAAGCGAAGTAGCTGCCTAAGGCAGTAGAACATGGCCAAAATCCTATTACACTGTGAAATTCAACCAACATGCATCGACTAGAAGCTGAAGGCTGTTCATTTCTATGGGTTGTGCAGTGCAAGCCAAATAGTTTCAGATGCCTTCCTAACGCCAGTTATAGCCCAGGAAAGGAGTGATCATCACTCTCCAGGACCTCCAGAACATTTACTAGACATCTGGGAGGGGAAAGACCCCATCCACACAACACAAACCAGATGGCACCAAAGCACATACCTGCAGATATTCAATGGCCAGGAAGACAGAGTTGTGCCTGAGTACCTTACAGCTGCCATGAATCATTAGCCATTAACCAAAGAAAAGGATTTGTGCAAGAAGGTATTGGTACCTCCTTGTGCAATGACTTCAAAACTATTCAAGCTGACATCCATCCATCATTTAACTTATACCCTGCTTTTTCCCCAAACCGGGACTCAAGGGGAATTACATAATAAACTCCCAGTTATGACAGAATAAGCAGCCAATAAGCATCATGAATAAGGAGCAAATTTAAAGTTATTTAACAACCTTCCTCTGAGGCAGAGAGAATATGACTTGCCCAGGGTCACTCAGGGTTTGAGTGGGGATTTGAATCCTAGGCAATTTCCACAGGATGGCACCCTCCCAGTGTGGGGACACGAGAGGAGTGGGACCACAACAATGCTTTGCATGATGTTGTCACAGTCCCACCCTTCTTGTGTCCCCAGCCAGTGTGATCACAGGGTATATCATTGACGGAAAAACTCTGTCAACAGCCCCTGATCATGCGAGGCTCCCATCACCATCGCCGCTGGCCATGAAGAAGGGGTGGAAGTGCAATCACATGCTTCCTTCCCCACTGCAACATAGGAAGAAGGCCAGCTGCAATGCAGAAGAAAGGAGCATGTCGGAGCATGTCCCTCATGCTCCCTTCTACAGCCAGCCAGCCAGCCAGGCGCAGAGGGGAGCACTGAGGACTTGCTCCCATCCTGGCAGAGGCACTGCCAGAATTGCAACAGGACAACACGGGAGAGCGTCGTCATGCGGAAATGGCTCTAGTCTCCAGAAGCAATAAATAAATAAATAAATGTTTCAATATTTAAATGTAAACTTAAATATTTAAATCGTGAGTTACATCTTGGGGGTTCCTGGCAACAAATTATATTTACAAGGGATCCTTGGTAAAGAAAAGGTTAAGAACCAGCACAACAACAGGTTCCTGGAAAGCTCATTGTAGATCCGTGTCTTGCCTCAGTAAGGTACTCCTTGAAGTAAGGCATGGTAGATACAACAAGGTCCTGTCAGGTGAAGCCCATCCTTCTATGATCCAGGAGTCTTCACAAGCAGCTGTTCACATTTTATATTGATTGAAGGGTCCCAGAACAACTTTTTGTCAGAATCAAGGGCAGACTTCCAGACCATTCCTCCAAAGTTGTCCACCTCTCTTTTGCCACAGCACAGTAGAGCTAGAAATGTTAAGAAAACTATGGATGGTGAAGGCAAAAGGCATTTCTTATTACGTGAGGCATTTTACACCAATATATTTGGCTCTGTCTGGTGGGAAGAATTATTAGATTTTAAAAAAGGACTGGACTTCAGTATTGACCACTGATGAACATAGTTGAGACAAAACATGCCTGACCTTTGTTGCATAATGGTCATTCATCTTTTTCCCACAAAAATATTTGTGCCCAATGGACCTTCACATTCATTGTGCCTTTAGTAATTCAGAATTGTACAGACAATGTATTTAGTATATATGGATCATTGATTGATTGTGTAGATTTACTGGAAACTGACTTTAAAAAAAAAACGTATAATGCATACATACTACTTATTTCCTGACTCAGTTTGTTTTTAGGAAACCTCACTAAAGCACTCTTTTTTCTTTTCTTTTCTTTTTCATGAGACAGGCTGTCTTCACTCTTTGAGACAGCCCATCAAGAGTCTGTTAACCTAGACAAGATTTCTCACCTCCAGCAAGACACCAAACACATTTCTTTCTATTGAGGTTTTCACAAATTGTACAAAACATCTCTGGGCAAAAGTATTTTCCCTTTGTGAAGCAAAGCACTTTCTCAAACACACAAGAAACATGGAAGGACCAGGTGTGTATGAGTTTTGATGTTTCCAATTTTTTTTAAGGGACGTGCAACAAAGAGAGCCACTGTGGTGTAGCGGTTTGAAGCACTGGACTACAACCCTGAGGAGCAAGGCTCAGTTCCCTACTCAGACATGGAAACCCACTGGGTGACCTTGGGCACATCACACACTCTCAACCCCAGAAAACCCTATGATAGGTTCACCATAAGTCGGAAACAACTTGAAGGCACACAACAACAACAACGACAACGACAACAACGCAGTTTTGGTAGTTTTTGGGCACAATTCAAAGTGCTGGTAATGACCTTTAAAGCCCTACAGAGCTCAGGGTCCAGGTTATTTGAAGGACCATATTCTCCTTTATGAACCAGGCCAGGCTTTGAGATCTGGTGGAGAGGTCCTTCTCTCTGTCCCACCACCTTCACAGGTATACTTGGTGGGAACACAGGAGAGGGCCTTCTCAGTGGCTGCCCCCCAGCTGTGGAACTCCCTTCCCAGAGAAGTCAGACTGGCACCCTCCCTACTGTCTTTCCACAATCAAGTAAATATATCTTCATTCAGACAGGAGTGTGATGTGTGATTGTATGTGGCCTGTCCGATAGACTGTGCTGGATATTGTGTTGCTGATGAGTGTGTGAGTTTTTAATTATGTATTGTAACATTGCTTTAATTCTTTTTGATTGTTTAATTTTGTTTAACTTTCATGTTCTATGGGTTTTAATTGTGTCTTTTTAACAGTTGTAAGCTGCTTTGAGCCCCAACTTGGGATAAGTGCAGGGCATACATAAAGATAATAACATCATCATCTTTATTGTTGTTGTTGTAGAGAATGAGTAAAAAAATTAAAATTTCTCAGTCTCACAAATGAGAGCAAGATAATGAAGGATTTCTACCCCTAAGCATAATATAATGGCGTTAGATCAATTCAGGACCCATATAAACACACAGGCCCTTTCCGCACCTTACCTTCTTCCAGTGCTGGGGTGCGGGGTCACGTGAGCAGCCTCTGGCAAGAGGTTCTGGCGTCCGGGGTCCTTCGGCTCCACACGAGCTGCCTGCTCACGTGAGAGCACCGCCTCTTCCCTCCGCAGTGCAGTCTGGGAGTTTCCCAGGCTGTGCTGGGGCAGGAAGCGTGACCAGCATGGCTCTGGAGGCGCCGCACACCAGATAAGTGCGCGCGGAGCCCAGGAGCAATGTGGAATCGCACACCATTTTCAGCTTCTAGCCAAAAATGAAAAGGTGCATGATGGGCACCTGCTGGCCCCTGGAGCATCAGGCGATTGTTGAGTGCGTCGTGCAGATCGCTCCTCACAATTGCGCGACGCTCCAGGCATCCTTTCTCATGGAAAATGCCATGCAAAAAGGGCCATAGTTTTAAGATCTACAGGGAAGGCTTTCTCTCAGTCCTGCCCCCATGACAGGCTCCCTTGGTGAGGACATGAGACAGAGCCTTCTCACTGGTTTCTCCCACCCTCTGCAACTCCTTCTCTTGGAAGGCTTGGCTGGCTCCCTCCCTGCTTTCTTTCCTTCAGCAGGCAAATATCTTAAAAAAAAAACAGGCTTCTCATGTATAAGCAGGAAAGCTTCTTACTGGGACGTGTGTTTTATTTACTTTTTTAAACTTCTGTATGCTTTTTAAAACGATTTTATCCTCTTTAGTGCAGGTATTTCTAATTGCTTTTAAAAATGTTGTTGTTAAGGGATTTTTTTAAACTGATTCTCTTTGGGAGCCACCTTGGGTCCCACACTGAGAGAAAGGTGGCGTGCAAATGAAGTAAATGAAATAAAATAAAATAAATGAAATGGCCCTGGATAGAGTTCTGCTGGAACTCTGGACTGCTGAAGCTGCTCTTCAGGGAAAGATCTATTGTACCAAAACAGGACTGGTCAACTCAGAGTGACGAGAAGTTCCATACAAATTCATGTCTAACTGGCCCCATCTTACAAGCCCCATCAGGGATAAGCAGGTACGCACCCTACATGGGCTGCAACACCACACTGGGGTGTACCAGAAGTGATGTCTTGTCATTTCTGAACACTATTTTGGTTGATAATTTGGCTGGATTTTTTTCCCCAAGCTTTTGGGGATTGCAGGGTGGAAACCCAACATTGGGCAGTTGGGGGCTTTAGGCTCAGAGAAGAGGGATTTAGGTGCCAAATGAATGTGGCCAACAGGCTCCTCTTTCTTCATCCTTCCTTACATGGTGTATTAATGGCATCCTGTCATTATCTTGGGTTGTAGATTCAGTTCCAGGTTGTCATGTTTTGGAGGCCAGCCAAGGTCAAAAATTCAAGTAGAGACTGTCAGACAGCAGAGACCACAGCATCCCCTGTTGTATGCAGGAGCTTACCAGCCAGGTGATTGTGGTTCTTGGAGTCTAGGCAGTTCAGGTCAGCAGGCTAAAGCAATAAATCCAAGGCATCAATCTGAATGAGTGTTGAGTTGTGTGGTCAGTGAATGAAGCAGGGTCCAAGGTCCTTTGGCAACACAAGCCAGAAATCAAGAGACAAAAGTATTGATTCCTCCAGGAAGGAGATGTTGGGATATTTATGGTCCAGCAGCCTCCCACAGATGTTGCCTGATTAATAAGCATTTCTTATTTAAGTGCTCCAAGCTTTATAGACCCTCCCTTTCTTGTCTTCATTCAGCCGCAGAATCATAGAATCATAGAAATGTAGAGTTGGACGAGACCACAAGGGCCATCCAGTCCAACCCCCTGCCATGCAGGAAAACCCTCAAAGCACTCCTGACAAGCGGCCATCCAGCCTCCGCTTAAAAACCTCCAACGAAGGAGACTCCACCACACCCCATGGCAGCACATTCCGCTGCCGGACAGCCCTGACCGTCAGGAAATTCTTCCTGAGGTTCAGGTGGAATCTCCCCTCCTGCAGCTTGTATCCATTGCTCCTTGTCCTGGTCTCAAGAGCAGGAGAAAACAAGCCCACTCCCTCCTCGACATGACATCCCTTCAAATATTTAAACATGGCTATCATGTCCCCTCTCAACCTTCTCTTCTGCAGACTAAACATACCCAGCTCTCTAAGTCTGTCCTCACAGGGCATGGCTTCCAGGCCCCTCATCATTTTGGTTGCCCTCCTCTGGACCTGCTCCAGCTTATCCATATCCTTCTTGAATTGGGGTGCCCAGAATTGGACACAGTATTCAAGATGAGGTCTAACCAAAGCAGAATAAAGTGGTTCCAATACCTCCCTCAATCTAGGTACTGTCAAGTCCATGTCTGTGTGCTGCAGCTGAAGAGGAGTGTTACTGTCTCAAGAGATGGCACGTCCCCCTGTCCTTCTGCTTCACTGTCTGTCTCAAGAATTGGCACATACCCCTGACTTTCCACTTCATTATCTGTGCCAGACTCTGAGCCTGGCTCCTGGGACCAAGATATGGCACAGGTAACCAAAAGGGTAATATGCATTTAGGGGCAGCATTTTGAAAAACTTGCACAGAATTGCAAAAAACAGGCACTCATCCACTGAAATACAACAAAATCCAAGCAGCAATACTGTTTTTTGGACCAACGCCAAAGCATAAAATACATTATGCAAGCTTTCAAAGCCTCCATGGTTTCTTCATCAGGCAAAGATGTTAAAAAAAATACAGGAAAAAAATAGTGATGATGTTAGAGTCACAGGCCTACTTTCTGTCCAAGATGTTGCCAGTTAAGACAGTTTGAAGAGATCTCAGTAGAGCCAGAGGCCACTCCTTTTCTTGGCCATGTGAGAACTAGAGATCAAGAGCAATATAAATTTCAACTCCATTAGCAACAGAAAAGTAGCTTCTCTTGAAATCAACAAGTCCCTGTCCTGTGCAAAGCTAACTCCTCCTTTCTTACACTGAGAACACTGAATTTCTTAAGGAGTCTGTGTGTGGTTACATCTGGAAAAGAAACTTTTTGGTGTTCTATAGGTGAAACTTGGCAAATAGTAGTCCCAAATTGTAGTCGAACAGAAGAGTTTTACCTTTGTTGGAGGCAGAAAACCTCAAAGAGTTAAGTCCCACTCCTTCGATTCCATCTTGCGTAGGATTCCCCTGTTGCAGCTACATTTGTTATCTTGAAATCGGAGGGGGGGGATATTCAGAGGTAGCCATTTTGGCCACACAGCAAAATACAACAAAATCCATAAGCATTGATACCTTTTTTGGGGACCAGCTCCAAAGCATAAAATACATTATGTAAGCTTTCAAAGCTTTACTGGCTTCTTCATCAGGCAAAACTCTTTGCGGTTTTCTACCTCCGACAAGGGTAAAACTCTTTCATTGAATATTCTGCTATTTTCTCTATGAGTGCAACTGTGAAAAAGATTGTGTCTACAGGGAACAGAATTTTGATATGTTGCCTCTCCCTTCCTCTCCCTTCAGAATAGCAAGTTCAGTTTTCTTTTTCTTTTTCTCTCTCTCTATCTCTTTTGGAAAAAAAAATGACAAACTTCATTGGCATGAAATCAGAACTGGAGCACTAAGATCGAGGGCTTCAACCCCTCCTCACGTGAAGAACAGCAGGAAATCACACACAAAACAGCCGTAGGCAACTCAAGAAACATTCAAAGTTAATTCTGAGAGTCCTGTTCTAAGAATACACCTATGGTATGTTAAGGACAGCTGACACACATTAAACAAGACTAACAGAATGTTTTGAGGTTGAGTTTTCTTTGCCACTTTTGGAATGGACAAAGACTTTAAGGGGAAAAAACAAAGAACAGCAAGGCACCAGTATTATCCTTATCATTTTGAGAGTGTGGAGCTGAAGCAGTAAAGACTTATTTGTAAACAGCTTGGAGAAGCTACTTTTTGGATGAGTAACTCACAGAACACCCCGCCCAACACAGCCAGGCCTGGCTGACAGATACTAAGGGCCTTTCCCCTGTTACGGTGCTATTATTCCACTTTCAACCTCCTATAGAATCCTGGGATTTGCAGTTTAGGGAGGGACATTTAGAATTCTCAGCCAGAGAGCACTTTGACCTCAGTAAACTACAAACCCCAGAATTCCACAGGATGTTGAAAGTGGAATAATAGCACTATTAACAGTGTAGTGCAGAAAACTCCTAAGAGTTATTTTAATTCCAACTTTAAAGGAGCTATCCCAAGTGCTGAGCCCTGTCCTCAAAGTAGTTTACATAAGAAATGTACTGAGAAATAAATACCCATCCTATTTATTGGGAAATGAACAGCAAAGTCTGATTTGAAAGTGAGTGAACAGAGTACCTTCTTTGTGGTAGCATCCAAGCAATGCACATATTTATGTATTGCCATCTCTGTTACCATTAAGGCACTAGGCAAAATCCATTCTGTTCTTCCATGCTTAAATGTGGAGGGAGGGGGCAATTGTGGCCTTCCAGATGTCCTTGGATTGCAAGTCCCACCAGCTCTAGACAGCACAGCTGAGGACGAGGAATGCTGGAAGATACAGTCCAACACCTGAAGGGCCACAGTTGCCCACTGTTGCTTTGATAACAAAATCCTTTCCATCTTCAGCTGTGTTTGTTACCTGCTGTCTTTGCTTTTTTGGGAAGTTGTTTCTCTGATTGTTCATTTTTGTCTGATTATCTTTTAGTGAATATTTACATACTGATTGTTGAAATTCACCTCAAGGGCATTCATGGAGATACTGCATTTACATGTTTTGCAACAAGCACAGATGTGGAGTTTTTTTTTTAACATTTGTACTTTATTATTCCTTTCTATGTTTTGCATTTACAACCTGCCTTTTAGTCCATCAGGCTTCCAGACAAGAGGCACCCACCCACCCTTTAACTCAGTGGCCAAGATCCCATAGAGCTGCTGGTGGATAATAAATCTTTGCAAGGATAGCTACACCAGTGATCCAAGAGGGAACAAATACTGCTACTTCTTCCCCAGGCACACTAGTGCAGCCAGAGAGCACCTGGACGCAGCTTCCCCAACTCATCCATGGCTGAGAAGAGGCAGAGCTGCATCCTGGCGCTCAGCCACCCTTGCATCCCAGAGACAAAAGCAGCAGTGATGATCCTACATGAGGCTGTATAGCGTAAATCTACACCCATGCCCTTACACAGTGGTGGCACCATACAACACTTCCACTGGGTATTGACACTGTGCATCTAGTTGTGTATCTGCCCTGTTGTGCAATGAGGAATGCACAGTGGCTGTTTCTGCAATCTCAGTGAATAAAGTGGCAAACTGAAAACAGTGATAAATAGTTACATAGCATTCAAGAGAGTACTGTCGCATGGCTAGAATCCTGTTGGTTCGGCCTAACTAGAGCAGACCCATTCAACGAATGGTGAAACAACACCTAGGTAAATCCAATTGATTCAATGGATGTACTGTAGTCAGAGCCAGGGTAGTGTAATAATTTGAGTGTGAGACTAGGACTTCAGGATATCAGGATTCAAATGGCAACTCAGCCATAAAAACTCATGGGGTGATCTTGGGCAAGTCACACTCTCTAAGTTTTAGAGGGAGGCAGTAGCAAATCTCCTCTGAATAAATAAAGAAAAACCTGTAATAGGTTTGCTGTAAGGTGGAATTGATTTGACAGAACCTACAAACATACTCTACTGTAGTTAGGACTAGCAATAGGATTAAAGTCTACACTTGTGGAACTCCTCTTCTGCAACCATGAGCTAAATAGGCCTGCTGTACAACAGCCAGAAAAGTACAACTGAAAGTACAAGGGAACTTCCACATGAGTAGATTTTCTAACACCTGCATAAGTCCCCCTGCACTTATAATCTTCTGCCCATTGCCTCCTTCTCAATGCCTAAAGAAAGTACTTATACTGGAATAACCACAAGATATGCCAGTGTGAAGAGCCAGCAAGGTGTACTGATTTGAGCACTGGACTACAACTCTGCATGGTTCAAATTCCTGCTTGGCTATGGAAACCCACTGGATTATATCGGCAGTGGAATATGCTGCCTCGGAGTGTGGTGGAATCTCCTTCTCTGGAAGTTTCTAAGCAGAGGCTGGATGGCCATCTGTTGGGAATGCTTTGATGGGTGTTCCTGCATAGCCGTGGGTTGGACTCAATGGTCGCTGTGGTCTCTTCTAACTCTATGATTCTATGACCTTGGGCAAGTCACATTCTCTTAGCTTCAGAGGAAGGCAAAGGCCAACTCTCTCTGAGCAAATCTTGCCAAAGAAAACTCCATGATAGGTTCACCTTAGGGTTGCCATTAAGTCAGAAATGACTTGAAGAAACACAAGAACAATGCCAGTGTAAGCGGCCAACAGGCTTCTGGTTATAGATTATAGTGGAGGAGGCAGGGCCAGAGCCAGAATCCTGTTGGGCATTTATAAATGTGTAACTGCCATAGTTATGGAACCATGTAGTGACTCCCAGGTCAGCCTCCACAATTCCAGCTTACCGGGAAGCAGCTGCTGTGATCAACAGGGGTCCATTCCCCTGTCCCTCAGGAAGCAACTGACTGAAATTCCCACCCGTCCCTATAAGCCATCTCCATTGTGACAGGCAGAAGCAGGGTCCCTGTCACAATTCTCTCTTGCACCGAAGATCATTCGCATGAGATGGAGTGGGAACATCAGTTAGCAGCTTCCTGAGCAACAGGGAAATGGACCCCCATCTATTACAGAGGTAAGTGGGAACAGGGAGACTTTCACAATCCCCAGGTGTCCTCTAAAGTAGAGGCTACTTAGTGATAGTGAATACCACTGAGTTACAAATGTGTAACACCAGGACCCTTTCCGCACCTTACCTTTTCGCAGTGCTGGGGTGCAGGGCTCACGCGAGCAGCCTCCAGAGAGGGGCTGTCGTGTCCCAGTTCCTTCAGCTCCGCAGCTGCCGCCCGCTCGCACGAGAGCCCTGCCTCTTCCTTTGGCAGTGCAACCTGGGACCTTCCCAGGTTGCACTGGACAGGAAGCGTGACCGGCCCGGCTCCCGAGGCTCCGCACGCAACATAAGTGCATGCAGGGCCCCGGAGCAATGTGCAACTGTGCACCATTTTTGGCTTAAAGCCGAAAATGAAAAAGTGCGTGAGCGGTCCCTGCCAGGCCCTGGAGTGTCGCACAAATGTGAGTGCGTCGTGTGGACCGCTCCTCACATGTGCACGACACTCGACGGGCCCTTTTGCATTGAAAATGCTGTGCAAAAAGGGCCCAGGTTATGCATGTAGAACCCCCCACATCTTTATGGCCAGAATATATAGGATTCCAGCCATACCTTTATTTATATTCTGCTTTCTTCCTGAGTTTGGTACTCAAGGTGGCTTCCTATTAGAACGATTATGACATTATTAAAAACAGAACAAAGGGCAACATTTAAACTGAATTATGCTATTAACCATATTAAAAATATACACTTTAAAAAAAAATAAACAGGTAAATAAAACAATTTCTCCATACCCACATGACCAATATGCATGATTTCACATCCATGCTGAAATGTGGTCCAAAAACATTTTGTTCCCATCTCTTTTTGGACCACACATTGTTGTTCATTTTTTTAATGTTTTTATCAGGTGTGCACTCTCTTTCAACTGCAAATAATGACTACAATGCCTTCTTTCTCTCAGATTCTAAAGTTCTATCAAGTTTCAGTATCTCATCTCCAGGCTACATACTCACCTTGATACCTATGTCATTCATCTCATTGAAAAAAGTAGTGTTTCATTATCCATGGCAAGTCTGGGACCATATTCCCCATCGACATGGGGGACCTACTGTGCAGTTTAAAACAATACAGCTCTTACAGCCCTTTCCTTAAAAGCCTTCCCTTCTAAAAGCCTGCCTGAATAGAAAATTATTTGCCTGTGAAAAGGACAGCAAGGAGGGGGCCATTCTAGCCTCCCTAAGGAAGGAGTTCTAAAGTCAAAAGGCAACTACTAAGAAGGTCTTCTCTCGTATTCCCACCAGCTGTATCTCTGAAGGTGATGGGACCAAGAGAAGAGCCTCTCCCGTGGATCTCAGGGTCTGAGCAGGCTCGTACAGGGAAATACACTCTTTCAGATAGAGGGCAAATGGACTAACATTTCAGAGGTGTAACTGTCTTACATCTGTGGTAATAACCATAAGGAAACTTCAGGCAGGTTTACAGACGTGAAGACTGGTTGTAACATAATGTTCTGTGGATTAAACATGCCCCTCCCCATTAAATCTTAGCCACAATAAAACTATTAGTCATTCAGGTGTCACTAGATGAAACTAAAAGCTAACCTGTGCTTACCAGATCCTGCAACCAACAAAATCTGGAATGCCTGCCAGCAATTAGAATGGAAGCAGTTTGGAAGGCAGAGTGGAAACCTAAATTAACACTGCCTCCCACATAAGAGAACGGCGTCTGTCTTTGCAAACTGCTCTGTTTTAGGATGAATTGGAAGTGCCAGCTATAATAACAGTGTCAGCTGGATGCTTTCCTTTGCTGGGATGGGTAAGACACCAGACATGGCTCAGGGGCATGAAAACAAGCAAGCAAGTCCTTAGAGGATCAGCACTTCCCTGGTGGGAAAGAAAACTGAAAGTGACCTGATAGCCTTAAACCTCTGTGTCTGCGACAGTGCTAATGTTCAAGTGCTGCTACAGTCACGGTCACTAGCTAATTGTGTCCCGGAGGCATTCCAGCATGCCAAGCATGGGTCTTTGTCATGCAGACTTTGCTCTGACAAACAAAATGTTTCTGTAGTGGTGATTTCTTCCTTCCTTCACACAATGAGCCGTGCGCAAGTCAGAAACCAGAGATCCCTGAGCACCACTGAACAAGACATTAGGTGGGGACCATATATTTCAGGAAGTAAGGTTGTGCAATCTAATGGCAAACAGAAAGCCGTAAAGTTTGAATTTTAAAACTTTTGGCTAGAACAAAAAAGAGAATCTGAGACCAGTGGGAATTGAGGGAGAAGGAAAATTGACAAAGCATTATTTTTGCTGCTGCTGTTTGCCATCAGGTGCACTTCAATTTATGGTGATCCTTATAAAAAAAGAGACCTCCAAAGGTCCTGGTCTTTGACTGGCCTTCTCAGTTCTTGCAAATTCAGGGCTGTGGCATTCTTACTATACTTGATCTTAGCCAAAAGGCAGAGAAGCAATGGAGGCTGTGGCATTCTTGAATGAGTCAGTCCACCTGTAGTGAGGTATCCCTATCTTCTACTGCCTTCTACTTTACCAAGAATTATTGTCTTTTGTTCCAGTGAGTCACATCGTCTCATGATACGTCCAAAGTATGATAGCCTCAGTTTAGGCATCTTCACTTCTAGGGAGAGCTCAGTACTGAGTTGCTCTAAGATCCATTCATTTCTCTTTTTAGCAGCCCATAATATTTGTAGGACTCTCCCCTACCACCAAATTTCAAATGATTTCATTTTCTTCCTGTTAATTTTCTTCACTATTCAGTTTTCACAACCATACATAGAAATCATAAATATTATGGTCTAGATGATTCTGATTTTGGTATTTAATGATATATCTTTACAGTTGAGGCAACACATTCCAGTGGTTGATAGGACAGCAACAGCAAAAGCACTTTTCCTTGCTGCCACTACTTCTTCAGCAGCTGTTTATTTGCATGATGCTTTACCATATTAAAATTACCATGCTCAAAGGAGCTTATAGCAACGCCACAAAAATTACATATACCCACACAAGAGCATTTCCAAATAACTCAACAGCAATTGCAAATCAACATTAGTCACACAATAGGCTGAACATCCTACATCAATAACCAGAAGTGTCAGAATTTTAAAACCCTCCAACTGAGAGCTTGGAAATGTTGACGGAAATGGCTAAAGTATTGTCATTAAACATTAGCTTTTTAAACTAATGATGGACAAATGGGGTATTTGAACTTTCCAGAGGTGCATTTTGTTGCAGAATGCACACAGAGAAGTACCTTAAAAAGTAGAGATTCTACATTTTTCACTTGATAGGCTGAACTGCAAACAATGTCCCTAACTTTCTGCTTCCTAACATATCCCCTTTTTTAAACAACCAAAAAACTGGGTGGGACTATTTTTTTTTTCCTCAACAAAATCTATTGCATTTGCTTTGTTGCATTTTTTTTACAAAAAAGGAAGCCTGGCAACAAGTCAAAACAAATGTTCCACTTGTGAAGATATGGTTGCTAGTTCTGGGGCTTTAGGGATTGCAGAACACACTTGATTCTGTGTACATAGGACATTGGAATACTCTACAATACACTGATATTCTTATTGGGCTCAGAAAATAACTTAGACCAAGGCACTCAATGGAATAATCTACCTGTATGAATTTAAGTTAATGTATTTTGGATAGTGATGCATTATTAACACATTGTGGAAAATATTCCAGATTAATGCACTCACTTGAAGGTCCTGTTTTGTTTTTTCCCTCCCTGGATGAGCACTCAATTCATTGCATTATGGGGGCCAATGTCTTAGTAAAATGTTGTTGTTGTTGTTGTTCAAGTCATTTCTGAGTCATTTCTTTTGGCAACCCTAAGGCAAAACCATCATGGGGTTTTCTTGGCAAGATTTGTCCAGAGGGAGTTTGCCTTCACCTTCCTCACAAAGGATTATGAGGTTATGGGCAGGAAGCTGAAGGACCTTGGTGAGCAGGTTGTCATTTCATCTCTCCTCCCTGTGGAAGAACATGGCCCAGGAAGGGAGAGAAGAACAGTGGAGGTCAACAACTGGCTCCGAAGATCATGCCACCAAGAGCAATTTGGGTTTTTGGATTATGGTCTCCATTTCCACAAAGATGATCTTCTGGCAAGGAATGGGCTGCACCTCACAACTGTCGGCAAGAACATTTTTGCTAACAGTCTCGCAAAGTGGATCAGGAGGTCTTTAAATTGAGTTCAGCTGGGGAGGAAGACAGCATTATTCATGGCAAGGAATCAGCGAGTGCTTGGAAAAATAGCCCAAATGATATAGGTAGGGCAGGCCAAGTAGAACTAGACACCAACAGTGGGAGGAAAAGCCACTTTACTACAGGACTTGCGGGAAGGGCACATGGTCTTAAGTGTCTCTACACTAATGCACAGAGCATGGGAAATAATCAAGATGAACTCAATCTCTTAATACAACAAAATAAATATGATTTAACAGGCAGCACTGAAACCTGGTGGGATGAGTCTCATGACTGGAATGTAGTAATAGAGAATGTAGTAATAACCTATTTCACAGAAATAGACCAAACAAGAAAAGAGGAAGACTAGCCTTATATGTCAAGGATGTTTTCACCTATGAAGAGATCCATGACTTAAATCCAGGAAGCCAGGTCGAGAACAACTGAGTAAGAATTAAGAGAGTGAGAAACATTAGGGATGTGATTGTGGGGGTTTGCTATAGGCCTCCAGGCCAGCCTGAGGACTTGGATGAGGCCTTCCTGGAGCAGACGACCACACATTCAAAAAGGAGAGATGCAGTAGTAATGGGAGATTTCAACTATCCTGATATATGTTGGCAGTCAAACTCTGCCAAGATCACAAGGTCCAACAGGTTCCTCACTTGCCTTGCATACAATTTCATGGTCCAGAAGATGGAAGAGGTGACAAGGGGATCAACTGTTTTAGGTCTGATCCTGACCAACAGAGATGACTTTGTTGATGAGGTGGAGGTGGTGGGATCCTTATGGGGGAGTGACCATGCTCTATTGGAATTTGTCATTCAGTGAGAAGGAGAAGCCAAGTGTAGCCAGACACGCATTCTAGACTTTTAAAAAGCTGATTTCTGTAAATTTAGGGAGCTACTTGCCAAAATTCCATGGTCAAGATTACTGAAAAAGAAAGGAGTTCATGATGGACAGGAGTTTCTTAAAAGTGAGATACTGAAGGCACAATTTAAAACTGTGCCAATAAGGAGAAAAAATGGCAGGTGTCAAAAGAAACCAGAATGGTTGATGAAAGAACTCTCAGCTGAGCTAAGTGTTAAAAGAGGCATGTACAGGAAATGGAAGAATGATGAAACCACCAAAGATGAATTCAAGCAAATAGCCAGGATATGTAGGGAGAAGGTCAGAAAAGCAAAAGCACAGAATGAACTCAGGTTTGCCAGAGACATTAAAAACAATAAAAAGGGCTTTTTTAGATATGTTCACAGGAAAAGGAAGAAAGAACGAAATGATAGGGTCGCTGCATGGAGAAGATGGCCAATTACTAATGGGGTGAAGAGAAAAGGCAGAACTGCTCAGTACCTTCTTTGCCTCAGTTTTCTCCCAAAAGGATAAAAGTACTCAACCTGGGGGATGGGGAGCAGGTGAGGAAGGGGAGGAAATGCAGCACAGAATAGGTAGAGAAGTAGTACAAGAATACCTGGCTAAACTAAATGAATTCAAGTCTCCAGGGTCAGATGAATTACATCCAAGGATATTAAAAGAACTGGCAGAAAGTCATTTCTGAACCACTTGCAATAATCTTTGAGAACTCTTGGAGAACAGGAGAAGTCCCAGCAGACTGGAGGAGGGCTAATGTTGTCTCCATCTTCAAGAAGGGGGAAAAAGAAGACCCAAATAATTATCACCCAGTCAACCTGACATCGATACCAGGAAAGATCTTAGAGCAGAACATTAAACAGTCAGTTTATAATTACTTGGAAAGCAATGCCATAATCACTAAAACTCAAAATGAATTTCTCAAAAATAAGTCATGCCAGACTAATCGTATCTCTTTTTACGACAGAGCTACAAGCTTGATAGATGAAGGGAATGCTGTGGATATAGCATATCTTGATTTCAATAAGGCCTTTGACAAAATTCCTCATGACATTCTTGCAAAGAAGCTAGTAAAATGCAGACTGGACAGTGCTACTGTTAAGTGGATTTATAATTGGTTGACTGAACAAACCCAAAGGGTGCTCAGCAATGGCTGCTTTTCATCCTGGAGAGAAGCGACTAGTGGGGTGCCACAGGATTCTGTCCTGGACCCAGTGCTATTCAACATCATCATCAGTGACTTGGATGAAGGAGTGGAGAGCATGCAGATCCAATTTGCAGATAACAGCAAATTGGGAGGGGTTGCTAATACTCCAGAGGACAGGATCAAAATTCAGAATGACCTTGACAGATAGGAGAGCTGGGCCAAAGCTAACAAAACGAATTTCAACAGAGAGAAATGTAAGGTCCTGCACTTAGGCAGAAAAAAATGGAATGCACAAATCTAGGATGGGGGACATGTGGCTGGATAACAGTACGTGTGAAAGGGATATAGGAGTCTTGGTAGATCACAAGCTGAACATGAGTCAGCAGTGTGATGTGACAACCAAGAAAGCCAACGCAATTCTAGATACCTCATCTGGAATACTGTGCCCAGACCTGGGCATATCAATTCAAGAGGGATATCGACAAGCTGGAGCGTGTCCAGGGGAGAGGGACCAAAATGGTGAAGGGTCTGAAAGCCATGCCCTATGAGGATCAGCTTAGGGAGCTGGGTATGTTTAGTCTGCAGAAGAGAAGGTTAAGAGGGAATATGCTAGCCATGTTTAAATATTTGAAGGAATATCATGTCGAGGAGCAAGCAGGCTTGTTTTCTGCTTCTTTAGAGACTAGGACAAGGAGCAATGGATTTAAGCTGCAAGAAAGGAGATTCCACCCGAACCTCAGGAAGAACTTCCTGACAGTCAGAGCTGTCTGGCAGTGGAATACACTGCCTCAAAGTGTGGTGGAATCTCCTTGTTTGTAGGTTTTTAAGCAGAGGCTGGATGGCCATCTGTTGTGAGTGCTTTGATGGATGTTCCTGCATGGCAGGGGGTTGGACTCGATCGCCCCTGTGGTCTCTTCCAACTCTATGATTCTATGATTCTGTGGTTCCTCTGAGGCTGAGAGATTGGGACTTGCCCAGGGTCACCCAATAGGTTTCCACGGCTGAGCTGGGATTCCAACCCTGGTCTCCAGAGTTGTGGTCCAACATTCAAATCACTATGCCACATTGGCTCTCAGTAAAACTTTATAGGTAATTTTAATTCTGGTATTTTCAGGAATGCCATTACAAATTGAAAAATGATCATAAATGGCCCCAGATCCCCTCAAAGAATCCTTAAAATGTTTTTGAAATAATATTTGGTACTTCTTATAACGAACCCCAAACTATCTCAATGTTAATGTTAAAACATTAAAAAAAAATATCTCGTGCCTTAGTTAGGATCAAAAGTAATATGATCTGGACAATATTTTTAACACTCGACTTCCTCTAACCATTCACATGAACACTTAACAAAAGAACGCCTCCCCACCAAAAAAAATTCTAAATGGCAGCAAAAATGTTATTCCTTCCACAGACTTCAAAGAAGACACCACCCTGATTTTCTCCAAATTAGTGTTTCTCAGTCTTTGTGCTCCTTATATTTTGGACTTCCAGACATCCTGATCAGTATTTACCACCCTATGCAAGTCTACTTAGGAATTACTTCCATTGAGTTCAATTGGGGATTGCTCCCAGTTTCCTTATTCCGAAATATTTTTTCCTGTATCTTCGTGTTTCTGTTGTCTATCTCCGTTTGATTGATCTGGTATTGTGCTAAGTTGCAGCCACCCATCCTGAAGTTCGTAAGATCTTCCAGTTGACCAGCCTCATGAACTCTATCAGCCTCCTCTCCTTAGGACACGGCAGCAAAGCATTAAATATTGAACGGCCCCCTCTTTAGCGAGCAATTATCTCAGTCATTGGCTCGATTCACTTGATATCTTAACGACAGCCTCTCCCCACTGTTGTTTTTTTAATGTTTAAAATATGAAATAAAACGTGCCCCATCAGGCTGAAAAAATCTGTGAAGGTTTGAGTCGCCATTTTCAATAAATAATACGGAGTTTCAATTTACCCATCATCTGGCATATTGCATGATGGAGTTGTCATCTCCCTTCAGGCTTCATAAACCCATTTTCTGCTCACCTTGATCGTGCCAAAAGAGATTGTTTCATCATATAAAAAAGAAAGGAAAAAGCATCCCTAATTTCCCCTAATGCTAAATAAACAGATTTGAAGTGGGGGCGACTCCAACATGTCAGGAAAAGCAATGGAACGCAATTTATACGTACAAAGCATTCCAGATGGCTACACAAAAGAAAAGATTGGGAATCCCATCATGCTGTGACTGAGGGTTTTCTTTTTTTTTCTTAGAAGGCCAAAATTATGAGCTTTCGTCTAAGTGTGTTTCAAGACTGGTTTCTAAATCCAGCTAAGGGATACATAGAAGAAGAAGAGTCAGATTCTAGGTATATGTATTCAGCCTGGGAATCGTGCATCACTTATGCAAATAGACGCTGTACCTGCAATATTCTTCCTCTATCCATCAACTAGGGCTGCTTTAATAAAAAAAAAATGATATCATGCTGGTTGGCTGTCTGGGAAAAGGAGAAAGAAGCTAAATCCAGCCCCACACAAAGAGAAACCCAGGAGGCTTACTTCCAAAAGATAGCAAAGAAAAATGTTCTTTTTTTCACCAACTCAAATCATCATCATTAGTAGTAGTATTCTTACTATTATTAATATTATCTCAAAAGTGCAGGCATATGGGGATTGTGACAGACAGCTCAGTCAGACCAGTGTGTGGCATCACGCAGCTGCTGTGGAAAGGGCAAATTCCACACTGGGGATCATTAGGAAAGGAAAATAAAACTCCCACTATCATATTGGCTTAAGACAAACCTGTAGTGAGACCATATCATTAAATGCCAAAGCCAGAATCATCCAAGCCATAGTATTTTTCTCAGTTTATACATACGGGTAAGGAAGCTGGAGAGTAAAGAAAGTAAAGTGAGGTCCTACACTTAGGTAGAAAAAATGGAATACAGAAATATAGGATAGGGGACACGTGGCTGGATAGCAGTACATGTGAAAGGGATCTAAGAGTCTTAATAGACCACAAGCTGAACGTGAGTCAGCAGTGTGATACGGCAGCCAAGAAAGCCAATGCAATTCTTGGCTGCATCAATAGGAGTATGGTGTCTAGATCGAGGGAGGTACTGGTACCACTCTACTCCGCTTTGGTTAGACCTCATCTTGAATACTGTCTCCAGTTCTGGGCACCCCAATTCAAGAAGGACCTGGTCAAGCTGGAGCAAGTCCAGAGGAGGGCGACCAAAATGGTGAGGGGCCTGGAGGCCATGCCCTATGAGGATAGACTTAGAGAGCTGGGTATGTTTAGTCTGCAGAAGAGAAGGTTAACAGGGGACATGATAGCCATGTCTAAATATTTGAAGGGATGCCATGTAGAGGAGGGAGAGGGCTTGTTTTCTGCTGCTCCAGAGACCAGGACAAGGAACAATGGATTCAAGCTGCAGGAAAGGAGATTCCACCTGAACCTCAGGAAGAACTTCCTGACGGTCAGGGCTGTCCGGCAGTGGAATACACTGCCTCGGAGTGTAGTGGAGTCTCCTCCTTTGGAGGTTTTTAAGCAGAGGCTGGATGGCCATCTGTCGGGAGTGCTTTGAGGGTGTTCCTGCATGGCAGGGGGTTGGACTGGATGGCCCATGTGGTCTCTTCCAACTGTACATTTCTATGATTCTATGATTCTAACAGGAAGAAAATCAAGGCATTTGAAATGTGTTGCTGCAGGAGAGTCCCACGGATACCATGGACTGCTAAAAAGACAAATGAACAGGTCTTAGAGCAAATCAAGCCTCAACGAGAAATGGAGATGAATAATCTGAGATTGTCATACTTGGGACATATAACAAGACAACATGACTCATTGGAAAAGACTATGTGTTTTGTAAAGTAGAATGCAGTAGAAAGGAAAAGAGACCCCAATACGGATGGCTTGTTTCAATCAAGGAAGCCACAGTTCAAATTTGCAGGACCAGGTGAAGACGGGGGCTCTTGGATGTATCTCATTCAGAAGGTCCCCATAAGCCAGAGTGGACTTGACAGCAAATAACAACAACAATGTGAGAGCATACTTGTAATACTGTGTATCGCCATTTCCGCACTAGCCTGTTACAGTGCTATGATTCCACAGTGCTTTGATAGTAAATATGAATACCTGCTGGCCGCTCCAGAAACGGCAAACCCCAGGATTCCATAGGATGTTGAAAGTGGAATCATAGCGCTATAACTGGCTAGTGTGGAAATGGCCTATATTTCTGGCCATCTCAGACAGCACCTCAAGAAAGATACGGCAGAGCTAAAGAAGTGACAGAAAGGGTCAACCAAAGTGACCTTAGAGCAAATACTGTATGTAGAAAAGAGTGTATAATGTTAGGGGCTTTATAGCGATGTTGGGCAATAAGGGAGTGGAACATGATAGAACTGTACAAACCTGCCCAAACTCTTAGGTTATTCTGAGAGGCAATTATCACAGTCCCACCACATTCGCGGACATGTTTGGTGGGCGTGTGGGAGGGGGTCTTTTCTGTGGCTTCCCCTACAGTCTGGAACTCCCTTCCTTAGGAAACTAAACTGGCCATAGTTTAGGCATCCAGAGAAAAGAGACAGGCAAAGTAACCAAAGGTATACAAATACAGCAAATATAAGAAACATAGAAGCATACCATCATAGAGCTGGAAGAGACCACAAGGGCCATCATGTCCAACCCCCTGCCATGGAAGAATACATAATCAAAGTACTCCTGACGGATGGCCATTCAGCTCTGTTTAAAAACCTCCAAAGAAGGAGAGTCCACTACACTCCGAGGCAGTGTGCTCCCCTGTCAAACTGCTCTCAATATCAGGATATTTTTCCTAAATGTTTAGGTGCAATCTCTTTTCCTACCATTTGAATCCATTGTTCCATGCCCTAGTCACTGGAGCAGCAGAAAACAAGCTTGTTCCATCTTCCATATGACACCCCTTAAAATATTTAAACATGGCTAACATTTCATTTCTTTGTCTTCTCTTCTCCAGGTTAAACATAACCAGCACCCTATGCCGCTTCTCAAAGAGCATGGTTTCCAGGCCTTTTACCATTTTGCTTGCCCTCCTCTGGACATGTTCCAGCTTGTCAATATCCCTCTTGAATTATGGTGCACAGAAGTGGACATAGTATTCCAGGTGGGGTCTGACGAAAGCAGAATAGAGTGGTACTATTATTTCCCTCCACCTAAACACTACACTCCTATTGATGCAAACTAGACTTGCATTGGCTTTTTTAGCTGCCACATCACACTGTTCTAGATGTGAATGTTTTTCGGTGCCTCAGCTTCTGCAATGCTATAAATTTGGGGACTGAAGGAAAATTTCATGGGGGACGGAAAAACCCCACATAGCTATACATCTGCAGGTTTGCCTTATGAATGTACTTAGCTCATAATAGAGACCAGCAGTCCAGCCCAGATTAAGCAACAATCAAATATTGCCTGTCTGCACATCTGACTGTATTAGTATCAGGGAGAAGGCAGAGAAGAAAATTCAGATAAGTGTTTACATATTTTCATGCTTATTAATGTTCATATTTAATTTGCCTTGAAAAATTTTACATTTACACATTTTTACAACCCACTTGATTTTGTATTAATTACAGAATATGCAAACTTTCAAGTCCCACTGAATATTAACCTTACTGACTGTCAGAAAGCTTTTCCTTCTCAGAACAGAATGTGTGATGAAGACAGAGAAGAAGCTTCAGTTCGAAAACAGCAGCCATATGTGTATTCCTCCTGTCTTCTCCGTAGCATCTTTAGAAACATAAAGCAACATACAGCACCTAAAACAGTGAAATGCTTCCAGGACATAGCTATGGTGGTGTAAATTTATGCTGTGCAACACCTCTCTCGGATATTGGTCATAAAAGGCACCACACAAATGTTTGTCTGTTTCTCTTATGAGACAAATAGCTGTTTCAATTGTGATTTTGACCAGGAGAATTATGTAAGAGAATCTTTTTAGGAATCTTTTCCAAGGCAGCCTGAATTCTATTAGTTGGTCTCAATCAGAGCAGACCCACTGAATCAATTGTTAGACGGTGGGTCAACCAATATATAAATCCCACTGACTCAATGGGCCTACTCTAGTTAGAACTAACAATAGAATCCACACTAATCTCGGCTAATAGAGTCACATCATTAACTCCCCAGCTGAACCACTTCAATCAGGGAACTGGCTTCAGTGATCCTTCATTTACCCAGGGCAGTGAAGACAGAGGAAAAGCAAACTCCTTTGAGCTTACATCCCAACGGTACAGCTGAGTCTTAGCCTAGCAAGGAAAGTGTGAGAGGAGTGAATTCATGAACATGGTGTTACCCTGTTTACTGGGGGTCCCGTGAGGGACACCAAAATGTGCTCAACTGTAGGTGGGGAAAATTAGCTCAGAGCACTGCTTTGGCGTTACGAGAGGCAGGGTAACTTAGCAGGATCTTGTAACTCAATGTTTACGGGGTCAGGCCAAGTCAAGGAGCAGACCAGTTTGAAATGAATGATCTTTATTAAATACAAGCACACAATGTAAGCAGCACAAGCACACAGATAACTAATGAAAATAAAGGTGTGAGTAAGATAGCAGGATTTTCAGAGGAGTAGTTGGTTCGGGTGATACAAAACCTGTTCCTGAAGCCTGGAAGAAGATAGAGAGTAATGCTGGGGTTCAGTGTGGCTCAGCACATGGAGCTGAGGGGAAGCTCACCAAGCGATGAGGCAGCAAGGCGGTCTGGAGCTCGGGAGTGATCCGAGGAAGGTCTCAGAATCCGGGGTTTTTATAGGGAGAAGTGTGACTGCAGGCTATGCCTTACTCGGGGACAACAATAGGTTTCAGGCACGAGACAATGTCTCCAAAAGGTCACAATTTAGCATGACGGAATCAGAGCCAAATTAACAATGGTGTAGCCAGTATGTAAATGCTCAACGCTTGACAGTGGATGGTTCAGCCTTTGTCAAGTTGCTTGCTCGGGGCAGGGAGCCTTTTGTAGGTAGCGTGCATACATAATGTGGCGTTTGCCGGGGAGGTCCGTGAAGCTGCGATCTGGCTATGTCTGGCTTGCCTGTATTGTTTGAGAATATTTCAGCAGTTAAGTGCCGAGCCTAGTTTTGTGCTTGTCTGGGGGCCTCACAAACATGTGGAGAGGAGTGGTATGATAAGGCCGAATTATGGTATCAAAGTGATATGTAGTCCTATCACCAGGTAGGCCTAAATTGCAGTAACAATGCCCACCCTTCAGTTGTTCTCCTAACCTCCTCTCCTTTCTGAAGGAGAGACACTTTTGTGTGGTGTTTTGGGCAGTGGTAGCTGCTGAGAGCAAGCATGATGTCATGGTGTGAGCATTGGACTACAAGCCTAGAGACCAGGGTTCAATTGCCTGCTCAGCCATGGAAAGCCACAGGTTGACTTTGAGTGTATCACACACTCTCAGCCCCAGAAAACCCTGTGATAGGTTTGTCTTAGAGTTGTCAAAAATTACTTGAAGGCACACAACAACAGCAGGCTGCTGGTTCTGTGGATGGTCAGTGGGCCAATGAATCAGTTTTGTATTTTAGGTGAAATTTTAAGTGAGCTATCCAAAGTGCTTCAGAACCTTTGGTGACTCCTTTAAACTTAGAGATAAAGCCAAGAGTAGATTCACTGTTTCTTTTGACACCATAGTTTCCACTGGTGGCTTTTGCAAAGTTAGCTTGGTGGGCCAAATTTCACCCACAGGCCAAAGATTCCACATCCTTCGGTTAAATGCTCTTCCCCAGTGCTGCTTCCTGATCCATTTCCTCATGCCCATGCTACTTTGAAATAAAAAGCAAACATACAGCAAGAGATCACGGGTGACCCAGCTTTCCGTCAAGTTCATTCCCAAAGTCCTCACAAGTGCAGAATCCTGTACTTTCTGTCTGTCTACTGCTCTCTCTTTGTGGGTGAGCCATGTCTTGTCTCTCTTTATAATTTCAAAGTTTCATCATTTCTCACCTCCTTTACTCTTAAACAACAGTTGACAGTCATCAGCCCTTATCTTGTTCTTAATTTCCTTTTTCTCAGAAGCCTTGAGGGATGACACGAGGGAAGGATATAAAATGATGCATGGTGTGGAGGTGTTCTTTCTTTCTCTCTCCCTCTCTCTCTCTTCTCTCAAGGTCTCTTCACACATTTTGTTCCACACCTTCAAATGTGAACTATAAATGTGACAACAGGTGTTTGGAAATTATATATCCTACATGTTCACTCCTCAGGAGATAAAGCTGTTTAGGGCTGCCTGATGAGTATACCCTGTGCAAAAAAAACTGGTTTCCGCATCATCCAGTGTAGGCAATGGTGCTCCAAAATGGCTGAACTTAGACTAAATGGCAGCTGGTATCTTCCATGTCAGTGGGTCAGTGAATCTACTTTGGATATAATCCAAAATTGTTAGGAGCTATCCAAGGTACTGGGCACTATCCCCCAAATAGATCCAGAATCTTGGATAGCTCTTTTAAAGTTTGGGAAAAGAATCCAGAACAGACTTGCTGCCCCACTGACACAGAAACCACCAACCTTGAAGGTTTAGAATTGTCCATTGACTATCTCTAGGCCCAGGACAGTATAAAGGCACTGTTTCTTCAAGGAATACGTAATAAGGATTAAGACCTGAATGACTTCATGGAGTGGGAGGAGGTGTGGTAGCAGCAACTAAGACAGATTATTTATTTATTTATTTATCCCCCACCCCAATCCTCTTTTTCCAGTCTAGGAACATAACTAAGGATATGCTAAATATAAAAGTTAAAAATATCATTAAGCTCTCCATGAAATCAAAACCAGTTTAAAACATAGCTATTATCTTTGGGGGGGGGGTTAAAAAAAATCATGGATGAAGTCATGGGAAAAAGACTCTGTTACTTGTAATTAGGTAGCACAGCTATAGTGCAGCCTTCCCCAACTTGGCACCTGCCAGCTTTTTTGGACAATGACAACTCCCACCATCCCCAACCAGCATGCCATGCTACCTGGAAATGATGGAGGTTATCATTCAACAAAACTGGAAGGGCTAGGTGACGGGAAACTGATCTCTTAGGGTCTACGTGCAAATTTTCCAATATCATGTCTAGAGATAATGGCCAACTATGTGTCCAAGGCCAACGGAGTATAGTGCTCTGCTCTGCATACTTACGTGGACAAGGAAGGCAACCAACCCAGTTGGGGAGGGTGTGGCTTGGCTAGTGTCTGCCCCCAGGACACCTTGCAGCCAATCAGGTGTCATTCTGGTCATGGGGCAGAGCAATACCTGCATGCTTGCCAGTCTGTAAGCTGACCTCTTGCACTGTGGCTGAACTGTTTGCAGGAGGCGGTATTGAATATTTCCTTATGAAAGCTTGGAAAAATCACAATTGCCAGCAGAACGAGGGCAGTGTCTCAACACTATTCCAGTCCCTACAATGCTGAAAGTAAAAATAGCTTGGCAAGCCAGTGTGGTTTTAGAATTGGACTACAACTCCAAAGACCAGGGTTCAAATCTCTGCTCAGCCATGAAAGCCCACTGAGTGATCTTGGCAAGTCACATACGCTCAGCCTCAGAGAAAGGCAAACACAAACCACCTCTGAACAAATCCTCCCAAGAAAACTTCATGATAGGCTCACCTTAGGGTCATCATAAGCAAGAAACCACCTGAAGGCACACAACATCAGCATAAGACTGTTGTTCTGGAGATTCTGGACTAGAGGTATCTTTGGTTTCCACTCTCATTGCCCTTTAAAAGTTCTTATGTCTTCTACTTGCCTTTAGCTAAAGTAACAGACTACTCACTGGTCTCCATGGCAAAGGTCTTCGTCTCAGGAGGGCCATCTGACTGCCTAGAAAATAAGATGGCAGGTTTGTTGATTCATTATCTGTACACATCATCTAGGCACATTCCATGCAGACAGTAGATAATTCATTCTCTGAGTACATCATCTAGGTATGTTCCAGCCCTGTTCACAATGCAGTTTGCTGCTTCAATGATGCGATGCAAGAAGTCCAAGCTATTGAAATATTATAGAAAGTGTCAACCACAATATGACAGTTGCACCTTGCCTGTTACCGGAGTACTGCAAGGGATTCTGGGACTGAGCTTTCAGATTGCAAACTGATTCATTATTGCCACCATTGCAACCTTTTGAATTTCTTGTAAAGTTCTGTAGGCAGCCACTGTGTTGGAAAGAGAAGCAAAAAAAAAGTCCAGAATCCATCTTGTACTGATGCTTTTACTGGGCCAGATGAGAATTCTATAATACATTACACTAGTTTTCAAAGCTTCAGAGGAAAGAAAGAAATATGGTTATAGTCCCAGGGCAAACTCACACTAAAGGCCTTTCTGCACTATTCTGTTATAGTGATTTTATTCCACTTTCAACCTGTTACCCCACTGATGAACCCTGTCCTGGGGTATACAATTTTTGATATTAAATATGATTCAACGTGCCTGAGAGGTCAACTGGATGAGCATGTCGACAGCAACGGTCGAACGATCGAAAACCAAGTCAGGCCAGTACAATCCCCCATCATGCAGCCCCAGGAGACCTCAAGCAGTGCAAACCCACAGTAGACAAAGGGTCCTCAGCCTCTGAGAAGCCAGCTTGAGGGGATTAGTGTGTTTTCCCCAAGTTGAGCACTGATAGCAATAAAATCCTATCAGGCAAGGACTATCTACATAAATTCACACCACAACCCAATGCAGCTGAAGATCCTGAAACTTTGGCAACACCTTGTAATCTCATCATGCAAACCAAGTTGCCATTGTGGTACTTCTTTTCCATTGCAAACACCCATTGTTCTTCCAGGGAAAGGATTAGCCCTCCAGGTACTTTTTCTCCTACAAATAGTCCCTGTTTTTGAGCGTTTCTTTGGATAACTCCCGATCATACTAGCAGACCGTTTCTCCATCTGTCAAGTAATCCCCTCAACCCTCTCAGTGCTGAGTTCTACTTCTTTGCTGTTTTTCCCAGACCAAGGACTTCAGGAAAAGGTGCAGTATCACCCTGGCTACAATCCCTTCAATATTTCCCCTATCCAGTTTCCACTCTTTACTTCTTAGGTCTTGAGTGAGTGCATGAGTGATTGCGTTGATGCATGAGACTTTCATTTGTTGGATATCTTTGTTTGGTATTTGGCTTGGCCTGGCCCTGTAAAAACTGAGTAAAAAGACCCTGCTAGGTTACCCTGCCTCTTGCATTGCTATTGCTCGTGCTCTTGCTAGTTTCCATTCCTTATCATGTGGAGCACATTAAGGCATCCTCCAAGGGACCCTAGAAATCAGGGTAACAAACATCCTATGGAATCCTGGGGTTTGCAGTTTAGGGGAGGGCAATTAGAATTTTTAGCCAGAGAGCTCTTTGGCCTCAGTAAACTGCAAACCCCAGAATTCCACAGGATGTTGAAAGTGAAATAATAGCACTATAACAGTGTAGGGCAGAAATGCCTGGGATTCAAATCCCTGCTCAGACACTGGGTGACCTTGGGCAAGTAACATTCTCTCAGCCTCAGAGGATGGCAAAGGCAAATCCCCTATGAATAAATCTTGTCAGATTTGAAGTGACTTGAAGGCACACAACAACAAAGTGCCACTAACAGGGTTCTTTTTAGCCACCATGCCTCTCCCTTTTGAAAACAAACTTATGGTGACCCTAAGGTGAACCTATCATGGGGGTTTTCTTGGCAAAATTAGTTGTCTTTGCCTTTTTCTGAGGCTGAGAGAATGTGACTTGCCTGAAGTCACCCTGTGGGTTCCCAAGACTGAGTGAGGATTCAAACTATGGTCTCCAGAGTCATAACTTGGGCATGTGCATACACCTGCCACCATATCCCTTTTGTCAGGGACATGGCAGTGGGAGGAATAGAGGTGCTCAAACTGCTCCCTTGTGTGAGTGCACACATACACCTCTTACTCCCTTTCATCAGGGAGGCAGCAGCAGGGATACCAAAACTGCACCCTTGTTTGCAAATGAGGGAGCAGTCCGGGTGCGCACATACACCTGATGCCATATCCCTTGGTGCCTACACCCCTGCTGCTGTGTCGCTGAGGAAAGGGACATGGAGACAGGTGTGTATGTCACCCCAAACTGCTCCTTTATTTGTAAATGAGGGAGCAGTTCTGGTACTCACACCTCCCCAGTGGCATGTTCCTGTTGTTGCTGCAGTTGTTGATGTCCAGTAGCAGGTCTTTGCAGACCCCTTGTGAGGTGTCTGGGGACTTCCAGAGGTCTCCAGACCCCAGGTTAAGAACCACTGGCCTGGATCACAAATTGACAGGGGCCTTACTGCCCCAGTTTCAGCTTCTCCAGTTGCTTTTCAAGCTGCTCTGGGAGTGGGTGAGATTTCTTATGGTGGGGACCCCCTGAAACAGCAGTATAACAGTGTAGTGCGGAACGGCCCTAAGTACCCATTCCACTTTAGCCATCATGGCAGCATTCTATGGGAGCCTGGGGTTCATAGTTTGGTGAGGCACTGGAGCATGCTGGCTGAGAATTCTAAATCCATCTTCCTAAACCAGTGGTTCTCAACCTGTGGGTCCCCAGATGTTCGTGGACTTCAGCTCCCAGAAGCCCCAGCCACTATGGTCAATGCTCAAGGCTTCTGGGAGCTGAAGTCCATGAACATCTGGGGACCCACAGGTTGAGAACCACTGTCCTAAACAGTCAGTCTCAGGATTCTATAGGATGGAATTGGGGCAGTTAAAGTGGAATCATAGCACTATAATTCTATAACGTGAATGGATCCATGGTGTCTACCTGTTGTTGTAAGATGGCATAGAGGACCCAATTTTATTGCCTTGGTTTTACTGCCTGTTTCCAGTTTGTTTGGGGGCTATAGAGTTATCCTCGCATTTAGCCTACAAACATTTCTTATAACATCTTAAAGCAAAATGTAAATGCCACAACTACGGCAACGCCTCTTTTTTCTCCTACATAATTTTTGAACATTGCTGCTTGATGAAGTAGTTTATGAAGCTCTGAAAGCTAGTGTGATAACTTCAGTTGGCCCATAAAGGCATCACCACAAGATTATTTTTTTTTATTTTGTTGGGGCTTTTTTTAAGTAATTTGAAGGAACATACACACATGTACAAGTTTTACAGGCTGTGTATAGGCTGCGTTAGTAAAAGTCAGCATGGTGTAGTCATTTAAGTATTAGACTATTACTCTGAAGACCAGAGTTTGAATTCCCACTCAGCCGTGGACACCCACTGGATGACTTTGAGCAAGTCACACTCTCTCAGCCTCAGAGCGGGCAAAGGCAAACCCACCTCTGAACAATCTAAGGAAACCTGTGATAGATTTGCTTTGGAGTTGTCATAAGTTGGAAGCAACTTGAAGGCACACTTCAATAGGCTCTGCGTGTGGAATCCTGTTTTCTATGGCTACAGACAGAACCAGAAAGCACAAGGTAAAATAAAAGTAAAATAAAATTAGACTAGACTAAAATAAAGTCTACGTTTCCTGTACTTTATCCTGCATTGATATTAATGAACTCCAATGCTGGTGCCCTACCACTATCCCAAACAGGGCCAACCTACTGACAAAGAAAGTACTTCCACCTCCCTTCATTATAGTTCGTTTGTCTACTTAATTTATTTCTTGCCTGTCTCCCAGCACAGTCTCAAGGTAGTTTATAACAAATTAAAACAACGTTCAGCCAAGAAAATAAAATATATTAGTAGAAGAGTTGCAAAACAATTAAACAATGATTCCATTAAAAACACAAAATTAAAACAGTTTAAAACATAATAGAACATAAAAAACACAGCACACTCCACTGAAAGCGCTTTCTGCCACAACAAGAGGTGAAAGCCTGCCTGGGTTTAAAAAACAAGTCTTTGGCCTTTTCCACATGGGGTTTTTGAAATGGCGCAGTCTGTCCTCCAAGGAGGAGGTCTGCACCTCAGACCGGACTGGGTCAGACCTATTTAAGGTAGATCTGCACCTCAGTCCGGTCCAGAAGACCCCAAGTGGTCCTCCAGCGTGCTTTTGAAAGACCTGATTTTTCTGGTCTTTCAAAAGCACGCAGCGCGCCACTGCGAGCCTGCTCTCTTATGCCGGTTCGCAGGATCACACCAGTGCAAGCCTGCGATCTGCCCGGGGGTGGGTTTTAGGCTGGCGAGCTTCAGCAGTTGGTCGAGACCCTCAATCAACCGGAAGCCGCCATTTGGGATGCCGGAGCAGTGCGTATTGACAAGTAGACTGGACCGGGAAGCCGAAAGGTCCTGTGAGTAGCGGCACGGGGCAGTTCCCTCGCCCGGTGTGGAAAAGGCCTTTGTCTTCTGGTAGAAAGAGAGCAGAGAAGGGGCCAGCCTAACCTCCCATTGGAGGGAATTCCACAAGCTGGGAGGAACCACTAAGAAAGTTCTCCTGCATCCCTCTGATAGTGGTGGGACCAAGAGAAAGCTCTCCCTCACAGATCCTAAAGCTTGAGCAAGCTCGTATAAAGAAAGACAGCCTTTCAGATGGTCTGGACCCCAACTTTATAGGGCTTTAAAGGTCATAAACAGCATTTTGAATTCTGCCGAGAAACAGAATGGTAGAGTACATGGTGGGGAGTTGCTGGAGAGGTGTCTCAATACATTATATTGGTTGTGGAAGATTGACTTTTCCATGGTCTTAGAACTTAATATTCTGCTACCAATTCTTAAGGTACCTTTTCTGAAGCATATGGTTCTGGTCAAACTCTTGCCCAGAAGCCCATGACTGTTTCAGAGCAAAATAATGCAATGTACAGCTGGAAGAAAATTGCAGAGGGTGAAGCTCGGAAGTTTGGTATAAATATCAGTATTTTTTTTTTTTACAAGTCCATTAGAGTTGTCTCCATTATCACTCAGAGGTTACAGTTCAGATTCCACTGAAATGCACTCACTGGTTATATTTTAGTCCTTCAGTCTTTAGTCTGGTGCTCTTTTATTGTTACTGCTTTGCTGGCTGAGAATAACAAGCAATGCAACAATATACAGGAATAGCTATGCTAGCCATGTAGCAAAAATGCAGCAAAATCCAAAATGTACATTGCTGTAAACCTTTATTAGGTCAGCCCAAAACTGCAAAATATTTTAACCAAGCATTTTTTGGGAGAGGGTGGGAAGCCTAAATATTCTATAGGAACTAAATCCCACCTGATCTTGGAAACTAAGCAGGGTCAGCCTTGGTTAGTACTTAGATGGGAGACTACCAACAAATACCAGGTGCTGTAGGCTATATTTCAGAGGAAGGAAGTGGCAAAACCATTTCTTGAGTATATCTTGCATAAGAAAACCCTATGAAATTCATGGAGTCACCATAAACCAACTGATGACTTGAAGACACATACACACACAGCTTCTGAAGCTCACTGGTTTGTTCATTAGAAGTCAAAAATCATCCAGGAAATGAAAAGCAATAGTGTTGGGGGTCATAGGCCTGCCTCTTGTTCGAGATACTTGCTTAAGTTGGTGTTTAGGGTAGTTTGGAGAGAGGTTAGATACAGAGAGAGGCCACATGTCTTCTTGGCTGTGAGGGAACTGTAGACAAGTCCAGTAAAAGAAAGGCAGTAACTTCTTTTTTTTCTTTTTTCTTTTTTATTACATAAAATTTGAAAAGTAACACATACATACATACCTATACAAACAGTTCACACATAAATAGGAAGATCTTTAAAGGTAAAGCTTAAGTGTAATAAACATAATCATAATAATTTACTAAGACACATAATGTCTAACATATTTTAACATATCTTAAGACATATCTACACACCTTTTTACTTCTTCCCTTCAGTCCCAATCAGTGACTTCATTTGAAATTTGGGCCATCTCTGTCCTGTGTAACACCAGAAGCTATTTTTTAGACTGAGTACCATAATCTTCTCCAGGCATGTAGGAATGGGGGGGGGCAGAGGAAGTGCTCCAGCCCAGGCGGCAATGTTTTTGGGGCATCCCAGCTCATAACCCCACATGCCCTGGCTATGCTCCTGTGTGTATGTTCCTTAAATATAGGGCTATTCCAGGTTGAGGGAGCCAGCGGTGTGTGGCAGTTTGAGCACTGAACCCTAGAGACCAGCACTGAATTCCTCACTCAGCCATGAAAACCCGTTGGGTCACCTTGAGTGCGTCACACATTCTGCGCCCCAGAAAATCCCATGATAGGTTCACCTTAGTGTCACTGTAAGTCAGAAATGACCCAAAGGTACACAACAACAATAATTCTATGTTGGCCTTGCAGCATTCAGTCAGTTCCTCTGTGGCACACAGTCTTTCTTGAGTTTTCCAGTTTTCTTGCTTGACCAGTCCTGATTTTGATGGATTTCAATATCTCCAGGTCTAATTGTGGAATCTCCTGTGAGGATTAAGTACTATTTACGAGAACTTGAAGTCACACGTTATTTGACAGTTATTGTCTAGTATTGTGTTAGATTACATCTCCATAAATTGTTATGTATAGTATTATGAGACTGTCCACTGGTTGTTATTGTTATACATTTTCTTGTGTGTGTTTTTTCTGCTCTTAGTATCATACCTTGGTTTTTTTACATTTTGCTAACTATTTGTCTGAAGTTTTCCTTTCCTTTTCTTGTTTTCTTCTGGTCCTTTTTTGAGGTATCTTTTAGGTTGGGAGACCCTCCCTCATTTCTTGTGGATGTTCAAAATGATGCAGTGCAGTGTTCCTATACTGCCAACTCTATGCTCACTTGACCAGAATAGTCCTCCATAGGCCTCTGTATAGGAAATGATCCTTCATTCACCAGAGTCACCCCATTTCTAAAAAGAGATGGTAGTTTTCAAAACAGGAGTGCAAGTCAGGTGACATTGATTGGTAGACACAATGCCACTTGCTCAGTCAAGGCTTTAAAAATCTTGACAATTTTATTCCAAAGCCAGCCCAGAGCCTAGACCTGAAATCATTCCATCCCAGTTCAGAATACCCACTTCCACTGGCTGGTCCAACATATGTTGCCACCAGAGACGAAGAACAAACAGCGCATACCTCCATCCCATGTATAAAGGCCAAATAGATCGTCATTTGAATATTTCTTCAGCATTGACAACAAGACAGCTACCTCAACTCAAAGGAGTTGGGTGGCTCCAATCTAGGTTTTAATTTGGCCTTTAAAGGAACCATCCAAGGTGCTGAACTTCTTTTGGAAAACATTCAGCACCTTGGATAGCTCCTTTCAAAGTGTGACTAAAACCTGGAGCAACTCATCTACTTTGCTACAACTATACCTGAAGGCAGCAGGGTAAGTGGAAAGACACACACACACCTCTCTCCTCCAGCACCTTGCTACTACCTCCCAATATGTATGTGTGTATGTAAGATATTTCTATATCACCACCCAGCCCATATGGATTCCTGATTCAATCAACAACTAAAAATAACTATAGCAATGCAAAGATAAAGCTTTTTTAAAACACATTAAAATCCTCTTTAAAAACTTTAAAAAGCAATCTAAAAAGAATCCTGAAACACGTTTTTAAATCAGAGCAAATTCAAAAATTAAAAGCCATATAAACAGCACTGTTTTGGCTACATGCCAGAAGTTTAAAAGATTTGGAGTCAGACTAACTGCCTTGGGTAGAGCCTACTAACCTAACTTCATGTAACAGTGCCTCCTCTGAGGATCTCAAATTTTGGGCAGCCTCATACGGGAAGAGGCAGCCTTTCAGGTATCCTGGCCCCAAACCATTTAAGGTTTTATAGGTTGAAACCAGCACCTTGAATTGAGTTCAGAAGCAAACTGGAAGCCAGAGCAATTCTTGTTGTTTGTAATATGCATACCCAGTCCTAGTCTGGCTGCTGCATTTTGCACTAGCTGCAGCTTCTGAACACTTTTCAAGCACTGCCTCATGTAGAGCACATTACAGTAGTCTAGTCAAGATATCTAGTGCCTGAGGCAAATACCCCCATATTGCCTAAAGTTGCAGCAGGTACACCCAGAAATGCAAAGTCAGCAAATGAGAAAGGGACATGAGCATATATATGAAACAGCCCTCAGTGCGGGGTAATCATGGTGATGGTTTATTTTTTAAAAAATGCAGCTAAATTTTTCACCATAGACATCTTACTGCTTGCTTGATAGAAGTCTCCTCTGTTCTTCTCTTGGGTTGACTCTGACCTCCGGAATTTACCAGGACTCCAGTACAGTTGTTTCCTCCAGTTAAACTCACATTGCTCCTTTAATGTTATGTCAGAACAGTTTTTAATAAAGCCATTTCACATTCAGCTCACGAAGCAGTTTGTAATACCACAAAGAATGAGTTGCAATGGATATCTTTGAGACAAAATCTTTTCAGGTCTCTCTGTTTCATCCTTGCAGTTCTGGGAGGAAGAGAAAGAAAAACAAAGCAGATTGTATCAAAGGCTTCATCAGATGCCTATTGTCCTGTTGGGGTAGATTAATCTGAATGGTTTTCAAAAGAAAACTGCTACCTGCTGATATCTTATGGTAGCTGTCACTTACCAGATGTCTGCCTTTTGTCATCTGTAGCTTCTATAATTTCAGCACACGCACACACATACAAAGACTCTTGCAAATGGTTGTGAGTCTGTGGGAGAAAGCAGACAGTGACCATTTCTCCCAAATGGCGTTATCCCAAATCTCCTCAGAATATCATTTAATTTTCGTTTGAGCTCTCCACATCCTTTCAGCATGCCTTTATACTGAACATCTCCATATGACACAGCTTGCTTTTTATTTCAAATAGAGTCTTGGCACCCATGATATTGGCTTTTCCCAGTCAGAATCAACATTGTTTGTTCGTGGCACAAGCAAACGGCTGCAGTCCAGTATCATTGCTACAATGAAATGCCTGGTGTAGACCTGCACCTTTTTTTGTCACCTATTTTTAAAAAAGAGGGAAGCTTACAAAACTAGAAAATGAAAATCAAGCTGTTCTTATTTTTTAATTAATTTATTTATTTACCAATGAAAGGTTTTCTGCAGTTCACAGTAAATTCTGAAGGCTGAAAATTGCTGCTCCCAGTATTATCTTTTGCAATATCTTTTGCACATGCCTGCGCAGCACAGTTCCAGTCCGTTGTTAAAATGTATTTCAAACTGACTTCACAAAGGTCTGCTATTCTGACCCTAATATTGTAAGAACATTCCAGAAAGCAGGGTCCCGGGATATTTTCACTTCCTATGGGTTTCCGGGCCTTTAGTAAGAACTGAGGAGCCTGAATAAACTGGCTGGCATCTTGTTGGTGTTCTATGTGCACATTAAGTTTCCCTGCCCATCCAGCTGTACTTTTTTGGCCATTACATAATGTCTGCATTTAGTCCACAGTTGCATTAGTGGAATTCTACCACTGTAACTGTGTCACTTGCAGTTGTATGTTTTCAGATGATGCATAACTATTCTGAAATGTCTTCAGTATACTACTTGATTGATGGAGACGCAGGAACAGTGAAAAAAAAATGAGATATACAATTGGTTGCACAATGTTTGTTGCCAGCAGAAATGTGGTATTATGTAACTACCTTAGTGAAGATTTATTATGAGTAAGCATGATACAGAAGCTTAGAATTCCCAACTCTTAGCATACTGCGCAGCTCACTGCTGGGCATATTCACAACGTTGGCATTCCTGGGAACTGTATTTTCACAAGATGTATGAAGCTTTACTGATCATCCAGTAGAGCTTCTGATTCATTTTTCCCAAAGATCTTGGGATCCATGATGCTGCATTTACCTAATCAAGACTGCACCAGAAGTCTTCCTTGTATTACTGCTAAAGCAGAGCAGAACTAATAACAAACAAAATTTGAGCTTAGGGGTGAATTAGGCCCTTCTTAAAATTAACATATCATTTTGAGATGAAACCACTTATATTCTGAATTCCTAAATTCTGAATCCATTGCCCACCGGTTTCAAAAGCAGATCCCAAGTTCTAGTATTCTGGCAGAGGGAGGTATCCTGTCATAAACCAGTCTTGACAAGATATCCATAGGAAAGGTGGCCAGACTCTTCTGGAAGCCTGGGGAGCTCCAGATAAATTATTACCTTTGAAAAAAGCCCCCTTCCATCAATTGGAAGAACAGTGGAGAACTGAAAGTGGAAACTGAGACTAAGATAAGTCAAACACAGCAGCCGCCAAGGTCTGCACCCAGCCCTGGCTCTTCTTTCTCCAGCCTCTCCACATAGATGTTCCCCTTTCCTTCATCTGGACATGAAGCAAAAGCACTGTGTGATCAAGGGCTTTGCTGTTTCTGGATCCTAAGTACTGTGAAATGTTCTTCACAGCTGAATCACACAATCATAGAGTTGCAAGGAGCCATCAGGTTCAAACCCATTCTTAATGCAGGAACTCCATCTGCAGCATCCAAAGCAGGTAACCTCTTCTGGAAGATGTCCAGAGAGAGACCCCACCACTTCTTTAGGTTTTTGGTTCCATTGCTAAACCGCTGTTACCATCAAGAAATTCCTTCTGATGTTCAATTGAAATCTAACCTCCTGTAACTTAAAATCATTAGACATACTCCTGCCCTCTGGGGCAGCAGAGAATAAATGTGTACCCTCCTCACTGTGAGAGCCATTTGGATATTTAAAGAGGGAAATCATGTCATCCTTCCATCTTCTCTTCATCAGACTAAACATGCTCAGGTCTCTCAACTCTTCCTCATATGTTTTGTCCTCCATATCTCTTATCATCCTTGTTTCCCTTCTCTGAACCTGCTCCAAATGAAGGCAGGTAGGACTTCCCATCAGGAATCACTACTCTATGTAATAAGCATAAGGGATGACAGAGTAGGTCCAGGAACACACAGCAATGTCAATGCATGCAGTCTTGCCCCTGGGCCTTTCTGCACTACACTGTTATAGTGCTATTATTCCACTTTCAACATCCTGTGGAATTCTGGGGTTTGTAGTTTACTGGAGCCAAAGAGCTTTTTGGTTGAGAATTATGAATCCCTTCTCTAAATGGCAAACCCCAGGATTTTATAGGATGTTGAAAGTGGAATAATAGCACTATAACAAGCACTATAACAGTGTAGTGCAGAATGGCCCCATGTCCTCATTCTCGGCTCTCATGTGTCCTTCTGACCATCTGAAGAGGACAACAACCTGGGACTAAAGTGAGCAGTCAGTTGGTGACTTTTAAAAAAATCATCTCCAAGACTGAATTTCTGCAGACTCAGGAAAAGAATAATCAGTTGTCATCCCAAAAGTAAAGAAATATTACCAGCATTGGAATACCAAGATGATTGTCAGGCTGAAACATTCTGGAAATAGAGGGCCTTGTGGTGAGATGAGAACCTTTCATTCAAGGGTGAAGGTAAAATTGTAGGGGGTATTGTATGGCAGAAGGGTGATCTTCCTTCCTTTGTGTGAATTCCATTTAGGGATAATTGCTTATACTGAAGTCTCAATTGGTATCCTATTGCCAATGATGCACCATAAATATGAAACCAATTTTCCATGAATTTCTGAGGGATTATTCTTTGGAGATAGCAGGTTTCTTGAATTAATGCCCCCCCCCCCGCAACAACCTCCTGTTTTAAAAGCTGGGAGGTTAGAGGAATATTCTGACAGCTGTACAGCGGAGATGATAAAGTAAGGATACGCTATTTGGTTAATTGGTTGCTTGGCTTAATCTTCAAGAAAGAATCCATGCTAAAAGGAATTTATTTTAACAGTAAACAGCTAGAGGAGAGAATACAAAGGGAACACAGGAGATTCATGTGCTGGCAAAACAATTGTGCTCACAGCACAGTTAAAACACAGAGGATTAAACCCAACTGCAAGTCCCAGCTAGAGTAAATTCACTGAACCAATGTGATGTATGTTCTTGAGTATGATGTGAATGGAATCCTGCTTCTGATTATCACAGGCTCGCGTGCTGGCAGGAGAAGGGCTGGAAATATTGTCCAGCCCCACTCAGAAGCTGGGTGGACCTCCTTCACCCAGTTCAGCCGCTGGCTCTTACAGTAGGTTGGAGAGGCACTTACATAGGTTTCCAGTAAGATGGAGTCTTACTGAATACAGACCAGTAACAGATCTATGGCTGTAGGTTATGAATCTATCACTGTAGTACTGAATACTAGCCAATGTTAAAAGCCCTTTTCTCAGCAGCTGAGCAGTTGCAAAAAAAAAAATTCTAATTTTTAAATTTGTCTAATTTTTAAAAATGTCTCCAAGGTTTACAGAAGTACAAAATAAGAGAGAGAGAAAGAAAACTAAGAGAGGACCTGGGTTTGTTGACACACACACACAAAAAAACAATAAATCCAGCCCAATGCGAACTGAGCATGTTCATTTACCACAGAATCCTGACTCACTGTGGAAGCAGAGACAGAGGCCATTTCCACACTAGACTGTTGCAGTGCTATTATTCCACTTTCAACATCCTATGGAATCCTGGGGTTTGCAGTTTAGGGAGAGGCCTCAAAGTCTAGTGCGGAAATGGCCAGAAATCCAGATAGAAGGGGATATAAAACCACATGCTTACTGTCTGGAACAGGAGCACACCACACTACAAAATTTCGTTGTAGGGCCCATTACAGTGCCCTAACTTGCTTTGCTGCAGAGGCTTTCAGCGAACAAGCAAAGCCCATGAAAGCGAAAGAGAGTTACAAATATCTCTCCCTTCCTTCAATTCTTTTGACGCCACACAATGCACAGTCCCACCTAACCCGGCGAAATTGCACAGAATATTGCTCTCTTTCGTCAGTGTTAAACAAAAGTCCAATCAACCCTGAGTACTCTTGCATGTTGTTATCTACCCTGAGTATTGAGGGACAGGAGAGATTATAAATACAAATTTGCTTTCTGTGTTTGTGTCACCTTCAGTCTAGATCTGGGATTCCTTAGGGAGTCCTGCCTCATTTTTCAAGAACCACAGCACTGGAGAACAAAGACAGAAGGCTTTGAACTTATGAAAGTCCCACAATGGAAGAAAAGTAGCAATCCCAGGCCCATGTTTGCCAGTGAAACCACAGCTGTGCGCCACATGAGCAGATAAACAAATGTGATGGTGATGAGTGGGCTGACAGTTCGCCATTCAAAATGCATTATCCCAAGATGCCCCCAGGCATCTGTTATATAATTAGCTTCCTTTTCTTTTTCTTTTTTTAAAAAATAGCTCGCTATTGCATGAACACTTAAGTCAACCTTTCCCAGACTGCTAGCCTCTTGATATGTTGGACTGCAATTCCCACAATCCTGCAACCAGTCCTGGATTCTGCAAGGTGCAGTCCAAAAGATATGCTGGGCACCAGATGGGAAAAAATGCTGAAGAAATTCAGCTTTCAGAAATATTTGCTCAGGGAATACAAGCATGGCAAGCCCCCAACGCAGTGCAGCCAAACTCACATTTAGTCCATAGTACCTATGTTTTTGTCATCAAGTCAGCGTCAGCTTCAGCTTCTGGGGACCCTGTGAAGAGATATCTCCAAGAGCTGCCTTAGTAACAACCCTGCTCAGGTCTTGCAAACTCAGGGCTATGGCTTCCTGTATTACATCCAATCAATCTGTAATGGGGTCTTCTTCCTTTCTGGAAGCCATCTTGGATCCCATCCCAGGAGAAAGGCAAGGTATAAATTCAATAAGTAAATAAATTCTTCTTGTCCTACTGCTTTCAACTTTCCCAAGCATTCTTGCCTTTTCTATTCACATCCTGAACAGACCCTGCTTCAGTCAGGTCTCTATGCAACAGCAGATTCTAGAGGACTTAGGCCCTTTCTGCAGCACCCTCCCATCTCACGATGGGGACAGGAGAAGGATAGGACCACTACGACACTTCTGCATGACATCATCAAGGTCCCATCCTTCTCCCATCCCCAAGAGGCATGATTGCAGATTAAATCACTAATGGGTTTTCCCCGTCAATGACATGCAATCACACCACCATCCCACATTTACCTGTCCTGTGGATGCCGCAGAAGCATGACAGCTGTGCTTTCTGCCCCTGCACAGCCTGGGAAAATACCTGGCTGTGCTGCAGAAGGAAGAGGCATGGGCGCTGCTCTCCCTTCCACAGGGAGCCAGCCGATGCAGAGGAGAGCGCTCCCGTTATGCTCCCCTCCAGACGGAGCTGCTGCCAGGATCCCCACTGGATGATTTTTTGAAAAGATAGGGTGTGGAAAGGGCCTTAGTTTCCCCATTTTTGACCACCATGATTGAAAGCCTACTCATCAGTCCTAACTAGAGTGAGTCTACTGAATCAACTATTGAACGGTAAGTCATATCTTGAAAGCCTGTGTGGTATAGTGGTTTGAACACTGGACTATGACTCTGGAGGCCAGGGTTCAAATCTCTGCTTAGCCATGGAAATCCATCTTGGGTGGGTCACAGCCACAGAAAGGCAAGGGCAAACCTCCTCCATATAAATCATGCCAAGAAAACCCCATGATAGGGTCTCCATAAGTCAGGAATGATTCAACGGCATACAACAACAACAAAGTCAACTCTTAGTTAAATCACATTGATTCAGTAGGTCTATTCCAATGGGGAGTAGCAATAGAATTTAGACTACGAGTGGGGAATGTACAGTCTGTGGGCTCCTAGAACACAATTTTGTGGCCCCTGAAACCCCAACCAGGTCCCCAGAGCCTCCTGCATCCCTTCCAATTAACAGAAATGGTGTGACTTTCAGGCAAAAAATCACATGGAAATCACACCCAAAGTGCCCCCATATGAGCAAGCATGCAAAAAAATATTCCTCCCCCAATCCCTTCAGAACTTTCAGTTCTCAAATACCTTATCTTTCCTCCATTTTTCCTTCAACGTGGCTACGGAAAATAAAGCAACATCACTTCTGGCCACTATTTTGAAGGAGGCATAGAGGAGAAACACAGTACTTTGAGCACTCTGGTGTCAGTGCAGCACACAAAAAAGACTGGAGTGTAAAGGATTGGACCTGTCCCCACACAATTGCCCATCCCAGATTTAGACCCCGATTGCTTATGGCTACGCCCATTGCATTCCAGCATGCTTGTTGATATGAGGAAAAACAATCACTCAGTGAGTGATAGTGGCAAAAGGCCAGCTAGCAATGCTCCATACTCCTCCCTGGGTCATCTATTAAACACTAGAGCCCAATGCTAAAACCAGAGGTGAAAATGCCACCTAACAAGTTTTACTTTCAGCTGGTCCCTCTAGCATAAAATCTTTCCCCTTCTCTCTTAATGTTCTGGTCTGGAAGTGGTAGACCTAGTGGCCTGGAAGCGGGCAAGCATTCAAGCCATCAAGCTGTCCAGTCCAACAGGAGACCAGTTTGTACTTGAGCCAAGTCTTAAACAGACTGAAGTGCCAGGCCAGTTTTGCAGGTACATGGGAGCAGATGGAACCTATTAACCTCTTGCTTTACCTGCTCCCTGCTGAGTTGCTGGCGGCAATGACACCACTAGCCATGTAGAGCGGTGGCACAACGGAACAGCAAAGAGCAAGCCACCATGTATTTATATATTAATTTTTTCATTCATTCCTTCCCTGCCTTTTTTTCCTCCCAACACCTTATTCTCAAGGCAGCTTACAGAATTAAACCAGATGCAGGTAAAAGTCCACATCATTAACACATACAAAGGTTAAATACAATTAAACCATAAAGAAAGTTAAAAGGACATTAAATACATATCCTTTCCCCCCCCCCGCAAAAAAAAATGGACAATAGAACAAAGTATCTTTAAAAAAAAATCTTTCCTCCGGATTAGTTACTTACCAAAGGCCTGTCAAAAGAAAAGAATCTTTGCTTGCTTGTGAAAGAACACCCTAGAGGTACTAGTCTAGCCTCTCCAGTAAGGAAATTCCAGAGCCTGGAAGCAGCTACTAAGGAGGCCCTCTTCACTGTTCTTACCAGATGTATTTATGAAAGTGGTGGGGTGGAGAGAAGAGCCTTCCCTGAAGTTCTCAGGACATGGGTAGGCTCCTAAGGAAAAAGATGGTCCTCCATGTAACCTGGACCCAAGTCATGTAGGGCTTTAGAGATCATAACAATCACTTGAAATTTTATTTGGAAACAGATGGTAGCCAGTGGAGCTGTTGTAACAAGGGAGTCCTATATTGTCTATAACTAGCCCCATTCAGTAATCTGGCTCCAGTGCTTTGAACCAGCTCAGGTTTCCAAACACTCTTCCAACTATAGCCTGGAACAGTCAGAAAGATCTCAGTGTCAGAACTAATCTTTTTGTTATTAAGCTTGGTAGAAGAAAATTTTGATAGTTCTGTAGAAGAATTAAGTAAATCAACTGAAGTGAGCAACTCCTACTTTTCCGTTAGGGCGAAATCTCCATTCCTCAAACCAAGTGTAGACTTCCAAGGACTTTTAATCTCTCTCCAGACCATACACCCCTTTTAATATTGCCCCATCCCTTCCATGTTACATTGCTTCCTCCATGTTATTGATCTCATTCACTGTAAAATACCCCCTTTTTCTCTCAGTGATAGAGGGAATGGAAGAAACTTTACAGAAACGGAGGAAGGAGAAGGAGAGAGCACCTGTCTCCATTCTGAGATCTTTAGGAGATGTCTTTCTCTCTGCGCCACCAATCACACAGGCATGTCTGATGGGGAATGCAGAAGAGGGCATTCTTGGTGGCTGCTCCCAGGCTTTGAATCTCTCTTCCTAAGAAGGCTGGACTGGGTCCCTTCATGGTGTTGTCCGTGGTAGCAGGTGAAGAAAGTGAGATTTTGATAAATGATTACTTCTGGGCTTTTAATAATATGCTGTGCTATTATTTAATGTTTGTTAATGGATATGCTTTTACATTGTTTGGCTATATTAATATTATACTTTAACTTCTGGTATTTTTTTACTGAGCAACCCTGCATGATGTAGTAGTTTGAGTGTTGAATTATGACCTTGGAGGCCAGGGCTCAGTTCCCTTGCTCAGCCATGAAAATCACTGGGTGATCTTGGGTGTAGCACATACGCTCAGCCTCAGAAACCCCTGTGATAGCCTCGCCTTAGGGTCACCATAAGTGTGAAATGACTTGAAGGCACACAACACACATCCTTTTTTTTACCGATGTGAGTTTTTATCTATATCAAACCATCATTATCATTGCTAGAATCTTGTATCAACTATTTAAAGTACAGCCAGCCCTCCACATTCATGGCCTTAACTTTCATGGATGTAATTATTTGCAAGTTTCTCCAATCCCTGCCCCACCACCACCACCTCAAGCACTCCTTTTCCAGTGAAATCTTCCCTCTTGGTAGTTCTGATCAGGCCATGCAACCCTTTAAAAATCCACTTCTGGTCCTCCTCAAGCCACTGTCTGAGCAGCTCAGGATGACTCATGCCCCAATTCCTCAGCACCATGAGCCCTCTCCTAATGCCCCCCTGCACCCAAGCAAGGAGATGGGTGAGAAACTATAGGGCCACCACACCAATCCACCCCCTCTCCCTCTCCTTTCCCTGACCTGGTGTGGATCCTGGGTGCCTGTTCTCCCCACCATGCCTCAGCCTGCTTCCCATAGCTACACACACATTTTGATACTTCCGGTTTTCCACTTTTGCAGAGGTCCTGCACCCCTAGCCCTAGCAAAGTTTAGTTTAGTTAGGTATGCAGCCAGTCTTCTACATTTAAACTAAACCAATTGAGATTCAGCAGCTCCGAGAAAAGAAATCAACCATGGTTCCACTGAGGATAGATGCGCTGGAAGCAACTCCTAACAGACTGACAGGACACCTGGATAAAACTACCTCACAATCAGAACACAATGGTACAATTGCAGAAAGTGACACAGTTTGGAACATCCACCATTAACTGACAATACCTTCCTGATTCCTACCTTCTTGAATATAATCCAAATGACTGACAGGCCAAAACTTCATTCAGTCACACCTGGTAGACTATGAAACTGAGGATAATAATAATAATCTTTGTCCATTGCATGTTGAAATAGAGTTAGATTCCAATCTGTTAACACCACCCACTGCTGGTGGCCCCACCCACTTTAGGTTCTGGCCACACCCACTGATGAATTGCAGACCCAGGTAAGGAAGCTCTCAAGAGGGTAATGGTTTTCCTCTCCTGTCTGCAAAGTGTTGAGTCTCTATTATTGACTTAATGCACAATATTCTGCAAAGCTTATCTGATGATTGTCACCAGATGCTGCATGCAATATGTTGATGATGAGGGTTATTGTTCATCTTTACAGGCAGGAAAAAAAAACCTTCCCTGTGACCTCTTTGTCTCATATTGTTCCAGAAAAAAAGAGAGCCACTGCTGAATAATTTAATAAGTCATAGCTGTTGCCAAGAACTGGAGGTGCTTTTGGAATTGAATCAGATACTCTCTTTTCTTCCACATACAGGTTTATGATTAGTAATTGAATCTAAATATGTAAAATTGCTTAATATGGCATGAGGGGCATTTTAAATAGCCAAGTGCTTCTGCGAACATTTGGATACAATTTGTTTATAGCATTTGGAGCTTGTGATGGCACCCTCAGGAGAGAATCAACTCCAATATTCTCCAAAAATTGAATACTGGTGGATTAGGATTGGATTATTACCTTCAGGAGCTATAAAAGATGTTGAAACATAATGCCATTTTAAGGCTTCTGGGGTTAATTGGCATAATAAGCAATTTAACCAGTCAAAAATCTGGCTGATTAGTGTGGGGCATTTTTAATCCGTGGGGCTAAGACTAGAGCTAAAAGCATGTTTGTGTGTTGCTTGTTTTCTTTTGGCTACTTTGGTTCTTAACAGTGATTGCAAGAAAATATTCAAGGTGACTGTTCTTTCTAACCATGACTGATAGGTCTTCTTCAATAAATCAGAAATTAATTGTTTGTTAACTGGAGGTCTCTAGGGCAGGGGCAGGGCACAGATTCTGCATGGAGAAGAGGAGAGGTTCATTCATTCATCCTCTCCAGTTAAAAGGATTCAAGGAGTTACAGTTAAGGAAAGTTCCATCCTGAACTCTGGAGGAATCGCCCCGTACCACTACTTACCGGGTCTTATGGCTCCCCCGTCCGGTCCAGGCTGCTCCGAAGCAGTGCGTGGTTGTCGCTTCACACTGCTCTGGTGTTGAAAATGGCGGCTTCCAGTTGGTCAAGGATCTCGACCAACCACTGAAGCTTGCCAGCCTAAAGCCCGCCCCTGGCAGATTGCAGGCTCGCATTGGTGTGAGCCTGCAAATCTGCACAAGGGAGCAGGCTCGCACTGGCGCGCTCCGTGCTTTTGAAAGACGGAAAGAAACAGGTTTTTCAAAAGCATGCTGGATGACCACTTGGGGTCATTCTGGAGCGGGCTGAGGTGCGAATCTACGTTAAATCGTCCGTACCCAGTCCACTCCCAGATGCAGACATCTTCCCTGCAGGACGTACTGCACCATTTCAAATACCCCGCGTGGAAATGGCCAAATAGGACACCATTGCCCTAGATCAGTGGTTCACAACCTGTGGGTCCCCAGATGTTCATGGACTTCAGCTCCCAGAAGCTCCAGCCACTATGGTCAATGCTCAGGGCTTCTGGGAGCTGAAGTCCACGAACATCTGGGGACCCACAGGTTGAGAACCACTGCCCTAGATATACCAAGGGTCTGGAATCATGTGACTGCAAAGGGCCAATCACTTAACACTAGCTAACACATGCCTAAATTCTATTGTTGGTTCTGATTTGCATAGATCAGTTGAATTAATGTTACTTACCTATGTGTTGCCTGACCACTCAATAATTGATTGGATGGGTCTATTCTAGTTCAGACTAACCAAAAGTGTGCCAGTCATAGACTGGAGTCCTATTGATGAGTCCCAACATGAGTAGACCCACTGAATCAATTGCTGAATGGTGAATCTCAACATAGGCAAATCAATGCCAGATCTGCTGCTTTTTCTTAGGCCATTTCCACCCTATGTTGTTATAGCGCTATTTTTCCACTTTCATTGTGGAAAATGAAATGGAATGCTGGGGTTTGTAGTTTAGGGAGGGGCATTGAGAATTCTCAGCCAGAGAACTCTTTGGACTCAGTAAACTACACACCCCAGAATTCCACAGTATGTTGAAAGTGGAATAATAGCTGTATGGCAGTGTAGTGCAGAAATGGCCTTCGTCTGGCTGATATTAGTTTCTCAAAGAACTAGGAAAAGCTGGGGGGAGTGTATTTGTTTCTGTTGTGCTGTGTTCTGTTTTTAGATTATAGCTGTCAAAATATCTCAGCCAGCATGGTCATTCTGGCTGGGGAAGCTGTAGTACAAACAAGCAATTTTACCACGTCCTAGTATCTTCTTCACTACTGGGAGATTATTAGTCTTCCTATTTGCCACCTCCAAAAAGGAGAGTCCACAACCCTCTGAGAAAGCCTGAATAGTTCTTACAGCAGGGCTTTCCAAATGGTGTACCATGACACTTTAGTGTGTCATCTGAAGCGTATCGGTGTGTCACCTACTATCTTAGAAATGTATGTTGTTATTTATAAATCATATATTTTTAAAAATATATGAAAGGTTTTCATGAGACATGTTGTGTACCCATACGTTTTGTTATTACAATTTATGTATGTGTCTGTCTCTCTTATAAGGGGCTCGTTTAATCTCCGGTTTGCTAGTAAAACTGAATTACTGTGTTGCAAAATGATGCATGTCTAAAAAGTGTGTCACCAACATGAAAAGTTGGGAAAGCTCTGTCTTACAGTGAAAAAGTTCTCAATATTTAGGTGGAATCGCCTTTGCTGTAATTTGAACGTATTGATTTATGTTCTAGTCTCTGGAGCAGCAGAAATAAGCTTGTTCCATCTTCTACATAACATCACTTCAGTTATTTAAAGAAGGCTATCGTGTCAGCTCTCAGACTCGCTTTCTGCAGTTCCCTAAGTCATTTCTTATACAGCTCAGTTTCCAGATCTTTGATTATCTTGGTCACTGTCCTCTGTGCATGGTCCAGCTTGTCAATATCCTTCTCAAAATGTGGTGCCCAGAATTGGACACAGTGATCCAGCTGAGGTCTGATCAAAGCAGAATATAGTAATATTATACTTCCATCCATCTGTATGAAAGAAAATCAGACTCCCTTGTAGGTTTTTCCCAGCCATGACATATGTCCCCAGCATCCAAACTGACCCTAGAGTGTTAGTTTACTGGCACCTGACCTATCATACTTCATCATCATACTTTTGACTCTTAGAGAGATCTTAGGAGATTACTTTTATACAATAAAAAGAAAATGATGTGAGTTGCTAAAGTTGTTATATGTCAGATTTTAGCTCCTTTTAGCAGTTAATTCTCTGCATAAAAGAAGGAAGGAAAAACCACAGAGAACTTGCTTTGCTTGCAGAAAGTCCCTGGTTCAACCTCCAGTATCTCCAGTTAAACAGATAAGCTAACAGGTGATAGAAAAGACCTCTCTCTGATGCAAGCATTACATAGAAGTTGGCTGAGCCTCTTAACTAGAAACAAAGGATTTATTAAGGAAACTGTACAGCTTGATACACAAACAGAGATAGACTGTGGGCTGCTGGCTATGGGTACACAACTAAAACAAACAGTTCAGGAAGGAGGAGTGATAGGAAGTTAAGCCAGACCTGGGAACATCAGTCTATAGCAGGAATTAGTGAAGTGCTGCCCACATGGGGTCCTCAATGCCATTTTGAAAGCCCTAGGAATTCCTTGAAAAATCCCTCTCTTTTTTTTACTGTAATCACTAGGAGACATGAGGAACAATTTGGCCACGTTTGGGGACAGCTTCTCCAAGCTATTTTAGGCCATTTCCACACGAGAGGGGAGGAGCAGTTCACTGCATGTCAAGAGCGGTGTCTTTATACTCTGATTTGAAAACTGAATTCAGAAATTCAGAAACTGTGCTGTCTGCACCCCACATTTACATCGTACTTCTGCGAACAGTGGTTGCTGCATCCACAACAGCAAGTCCCTGGCCATTCCCATTTCCCTCCCTCACCCTGCCCTGCCATTGCTGACTGGTCTGTTTTTTAAAGAACACACACACATTTTTAACATATATCTGTGTTGCTACGTTTGTGCATAGGAATGTATGTTCGTTGATACATGGAAAAAAACATGTTTTAACAGTCCATTACCAGATCCACTCTCTTTCTGCTGTCTGTTTAATGCACGAAGACAATAATGACGGTAGCCTGTCCTTTGATGGGCGGAGAGAGATAGGGATGGAAATGACGGAAGGGCCAGCCTGGGAACTCCCATAGCCAGCCGCTTCTGCGATCCGAATCGATGCTACACTTCTGCATGTAGGCGGAAACTGAAGCAGAACCGGTTTGGGAGATTTGCATTGGAGTTTTTCAGGTTTTCACATACAGCGGTTTCACATCACAGTGAACCGTTCTAGGAGCTGAAAATGTGCAGAACCACAAGGAAAACTATGATGCTAAAATAGTACAATGTGCAGACTGGAGGGTAAGAATTCGACACTGCTATGATGTATCAACCTCATGAGGAAATGGCCATAGGTCCAAGAAGGTTCTGGCTTGGCTTGGCTTGGCTTGGCTTGGCTTGGCTTGGCTTGGTTTGGTTCAAGCAGGAACTGAACTGGAAGTTGACTCCTGGTTACTTTGTGGTTTCTAAAATGCTTACTTTGTGTGATTAAACAGCCCCAAGACCAAAAAATGTGGTAAAATTTGGGGTGTTTTAATTTTATTTTTCAAAAAGTTTTAAGACCTTGGGGAGACATGTGGTAGGGGGTGGTCCTGTGAGCACCAATTCAGCCCACCCAGCTGGTAAGCAAGGAAGTAACAGACAAGAGAAAACACACCAGGAAACCTACCAATCTGTACCTCTGGTACCCCTTGTAGGCAAATAGATGCTTGTACAAGAGTAGTTCCTTTTCTCTATTTGCAGCAGTTAAGATTCAGGGAACTGGGTAGACAAAAACCCTGTCTTGGTATAAAGTACTTTTCTAGTGTTCCTTTGGCTGTATACATAGGAAGCCTGATTTCTGGGGCCCCAGGAGGGACACTTTTATGTGCTCACAATGGGGAATGGGAATTAGCAGAGCACAAGACAAGCAATACAAGAGGCAGGGCAACCTAGCGAGATCTTGAACTCAGTGTCTACGGGGTCAGGCCGAGTCAATGAGCAAACAGAAGTAAAATTAAATTGTTTTCCTTTATTTTGATAATACAGTCACAACGTATGTATGTAAACACACTCACACAGACCTATTGAAAGAAAGGTAGGAGTTGGATAGAGGGTTTTAAGAGGAGGTTTTGCATGGGAAATACTACACTTGTCCTGAAGCCCGGATAGTCTGAAGAAAAGGTCCATAGAAGCGGAGATTCTCAGCAAGCGGAGCTGAGGGGAAGGGTCGTCGAACAGAATGACAGCAAGGCAGGATGGAAGTCAGAGTGATCCGAGGAAGCACTCAAAATCAGGGGGTCTTATAGGGGAAAATGTGCCTGTAGGCTAGTCCGTTCCCGGGGAAAACAGTGGGTTTCGGGCTGGAGACAAAGCCCCCGAAAGGTCAGTACTTTGCATGATTGAGTTATGACAGCGTTGTCAATAGAGTGGCCGGTATGCAAATGCGGAGTGCTTGACGGTTGAGTATTCGGCTCATCAAGCTGCCTGCTTGGGGCAGGGGCTCCTCTGTAAAGAGTGTGCATACATAATGTGATCTTAAGAAGGTACTTGCCTGGAGGTCTCCTGAAGCTGCAGTCTGGCAAATACTGGCCTGCCTGGATTTGTTTTGAATGGTTCAGCTATTTTCCGCCATGCCCGTGTGCGTGCTTGTCTGGGGGCCTCGCAAGCACATGGAGAGGAATGGGTAGTGAAGGCCAAATTCTTGATATCACATGATATCTAATATGCCACAAATTCGGACTAGAAATACAGTAACAAGGGCATCAGTGTGAACACCTATCTATAGGTATTGTGAAGTTCCTTGCTTCTGCCAGAATTCTGGTCATTGAAGGTACAGTAAGATTTATTTTGAACACACTGGCAGAGCAACTAGAGTTTCCTAAAACAACACAGTGTCTTGTGGCACAGGAAAGACCAGCAGATTTAATAAAAACAAGCCATTTGCAGAAAGGAGATGTAAAAGCATATGCCACAACAGATTTGTCAGTCTTTTGACCGCACTCTTTGTTGTTGTGGTTTTGACCGCAACCATCTAACATGGCTACTGTCTAATGTTGTCTAGAATATCCTTAATCCAAAAAGAACAAACACAGTCTTTGCTTTCAGATCTCCATAGGGCAGGCTTTTTTGCAGAGAAAAGGAATGCATTGTACAACAGAGAAAACCTTCAGCAAATGTTTATGAATTGGGAGTTGGAGACATAGGCAACATTCCACAGTCTGAATATGGGGGAATCTCATAAATAAGAAAGCAGTCCCTGCTTTCATCTGTGAGAGAATAGAGGGCATTGCCATAAACCTTATTCAAATCCTTATTTGATTTCTTAGAGTCTTTCTTTCTTGTTTTTATGAAAAAGGAGTGATTCTGTTTATAGCTTTCTGCATCCACTATTTGAATGGGTCTAAAAATCTCGACTAGTATTCACTATCACAATTATAGATGCATAATCAGGAGTTATGCATCTGTAACCGATTCATACAAGCTGAGTATCCCGCACTCAAAATGTTTGAGGCCAGAAGTGTTCAATATTTCCAGTGTTTTGGATTTTGGATACAGTATTGGCATATACATAAAATGATTTAATGCATACGAGATCTCCAGGGTGGTTGTGAAGGAACAGCAGAAGCCTTGAAGGTGGAAGCAAGTGTCTGCTCCCCAAAGATCTCCTGTACAATATTTTATTTTATTTGAATACTGGTATCACATCCCTTATATGCTCAGTCTCTCAGATCCTCAGTCTCTTCATATACAACACAAGTAGCAAATGACAGGACACAAAATGGCAGGAGGCATGGATTCATGTTCAGCACTACACTTGGATTCCCACCATTTAACAGATCCTCATGACTCTCCCCAGGCTCGTATCTCATTTGTTCGCATCTTGTGTTGTGTATGAGACCCAAGGCTAGAGAGAGACTGAGAATCCACTTTCAACAACCTGGGGTTTTCAGTTTAAGGAAGGGCCTTTAGAATTCTCAGCCAGAGAGCTCTTTGGCCTCAGGAAACTACAAACCCCAGAATTCCACAGGATGTTGAAAGTGAAATAATAGCACTATGACAGTGTAGTGTAGAAATGGCCTCTGTGTTTTCATCTATGTTAATGTTGAATGAAGGATGTCTCCTCTTCTTTACCAGCTACATACCAGTTACAAAATAGCCATCCCCGTGCTAATAATAGCTGTGGCTATTAAACTGAGCAGAGAAGATGCATCAGAACTTTGGCTGAAATCTTGTTCAATAGTTATGAGATAGTAAGCTGGGCTTATAATCCATAACTTTACATTAACAACCAAAAATGACCCCAAAAACACTACTTTTTTTAGCAAGGAAGTGTCCCAACCGAAAGGTTTCTGAGGCACTGCAGACCAAGGCATTGAGAAATGATGTCTGCAGTTTTCTCCTGGCCATAGGAGGAAACACCACTGCTGTGGCCTCTGGGAGAAAGAAGAGCAGCTAGGCACAACAGCATCATGCCTTGGCCCTAGCAGCTAATAAAAGGACCTCCCTTCCCACCTTCCTTGGATGCAATTCCCTCCCCAACTGCCATGTCCTTTTGCTGTGTTGCATCTTATTTAACTTCTGAGCCTGAGGGCAGGGAACTATCAAATTAACAATTTGTAAGCTCCTTTGGGAGCCTTTTTGACTGAAAGGGAGAAGAGATACTCTAAACCAGTAGTTCTTAAGCTTTTCTGTACCAGGGACCCCCTGCAAATACAGTCCTCCCTTCACAATCACAAGGGTTCAGGGCATAGAACCCTCATGAAGGTGGAAAAATCACAAATAACTCCCCATCTGCTCCCCCTTCCATTCACTGCTGGGGCTCCCCACTTCTCGTTCCCATGAGAAACAGAAGGGAATGGAAGGATCCTTCCCAAGAGACTTCTTTCCTTTTCTGGAATTCTCCCCTCCTTCCCATGCATTTTGCCTCAGCACAAAGAAAATGGACGGGAACAGGAGAGGGAAAACTCCGGAGGAGGAAAGGAAGACTCTTAGGAGCATCCCACTCTACCCAGTTCCCTTCCATTTTGCCTCAGCGTGAGATCTCCACACTGGAACAAAATACATGGGAAGGGGAGGAGGAGAATTGGGGGAGAGCATGCACACTCGTGAATAATCAAATCTGCAAACATCAAACCCGCAAATGTGGAGTGAGGACTGTATAATTTTTTGCCAGGGACCCTCCAAGACATAACCCAAGATTTAAATATTTAAATTTAGATTTAGATATTCAAATATTTGTTTAAATTTTCAAATATTTATTTATTTATTTATTTATTTAATGCTTGTGGAAACTAGAATTCAAATTCCTGCTCAGACATTAGGTGACCTTGGGCTAGTCACATTCTCTCAACCTCAGAGGAAGGCAAAGGCAAATCAAAAGACCAAGGTTTGATTCCGCACTCAGCCATGGAAACCCACTGGGTGACCTTGGGTATGTCACACACTCTCAACCCCAGAGAACTCCGGGATGGGTTTGCCTTAGGGTCACTGTAAGTTGGAATGATTAGAAAGCACACAACAACAACAAAGAGAATAATATTTACTTTGAATGGAAAGAGCCATAGAATCCATCCCTGACATTTTAGGTAGGGCTGAAAAAGAGCCCCACTCTCCATTCTGAAGTTTTGGAGAACTGCTTTTGATCAATAGAGACTGGAATGGCCAAGATCCAGCATAAAGGCCACATGGGACACTCCGCCCATCCCATTCTGAGGCCCCCACCTGTGGCAGCCTTCTGTGTAAACAGAGTTGTGAATCCTCTTTGGATTTTCTTCTGAATTTCAAAGGAGCTATGAAAGATACCAATTTTTATCCTCCAGGTAGGTTCAGAACCTTGGATAGCTCCTTTAAAGTTCAGACTAAAACCCAGAGCAGATTCGCCATCACACCAGTGTGGAACTATGGGGCAAAAGCCACTTGCAAATTCAGGAATGCCATGGCAGCAGGGACTTTTCTAAGTTCAGGGAAACAGGGACTCATTGACCAGTTGCAGGAAGCATTTATCTTTTTTGTTGAAATAGCTTCACTGACCAGGCCCAATTCAAAGTGCTGTTTGTGACCTATTGTGCCCAGAAACAAACCAGTAGTTGATGAAGCTGTTTCAACAAGGCAGGTATAAGCTCCTAATAAATGCACCCAGTCAGCATTCTGGCTGCAGCATTTTGGAATCGTTGAAATTTTGGAACAGCTTCCAAAGGCAGTCCTGTGTAGAGTGCATTATGTTAGCCAAACAAGATATAATCAAGGTATGTGTTGCCATAGTTAGATCTGGCTTTTCAAGGAAAGGGCACAGCTGGGCCACTAGTCTTAACTTTGCAAAAGCAGTCCAGGCTGAATTTGTCACTTCATCACCATATCCACAAGTTTTGCATTTCTCTTACCTGCTCATTCATGGACATAAATGTCTGTCTTTTGACATTTCAGCCCATGCATCTGATGAAGTAGGCTCGGGCCTCTCTGTAGTACACCGTTTTAGTGCTATTATTCCACTTTAAACATCCTGGGATTTGAAGCTGAGGGAGGGCCATTTAGAATTCTCAGCCAGAGAGCTCTTTGGCCTCAGTAAACTACAAACCCTTCTGACAAATGCATTGCCATTGAAATCCATAAACACATGGACAATTTCAACAGGAAAGAACAAACTCGGAAAGTAAACAAGATTTGGCTACCAGTACTGAAGAACACTAAAATCAAGACTCAAAAATATACCAATGAACACCACCCAGACTCTGGAGGTCCCTCTACAGGAAACAATACAATGGGTTGCTAATACACTTAATGCACTGTTATGCATTTCCCCTGACTAACAATACAACCCTGGGGGATATCCCATTTAACAATAGGCCAACTGTAACACATGCAAATTGCTCCCTCCCACCCAGGGACTACACAAGTATATATATACTGTGGCCATTTCCACAAGGGGCGAGAGAATCGCCCTGCGCCGCTACTTACTGGACTTTTCGGCTCCCCGGTCCAGTCCATGCCACTCCAGAGCAGTGCGTGCTCGTCGATACACACTGCTCCAGCATCCCAAATGGTGCTTCCAGTTGGTCAAGGGTCTTGACGAACTGCTGAAGCTCGCCAGCCTAAAGCCCGCCCCCAGCAGATCACAGGCTCGCATTGGGGCAAGGCTGCAAATCTGCATAAGGGAGCAGGCTCGCAGTGGTGCGCTCTGTGTTTTTGAAAGACCGGTTTTTAGCAGTTTTTCAAAAGCACGCTGGACGACCACTTGGGGTCGTTCCGGAGGGGGCTGAGGTGCGGATCTACATTAAGTAGGTCCGACCCAGTCCGCTTCCAGGTGCAGACCTCCTCCTTGGAGGACGGACTGTGCCGTTTTAAAAACCCCATGCAGAAATGGCTTCTGTCTCACTTCCATGCCACCAGATCCTCTGAAGATGCCAGCCACAGATGCAGGCGAAATGTCAGGAGAAAATACTAATAGAACATGGCCTCAAAGCCCGGAAAACCCACAACAACCTATGGATTCCGGCCATGAAAGCCTTCAACTTTACATAATTACATACTGTCCACCTGTCCTGATTTGGCAAGGATGGTCCCGTTTACTCTATCATCCCACTTTTTCTGTTGCTTTTAAAATGTCCCAGTTTCATTTTCCTCCTCCCACTTTCCCCCTTTGTCAGCTTACTTCAATTATTGAAGATTGGGTTCAGAGTGCAAAAGCAGTTTGCACAAAACTCAGCAGAAAGATGAGGAGAGCCTTGCACTTCTCAGTAGGCCCAGGCAAAATCAAACTGCTGCAGGCTCCCTAGCTGGTCTGTTTCTCTTGCTTAATAACATTTGCCATCTTGACCACTGCTTGGCTATACATGTCCTTGTTTTCGGCTGTGAAAATGTTGGAAGGTATGCAATTGTATTTTTAACTTTTAAACGTTTTTTATGATTTGTATGTCTTTATATTTTATATGTATTTAGTGATGTGAATTTTTATCTGTATCTATTTCAACTTCTGTTAACCTAGTTGTGGGGAAAATGGGGGGAAATCAGGATAGAATTGAATACTAATAACAACAATATTATTTATTTATTATTAACAATAATAGTAAATAAAAAATATGCAAAGAATGCGTGTAAAGGAGCAGCTGCATAAATTCACTAAATAATAATAATGGTATTCAGCAAACTTGTATAAAGAAGCAGCTATGTAAATTCAACACATAATAATAATAATATTCTGGGAACTACAATAAAGGAGCAGCTATATAAATGCAATAATAAGTAAATATTGATTTAAAATTTGCACACACTTGCACTGTTCTCAGTCATTCCACTGGAACTTATATCAGATTAATTTCTTCCATGTGTTTGTTTTTCCTCCATCCATTTTCCCCATCCATCTCCTCTTAAATTTAGGACATTTCTTTTGCATTCTCGCATGGCTGAAAGAATCGTTTTGCGAAAACACTCATGCTGTCCAGTTCAGGCATTCATCTTTCTAATATTCGTTTATACTCCCTGATGGGTGTCATCTTCTGGTGGCTAATTTCAGATCAGTTTTGGCCTGAGATTATATTATTGGCTAGAAAGACAGTGTTTGGCTAGTAAACTGGCAGCTGATGTGCTTGGAGCCATTCCAGCTGTCTGCAATTTCTGGGATGGAACATCTTTTCTGCTGGCTTTGACCAATACAGTGGGTATTAATTGAATAATTGTTAATTCTCCTCCAAGAGCCATCTGCAGAGAAAGAGGCCAGTTTATTATTCCATGCAGAGAAATCTTGGAAACAGTGCCATCTACTGACAAATGCATTGTCTGTGTTTATTGCTTTTAAGAAGTCGTATGCTTGGCTACATTAAGAGGAAGAGCTGGAAACAAATGAACTGACAAGTACAGTTGCCTGTTTCTAGTTACTTTTCAAACAGTGCAGGTAACATTTTGAAAGTCACATAGCAAGAAACAGCAAGTTATTATATTTGTGTAACAAATAACATTTGCTGGCTGTTTTCAACTTGTAGGCTGTGGAACTGCCTCCCACAAGATGTAAGGTTGCCCCCCTCTGCTCTCTTTCCACCTTGTTATTTACCCAGGCCTTTCACTTTTAACTGTCCATTATAGGTCTTTTAATCGCAATGTGCTATGTTTTTAGTCATTTTGTCATTATTTGGTCATTATTACGTTCTAACTGCTTTTATAACCGTTTTAAATTAATATTTTTAATACGATAGCTTATTTAATTGTATTTTAAGTTTTGTATTATCCATTGCTTGAAGTGCATTTTGTTTTAACTTCATGTGAGCTGCCTTGTGGTCCCATATTGGGAGAAACCTAGGATATAAATATTCTAAAAGGAAAAGGAGTGGAAATAGTTAGTGTGCCTTCAAGTCATTTCTGACTGATGATGGTGATGCTAAGGCAAAACTATCACGGTGTTTTCTTGGCAAGTTCTTCAGAGAGGGTTTGCCTTTGCCTTCCTCTGAAGCTGAGAGAGTGTGACTTGCCCAAGGTCACTAAGTGGGTTTCCATGGCTGAGCAGAGATTCAAACCCTAAACTCCAATAGTCTGATGCTGAAATGACTACACCATGCTGGTTCTCACAAGCTTTTGTAGAGAATCCAATCATAGCTCACTCAATGCTGTGGAGAGGGGCTATGAGGAGACAAATATAAAACCCAGAAGCTTGTCTGTAAAAAAAAAAAAAAGGATACGGACAGTCAGAGATAGAGATAGAGACAAATAGGAAATGCACATGGGCCAATTAGAAGTAGAGTTAGGGCCAGTTAGGAAGATGGGAATAGAAGATGCCTGAATAGCATTTGATGGGATGTGAGAATGTAGACAGAGTTCAGGTAGAAGTATTACTCTGAAACTGAGATGTTACAGTATATTCTTTGTGGAACCACCATAAATCTAGATTATTTTGTTTGATACAATAATTCTTTACATCTATTATTTTCTACCTCTCTGTCTGAATGATAATTAATTAGGAATACTGGTCACATTTTACAACACTGAACCTACTGGTCAACACGGCCACTTGTTCAGTCTAGTGGTCCCCTTGAGGCCCGAGTACCAGATCCAGGGTGGGATCTTGAAGATCAAGTAGCAAAGTGAATGATGGCCAGCCCAAGGATTGGAATTGCAGGGTCAACCTGGATGAGAGTTCCATCACAATTGATTGTATAAGTTATTTTTAAAGATTGTAAAGTGGGTTTTTCAGGTTCTTTGCCTCTCTGAGGAGAGAGAAGTCAAAAAAAGAAATAATGGAAAATATTCAGCAACACAACAAGCAACACGAATGAGTTGCATTTTCGACAATAAACGGGGAAGAGATGTGGAAAAAATTACCTCCAATACTACCAGAGTTTGAAAAACCTTTAGAAAAGGCCCACTGCACAGCCAGGGTATTGCTACGGAGCAAATGGAACCAGTGGGCATGGAGGCAACAACAACTGGCAAAACCCAAGTGATCATAGGAATGTGCATTTCCTTAGGCCAAAACTCGAAGGCCAGATTGTTACACCTTACACCCCCACCCTGCTGGATAGCAAAATTGATGAGAAATATTGTTTTCATATAAAACTAGACACTTATGACTGTAAAACATGTGGTAGAAGGACACTGGCTGTAAGCATTTGCTAGGTAATAAATTCAAGAGGGTTAGATGGAAACTCCTGACATCAATGGGTTTGGGATAATTCTCTGAACCTGACCTCCAAATACAATAGAAGACGAAACTGCCCATGTGAAGCAGTCAAGCACCCCTGCTGTGGGCATATCCTACAGATATCTTCCCTATTCACTTTACCTGACCAAGATATTAAGGCCCTTTCCACACGAGGCTGGTGAATTGGTTCGTGCCAATTCTTACCAGATTTTCTGGGCTCGAAACAAGACGGACTTTCCCTCATTTCCTTCTGCACAGCTACTGCGTATGTTCCATTCTGATTCGGAGGAGTGTGAGTTCATGAATCCACACTGCCTCCACCGTGGCCACTCCCACTACTCCCCTCACCCTGCCCTGTCAGCTGTGATTGGCCCTTTTTTTTTGCATGGTTTAGTACGTCATTGCATATGTGCGTACGTGCGTAAGTCCGTACTACCCCCGGCCCCTCCCATGAGCCCTCCCCTGACCACCAATTCGCATTGGTGCGAATGTACGTGTCTGCACCACTGTGAAAGTACAAATCGGATTGATCTGGAAAATTGGAAAACCGATTTCTTCCGGTTTTCAAATAGCATGCTTTACCAACACCTGGGGGCGCATTGAGTCAGAATTACATGCAGAACAAAGGTAAATAAACCGAACCTAGTCCGCTCCAACATGCAGAAGACCTCTGTGGCAAGACACATTGGCCCGCCTTAATAACCACATGTGGAAAGGGCCTAAGAGACTGTCATGATTCCCACCAGTGCTTTGTGACCTAAAGTTAAGATAATCAGCCCATTCCAGACCCCTTTGTTCGCTCTGCCAGAATGCAATTAAATCACACTCCTTCAAGATAAGGTATAAAAATCCCAGTTCCAACTCAGGTAATTTGTTAGCACATCAGGTGTTATGCTGCATCCTAGACTCCCATTCTTCCATGTTGCTCTCAAACCCTTGTTTGAGCCATTCCTCTTTGATCTTCTACTTCAGGACCAGTAAATATCACCCCTTCTACCCAAAATCTCTCTCTAACCAACCTTTCTCACCTTTATCTTCCATAGCCTTGTATAGTTCATGAGATTGCCTGATTTCTTGTGTGTATATTAATTTCCAATGAAATACCCCTTTTAAGTGGGTTCATCAGTAGTATTACAGTAGTACTGGTATAGCAAGGTGAAAAGATTCTGCCATTACCCTCCTCTTGCAGGCCTCTTTTGAGCTAATAATTCCCCAAATCCTATGGAGACACTGGCACTTCTGGTGGACCTCAAGGTCCCCCAGTCCCCCACCTTATAGGGTAACCAAATGTGGAAAAGCTCAATTTCAGGAGAGGCATGTGATCTCCTGTGCTAGAAATCCATACAGCCTGTTAGGGGATGTTCAACCCACCCATATTTATTGCACAGACAGGGGAGGAGAGGTCTACCTGCTCTCTCCGCAATTTTCCTTGCCTGCCCCATTACATTAGACCAGTTAGATCAGACCAAAAAATCCCACCTTGCTCGAATGAACTCTAACCCTTTGGCATTCTTGACTGCAGGCTAGACTCCATTCCCAGGAACCAGACGAGGTACAGCCTCTCCATGTTCCACTGAACATCCTTTTTAATTTGCTGGTCTTATCCGTTATAAATAAAACATTTCCGAGATGCCTGTTCTGACAGGAAGGCTTTAAGTCCTAGCCTGCTGCTGTCAGAAATTACTCCATTAGACACAGGAGGAAATGCTGCAGGAGGTCAGGGTGTCAAAGACTTGGCTTGGCTTTTAAACCAGCCAGCATAATTCCATGCCTGCTAACAAGGTATCAAGTGACAGAAAAAGCAGGTAATTAAAGCCTATAAAGGGGCAGTGGAGTATGTTAACTGACCAGCCAAAACAGAGAAACTAATCTCTCTTTTGAGAGTTGTGGAGAGCCTGTAACCTCCTGATCTTGCTGGACTACATCATCCCACCCCAATGACTATGTTGTTTGGGCCGATGGACATTGCAGTCCAGCATCTAGAGAACCACATATTCTCAAAGCTGTTGGCTAAACCATTTTGACTTTGTCAGTGTATCTGCACTACACAGTTATAGCAGTCTGAGCCCCATCATCCTATGGAATCCTGGGATCTGTAATCTGGGGAGGTGCTTAGAAATCTCTGCTAGAGAGTTCTGCTGCTATAGTTAAGGGGGACACTGAGATTTTTAGTAGAGAATTCTAACTAATTCTAACTATAAATCCTAGACTTGTTTGTATGTATATGCTTTCAAGTTGCCTGCAACCCTTACTACAACCCTTTGAATTTCATATGGTTCTCTTAGGCAAGAAATACTCAGAGGTGGTTTTGCCAGTTCCTTGCTCTAAAATATAGCCTATAGCACCTGGTGTTCATTGGTGGTCTTCCATCCAAATACCAACTAGGACTGACCCTACTTAGCTTCTAAGATCAGATTTGGTGCCTTTAGAGTGCTTAGGGCAATAAGATCAAACCATGACAGTTAAAATAATATCAAACCTCTGTAACTATATAACGTAAATACAGTCAAAGAGTCTGTGCTGGTGAATTCCTCAAATAGAGTTCAGTGGAGGCTGTTTACTCTCTTCGTCTGGCAGTGAACTTGCTCTAGGGCAGTGGTTCTCAACCTGTGGGTCCCCAGATGTTCATGGACTTCAGCTCCCAGAAGCCCTGAGCATTGACCATAGTGGCTGGGGCTTCTGGGAGCTGAAGTCCACGAACATCTGGGGACCAACAGGTTGAGAACCACTGCTCTAGGGTTTAGTCTGAATGTTAAGGATGCTATCCAAGGTGCTGAGCCCTAACCCATAATAGGTTCAGGACCCTGGATATTCCCTTAATGTTCAAGCCAAAGCAAATTCACTGCCCCACTAATATAAATCCATCAGTCTCCATTAGTAGAACTCAGACAATGAAACTCTTAAGAAATGGTCTTGCTCAGACCAAGTGTCCATTTCTCTAGTTCAAGAAAAATCTGCACTGGCCCTTGAAACTCTGAGGTTTTGGTGCAATAATGATGCATTTCAGACTAAGGGCTTATATAACAGCTGGAAGCACCACCCATTCCAGGTACTCAGCTAGGCACTGATCTGATCTGGATAGGTGTTTGCATGAGTTTCCATCTCCTACAGATCACCTACTTTGTGAGCATTACTGAAGCTCCTGCCTGGCACATCATCTACTGTGTTTAGACAATCTTGTGTGGAGATGATGAGGAAGGCCCAAGAACTATCCAGAACAGTCAACTGACATCGAGACATTCAGCCCTGTGGCTATCACGCCTGGGCTTAAGATTTCTCAGAGCCACTGGTGCTGTGAGAGTCTGCTGTGGTGTACTTCTACATCTACTCATATTCCAACAGACCTCAAATTCCAAATCTGAACAGGGCTGGATCCTGTCACAATGGAAGCCGTTGACCCTTCTTGTTGCCCTGTTGTTTCTGTCTCAATTTAGGCAACAGAACCAATCAAATACAGCAGTTTGGTCACCTTCAAAAAAAACCTTGTCAGACTTAGGCTGTTGAGATCCTATGAAGCATACTGTGACTGAAGCAAGGTGTCCAGATTGGTGGGATGACAGCAGAACTGTCTTCCATGAGCACTGTAGACTGGCCTGCAATTTTGGAGAACTCTGGTGTAAGAAGAAATCTCCTTACACAAACCCATTAAGAGTTTAATATATCTGGCTAATTGCATATGTAAGAAACAGGATTTTGGTCATAGATTCCCAATATAAAGGCTCCTCACTACAGCACAGGAACCACAATGTACTCTTAGTTATAGCACCACTGAGGATCCTACAGGAGAGAAAGGATATCTGTTGAGCAGAAAGCACGGGCTGGTCCTGTTAAAAATTAATCAGTTGTCCAAACCTTTCACTTTCTTCTGTCAGAGACAGATTGAATTTAATGTGGCAATGTGTTCTGACACTTCATTGGCTGATATCTCATGTGCTAGTGACACATTTACACTGCTGGAGATAAGGTTGCATAATCGCTTCCATTATAGGTCCTCTGCTCTTCTAACTCTTTTGGTGCATCACCAGTTTGTAACCTGGTGGTGAAGTTTTAGTTTGACAAAATCAGAGTGGCATATCATTGCTTGGTTCTTAAATTGTGCAGAAGGAGGATTCTCAGGAATGCTTCAGGAATTCAGTCTCCGTGAATTATAATGCAAACTGGTCTCATCAGCATTTGCAGACTAATGTGCAGATCAAAATGTTAACAACCTTTTAGATTTCACACCAGATTTTGCAAAATGATTCTCAACATAAAAGAAACATCTCAAAACAAATGTTTGAAAGTCTAACTGAAGTTAAAAGCTAAGATCCTGCACCAAGCTTGTGTAGTACAAATCTACACTTGCATAGTTAAGGGCGGTTATGTTATAGCATGGTTCTGATGTGTACCAACATTGTGCAACCAATTGCATGTCTGTGAATGTGTTTGGAGTTTCTGCACTCCCAGTAAATCAAGTGGTACATTCATGTACCATGCAAGAACACACATGTTCATGTGTAACAGTTATGCTTACAGAACTCTGCTTACGCAACAGTGATCTGAATATGGGTGATACACCATGATGATACACCATGATACACCATGGCCAAAAGTAGAAGTGCATGCATTATGGAATTTACATGTGTGTAAATTCCCAGGATCCCAGGCCAAGATTGTACATTGCCAAATATAGTGTAAGAATTCTACAGGTAGAAGCTACTACAGCTCCCCAGTCACATCAGGATTCATGGTTTCGTTGCAGTGGAGCCCTTGAACAACCTTTTCCATGGTTGGTGGAAAGTATGGGGGACTAGAATCCAATAAAAGTCTGATAATGTCTTCTGGAGAAACAAAATGCACAAATATGGGATGGATGACAACTAGCTTGAAAGTAGTATGAGTAAAACGAATCTAGAGATCTTAGTAGACCACAAAATAAACATCAGTCAACAGTATGATTCAGTGGTCAAAAAAGCCAGTTCAATTCTAAGCTACATCATTAGGAGCACAGTGTCCAGGATTAAAGGAAGATATCATGCCATTGTGTTCTGCTTCATTTTGTCCAATTCTGGGCACCAGAGTTAAAGAAGGACATGGACAAGCTGGACTGTGTCCAGAGGAGGACAGCCAAGATGATCAAAGGTCTGGAAATCCCAACCTGAGGAATGACTCAGGGAGTTGGGTACATTTAGCTTGGAGGAGAGAAGACAAATGTGATGTGATAGCCATCTTTAAATATCTGAAAGGATATCTGAGCAAGTTTGTTTTCTGCTGCTTCAGAGACCAGAATGTGAACCCATAGGCTCAAATTACGAGGAAAGAAGATTCTATCTGAAGATTTGGAAGAATTTCCTTGCTCTCGAAACTGTCCAACAGTGGAATAAACCAATGATGTATTTAAATCTTTTACTCCAAGTCTCAAGCCAAGTCTCAAGTCTCAAGTCAAGTCTCAAGTCTGGACACCAAAAAGAAAAAAAAGGGAAGTGGTGGTGAGATGAGGGAGTGAAGTTTCAATAACTAGAAAATCAAGAAAGCGTGCAGTAAAAAAAAATACCATGGGAAAGTTCAGCAAGGCTTTGTTTAAACAAAGCTGTGCTGTCAAGCATATTTATCAAGACTGCATTTTAGAACTATTTTATCACAAGATTACCCCCCCCCCATTTCTGAAGCTGGAGTGGGTTTTGGAAGTGGGGAATAGGATTCTTCTTGCTCCGCATTACTGAAGCTTTAAAAGCTTTAGAAGGAAGGATCCTTCCTCCTCCAGCCACTTGCCTAACACATTTGCTGTTCCTCTCTGAGAAACACATCCTGCGCTCTAGGGGTCAAGTTTTATCTTCTGCTCTTAGGAAAAATTTTAGAAGGCTCCTCCAATGTGCAGCAAGGACAGACTGTTGAGCAGATCTCCCTCTGCCACAAACCCATTACCTAATACATCTGCTTGGTCCCCTCCAAGAATTGGACCCAAGCTGTGGGCTTTAGACAGATTGTCATGTGACAGTAAGCAAAGAGAGATGCAAGCATTGTTCAAAGTTGTAACGTTTCTGGATGAATGTGTAATGTTACTAAGCCAAAGGCAGCAAGTCGGGCACAAGTCAAGTCAGTGCATCATTTATTGCCGAGCCAAGTCAAGTCACTGAAGTGACTTAAGTCCGACTTGAGTCCGAATCAATCAATTCAAGTCTACATCACTGGAATAGACTACATTGGAAGGGGGTAGACCCTCCTTTTCCCCTTTCTTTGCAGGTCGGATGGACATTTTTCAGGAGTGCTTTAGTTGTATATTCCTGAATGGCAGAGGATTGGAGTAGATGGCCTTTGTCTTCCCTTCAACTCTAGGATTCTACAATTCTGTGATTCTGCCAGGATCTGTGGGGCCTTTGGCAGGCGATGGCCCTGGTCTGCTAAAGGAACTTTTAAAGTAGTTATTAACTCATTTTAAAAATAATGTTGTGGCCTTAAGTGATCATGTATTGACCTATAGAGTCAAACTAAGTTCTCTGGAGAGTTTTTTCATTAATATATTCAACAATGTTTGAAAAAAAAAGTCACCTCATTTGGATAGTTTTTCAACACTTCTGGCAAAAATTTTCACATATTTATTCTCACTGCCCTTAACTGCCCTTTGCTATCAAATTCGTAACATAATGAACATATTAAGTTCACCTCTGTTTCTCCCAGTTAGAAACTGTCTCTAAAGAATATCCAGGTTTACCAGTCTATAATACAACAACTACTTCAGGATACATTCTAATGTGATGTGATCAGTATGCCATTTCCTGAGGTAAACCAAAAATCCATAACGTCAAGTTCACATATGCCTTAGTTTTTTGTGAGAAGTTTAAAGAGTAATTTAAGCATAATTTAACCACCTAGAGGGAGAATATGTCTTACATTTAACATTTTCAGAAAACACTTTGTATATATGACAGGTCCACATAATCTAACAGGATTTGACTCTGAGTTCTTTGTGGATAGAATTTGTAAGGAGCCATCTTGACGTTGCTAAATTTTATATTCACATTTGAGTAATCATCAATCATCAGCGAGGAGACAGAAGCAAGGCTACAGCTGTCGATCTGAATTGGGGAAGACTGCCTTGCTTGATTCAGGCTGTGAATTGATAAACTGCCATTGAAAATGATGGTAGACCCCCAATTTTCAACTGGTTTGCATGTTATTAAGATTTTTATGGAAGAAATGCCAGGAGTCAGGTAACAATCTACCAAAGCAGTGATGAGGAAAGTCCCTGTTCACCTGGAAGGTCTGTAGGGACCTTGATGAACACTGCTACTGTTGCCAGATATGGTTGCAAGCTGACTCTTTGGAGGGAGTGTAGAAGAGAGGACCTTCCTCAATGTAGTAGAGCATGTCTGGTGGTAGAACATCTGACTTTAGGATACTATTGGCTGCTTATTCTCTTCTTGTTGTAATGGACACACAAAGGTACAAAGTCTAAATTCATGATGCCTGGTGTTTATTTTCAATTAGCTATTGATTCTGATCTTCCAAACAATTTTATTCCTTTTCTGAAAGGTGGAAATACTGCTTGAACATGAGACTTAGCTCAGTCAAAACTGAATGGTAAGCACATTTTTATGCAACTACAACCAAGGGCGAGCCCCCTAAAAACCAAGCCTTTGGTGCTTCTTGCATCCAAGGCAAGGGTGGACTAACTGGAGCCCTCCAGAGGTTTTTGAGCCACAAATCCCACCAGCCTTAGGTAACATAGTCAATTATGAGGGATGTTTGCAGTCCAAAACCTGGAGGTCTACAATTTGCTCTCTCTCATTTAGGGGGTTGCAGTTTTGATTTCCTTGCAAAATATTTTCTTGTTCTAGAAGGTTTGATCTTTCCCTATTTTGTGCTGCCATCTGTTGGTGGTTGTAAAGTTAACACATGACTCAACCTTCCATGATGGGCCTGCTGCTATTCCAAATTCTAGAATTATCTGCACTGACTGCTGAATAAATGTGGGTGCGTGGGAGAGATGCGCTTCAGTAGTTCATTGGGTAGAAGCTTCAGTAGCCATATTGACTAAATAGCATTGTGGCTTACTCATAACCAACAAATATTATTCCGTCTCAAATAATATCCATTTCTCCATTGTTCTTACCGTTTCTGCATTTTTCCTCAACCAGAGAAGACAGAATTATTATCTCAGTTCTCCCTTTCTTTTCAGACTTATCTAGCAGAAGAGTGTAAGAAGAAGGCCCGAGGAGCAGATCTCAGGGAGAGGGTTGAGTGATCTATAAACACAATTCTCAGCTTATTCCAAATGTGTTTGCTTGCTTTAAAATCCATGGAGGGAACATGAGCTGCCTTGTTAAGAATATTCTGTTCCCCAAACAGGATTAAAATCACTGAGGGAAATGTCAGAACTTGTCTCCTTTTCAGCTGCAGTGTAGAATGTCACAGTGTCTCAATCTGTAAATATCAAAGTACTGTTCTCTCCCAGTCCTCCTACTGTAAGGCCATTCTCTTGGGAACAGAAGATACCAACCCTTAAACTACTGTGTATTTCCATGAGGTAACTGACATCAACAGAGGGAAAAGAAAATCTACCTTCAAACACACACGCTTTTGTTTTTGTCACGTATTACTTTTGTTGGGCTCTAGACTTCTCTCTCTTCCTTTCTATCTCTCCTCATTATGAAGCCCTGAAGATGCCATGCATGGAGTCTCATCAAGAACTTCTTGACCTTGCCAGTTACCTACATCACCAAGCGAAGGTTATTCTTAGGAGCCTCACAGACCACCATACATAGCAGGTAGGTTTTGTTCCCTCTGACATTTTACAAATGAAAAATAGGACACAGAGACATTAGAGAGTGGTCAAGATGGCAAAAGTTACTACTGAGAAAGGACACAAGCTAGGAGAGGCTATGGTCTTTACTTTCTTCTCTTTCTCTCCCACTGTGTGGATTTCTCATCCCCTTCCTCTAGGGCTACTACTCCTTCTGCTACCTCTAGTGTGCCCTCCTTCATTCTTCCTTTCTCTGTCCCCACCTCAATTCAGTCGTGTAGGGACATGGGGGCAGGGAGACAATTCAACCTGGGTGGCAATGTTTCTGAGGCATCTCAGCCCGTAGCCATGCCCCCATGCACCCTGGCCACACCCCTACATACCACAGCCACTTCCCCACGTACATTGGCCATGCCCCTCATGTCTAGCCCTACCCCTGCCCACCACCCACCACACATTCCAAGCTCCGCCACTGCCTCAATTCCCATATCCTAAAATCTCCTAACCTCTTTGTTGTTTCCTCTGTTAATCTTTCCTTTAGTGTCCCGCATCTAAATGCTCCTTGACTGTTTTTTCCCCCAAAGCCGCCTTCTCATACAAGTCTTCTTTGCTCCTTCCTCAAGAAGTCTGAGTACAATCATGTCAGTCACTCCCTCCATATGAAAGACACCTCAGCCAACTTGGGGAGTCTGATCCATTTTCTGGAAATTTGGGACTGGATCTGGACTGCTGTCCTGCATGCCCCTCTGCTTTGGTTTTCTCAACTACAGACACTTTCCTCAGCTTCTTGACCTCTGGATTGCTAATTACTTCAGCCACTTCAGGCTACATTCAAATATGATGTGATAAGTATGCAGTTTCCTGAGGTAAGCCAAAAATCCATGTCAGGTTCACAGGTGTCATGGGATACAATGCATAAATTTAAAATGATAGAGCTGTCTTGCTAACACAATACACGATTATGTTAGAGAATTGTGATGATGCACAATGGGGTACTATGCAAGATCCATTTCACAACAGAGCACTATGAATGGTAGAGACATTTTTCCAGCTGGACACAGGATACTGATGATTTTCCATTGCTTTCTGTTTTGAATTCCTAGTGCTCTTGGTTCTGCCAGGGCTGTTGCCCTCCTTTCCTCTCACTGTAATTATGCAAGGACACCCCATCCCCCAAAGTACCATACTGTTGTGCATCATAACTGTTGTGCTACAGCCACACTGCTCACTCTGCTTGTGCAACAGCTGTGATGGCATAATTATGGCCCTTTTCGCACGGCATTTTAGATGCGAAAGGGCCCCTTGAGCGTCGCACACGTGTGAGGAGCGGTCCACACGATGCAGTCACATTTGCACGATGCTCCAGGGCCTGGCAGGGACCGCTCACACACTTTTTCATTTTCGGCTTTAAGCCGAAAATGGTGCACAATAGCACTCGCACTTACCTTGCATGCGGAGCACTTACCCCACACGCACTTACCTTGCATGCGGAGCCTCGGGAGCCGGGCTGGTCACACTTCCTGTCCAGTGCAGCCTGGGAAGGTTCCAGGCTGCACTACGAAAGGAAGAGGCAGGGCTCTCACATGAGCAGGCGGCAGCTGCGGAACTGGAGGAACTGGGATATGAGAGCCTCTCGCTGGAGGCTGCTCGCACGAGCCCTGCACCCCAGCACCGTGAAAAGGTAAGGTGCAAAAAGGGTCTATGACAACACTCCCTGACCAGAAAACAAGCTTGCTCCATCTTCAACATGACATCCCTTCAAATATTTAAACATGGTTATCATGTCACTTCTTGGCTGTTAAAGTGGTATCAAACTGCTATAACTGTGCAGTGTAGATATAGCCTCTTTCGACATCCAGATTTGAGAGGATACTCTGTCACTCAGGCTGTCTCATGCCACTCCATTTTGGACATTTCTCCACTCTTCATTCTCCCAGCCATTCCTCTTTCACATGCCAATCTGCGCTCTCTGCCAGCTTCTCCACATTTCCCCCTGTAATCCCTGTCCCTTTGGTAGTGTTGTATGCCTTCAACTTATGGCAACTCCGAGGCAAGCCTGTCACAAGGTTTTCTGGGGCTGGGAGTGGGGGATGCACCCAAGGTCACCCAGTGGGTCTCCATGGCCAAGTGGGAAATCAAACCCTGGTCTCCAAGACTGTAGTCTAATGCTCAAACCACTATACCATGCTGGCTCCATGTTCCTATTTAGCACTAAATAAAATTGCTATTATACAAACCCCAGACATGATACTTCCCTCTCTCTGAGAGGGATACCCTCAAAATCTTATGGCCCTTTGAACAACCTTCCCATAAGCACATCTTAAGCCTTCCCATAACCCAACTTTTGCCTTTATTCCATTTATTTATTGTTGTTGTTATGTATCTTCAAGTTGACTCCAAGTTGGTGACCCTAACTTAGGATTTTCTTGGCAGGCTTTATTCAGAGGAGGTTTGCCATTGCGTTTCTCTAAGGCTGATAGCTCCACCTACGTAACATTTGCTTCAGCAACCTAACCCCCCGCTGTGTCCCATGTAAAGGTTAGCATCTTCCCTTGTGTTAGTTTGTCATCTTGAAAAGAAAAAGGTGAAATCATTCACAACATGTCAGAGTCTGGCTTTGAAATAAGAATAAGCTTCATATTTCAGTCCGCAAGACTAGTAAGTAGAACAAATAAAACGGCACAGTTTAAACTGAGAGTATAGAGAATATAGAAAATCTCTCAGTTGAGACTATCTTGCAAAAATATAGAGAGGGAGAGGGAAAGGGAGGACTACAGCTAGTAGCCCCCATGCTAGCAAGGAAATTTGGGGTGTTCTGGTTAACTTTTTTCAGACTACACAGTGGTAGCTCCATGACTTGCATCCAGCTAGTGATATGCCATAAGTTCAATGTACAGCTGCATGTCTTTTTTCGTTCACTGTAGAGGTTGGCTTTCCATATCCTTCATCGAAAAAAAGAGGAAATGTGACTTTTTTCCCCTGTGGATTCTGCTTGGTGCTCACCAATATTTGCCTCTTCTATTCCATATCCTCCAACATTTCATGGATGAAAACTGGGACCTGTGCGGCCAAGCAACATCACAGTGTGGTCAAGATGGCAACAATTATTAGTGGAGAGCACACAAGCTAGGAGAGGCTCCAGAAGTTTGCTTTTGCCTGAGTATACTGGGAAAGACAAGATTCTGCTTCCCGTTCTCCTCTCCTGCTAACTGAGTGCAAACAACTTTTGCATTTTGAATGTGGTTGGCAGAAACTGAAGTAACCCAAGGATAAAGGGGAAAAATGGGAAGAAAAGCGAGAAACTCAGACATTTTTAAATCATCTAAAAAAGTGGGAGAATAGAGGATTCATAGGGACTGTCTCTGCTAATCCCGGACAGTTGGAAGGTATGGCATTCTCTTCCTCCTTTCACAGTGACTAAACCCCCATCCCACCCCTGGACCTTCACTCCAGTAACTGCAATAACTTGCTTACATGGCCATTTGGTGGCTGGTGGAGATTGGAAGAAGGATCAGATAAGCATTTGTTATGTCCCCCTAGTCAGATGCAGAACAATCCCATCATTAGCTAAGACCTCCCAAACACTCTGGCAGATCCACAACAAGGCTTGACATGTTTTTATTACTCCCACAATACCCACCCTTTATGGCTACTAGGTATGCTAGCTGAGGGATTTTGTGTGCTGTAATTGAAAAGTGTAATGCTTCCTACCTCATATGGAAGGTGGAGCAATCCTGTTTTCTGCTGCTCAAGAGACTACGATATTGAGCAAAGGCTTCAAACGTCAGGAAAAGAAATTCCATTTAAACATTATGAGGAACCTCCTGATGGTAAGGGCAGTTCAGCAATGGAAGGTTGCCTTGGAGTGTGGTGGAATCTCCTTATTTGGAGGTTTTTAAAGAGGGATTGGATGACCATCTACCAGGAATGCATTGATGGTGTACTCCTGCATGGCAGAAAGGGGTTGGACTCAGTGTCCCTTGTGGTCTCTTCCAGCTTTATGATTCTATGATTCTGTTTCATGACCACAGTTAGTAGTTAACATGGGCAAGGATGCAGAAAGAAAAATAAACTCTGGGAAAGTAAAACATTTATAAAGAGCAAAATAAATGAAGCAATGAGTAGGTAGTACAAAATCCTATTTAGAAATGATCCAAAATCAAATTTCCAGTGAAGTTCACAATGGAAGTCTTCTCTAGATATTTATTTTTGGTGTGATTGGGCTCTTGGACACTACACAATTATAGTGTTATGTTCCCCTTTAATTGGCATGGCGGTATCCTATAGAAGCCTAAGATTTGTAGTTTGATGAGGCAGTAGAGTTTGGCTGAAAATTCTAAATATTCTTCCCTAAACTACAAATCTGGGCTTTCCATAGGGTGTTGTCTGATAGTTAAAGTTGAATATAAACTCTGTAATTGTGTAGTGTCAATGGGCCCATACTTACAGTAAACAAGAATTTAGCATCCCCCTTCATTTAAATACAAGTTTCAGCCTTCTTCGGTTTGAACACAGTTTTAATCTCCAGATTGATTTTTCATAGAATGGTATATTTCTTTTTATGGGAAGATGCAGGAAACAACAAATTCTCCAGCCCATATGTACAAAAAGAGTTTATTTAATAGTGCTGGATGAGGAAATTGGAAAGAAGAGATGAAATCTGAACATTTTATCAGACCAAATAAGAGGTTGAGTATGCAGAGCATTTCCATTAGAGATTTCTACAGAACGTAAACTGATTTTTTTAAGTAAACTTGTAAATAATTTTGTGCGCAATGTATATTACCATTAAGGATACCTGCAGTGCAGTCACCGTTTTCATATACCAAATAAAAAATGGTTTTGTGTGTCTGGATTTCTGTGTGGCACAGCATTTTAAAGGTTGTAGAGAACTTTTTGTTTGGAAAAGCTGCCTGGCTTTATCATTTATCATTTTCAATGCTTCAAGCTTTATTTACTGTACTGCTTATTAACTTGGCATTGCTGAAATCTGCAATGTATAAATTGTTGGTTCCTATTAGCAGGTGAGGTAGTTCTCTGGTGCAAGCAGAGCAGAACTTGGAACTGAACTTTCGTTGCACCCTTCTGGGGCATCAGAGCATGCAAATAAGAGAGAGAATTCCTCATTCCTCTTCTCCGTTTAACATCTTTCTGCCCCAGGCAAAGCAACAAATGGCAGCCCCACATCACCCATGTCCAGCAGGGCTCCATTCACAGTGCACATACTATTGTTGTTCTTGTGTGCCTTCCAGCCATTTTCCAACTTGTGGTGACCCCATTATGAGATATTCTGGGGCTGAGAGTGTGTGACACACCCAAGATAACCCAGTGGATTTCCATAGCCAAGCAGAGAATCAAACCCTGCTGTCCAGGGTCATAGTCCAGTGCTCATACCACTACACCATGCGGGCTCATACAGCATAAATATAGTGCTATATTTCACTTCAGCTGCCATCACAACATCCTGTAGAATCCTGGAGTTTGTAGTTTGAGGAAGCAGTAGAGCTCCCTGGCTGAGAATTCTAAATACCTTTCCTTAAACTACCAATCCCAGCATTCCATGGGTTGTTGCTATGGCAGTTAAAGTGGTATATAGGCTATAATTGTGTGATGTGAATGGGCCTATGGTGCCTAGTCACCAAAGACAGCCAGTTTTTCTGAAACATAAGGCAGAAAATCTCAGAAACTGTTTACTAGAACCCCAAGATCTTTCTGGGTCCCCAGTCTGGGATGGGACTTGGGGACAATGTTCTACTGCAATTCTAGTCATACATAAATTAAATGATTAATTGGTTGCATGGAGTCTTTGTGCAGTAGTTTTAACTTTATTATTATTTTTAAATGATTTTACACTTTTTAGAAATTAATGGTGTTTTAATATGATAACCTGTTTACCCATGATTCTAACTTCTTTTTAACAGGTTATTAGCTTATTTTGTCTTAGTCTTTTGTAATCTCCCTTGGGTGCCACACCAGGAGAAAGGCAGCAGATAGGTAGGTAGGTAGGTAGGTAGGTAGATAGATAGATAGATAGATAGATAGATAGATAGATAGATAGATAGGTAGGTAGGTAGGTAGGTAGATAGATAGATAGATAGATAGCACAACCATGTCTCTGCTTCTTTCTTGACAACTTCCCCTTACCTGTTTTATTCACTCAGCCATTTGTGGCCTTTCTGTTCAAGAAAAAAACCACAAAAAGGCTTCTTAGCTAAATATATACCATATTTACTGGTATATAAGACTCCCTTTTCCCCCCGAAAAATATTGTTTGAAATTGAGGATTGTCTTATACACTGGTGTGTCTTATACGCTGGCAAATAGTATTTGCCAATGTATAAATGGGGTGCATCTTATACACGTGTGCATCTTATACACTGGCAAATACAGTACATAGCTCTTTAACAAAAAGTGGGCTGTTTGCTTTGAATAGACTTGCCTCATTTCTTAAGCTCAGACAGTGCATCATTGAGCAAGTTCTGTGCAATCTACCAGGAGGTTCAAAGCTCCATTTTTTTTTCCGTTTTGAAGGACTTTCCAAGCCTAAACACCCTGGCAGCACCATGGTTTTGGAAGCTAAATAGGGCCAGGCCTGGTTAGTACTTAGATGGGAGACTGCTAAATAATACCAGACATGGCAAATTATGTTTCAGAGGAAGGAACTGGCAAAATCCAGATATAACTTGCCTGAGAAAACCCTCTGACCTTCATGGGGTTGCCGTAAGTCAGCAGGTGACTTTAAGGCATATACACACATAAGGATTTACCATGGTTTCTGGCTGCCATGGTTAATGCTGCAGATACCTGCTACCTCCGTGGAAAGACAGGAAGGAGACTGAAAGCTTATGCTTGAAACACTGTGCTATTTCATAATACAGGTGTGGAACCACCTGCTTGACTCCTCTCTTGTATCAACCATACTCTGAATCTTAGAGCATGATACAACCAAAAGGATGCACTTTTGGGGTGGTGGGATCTTTTGTGTGAGAACAAAAGAGATAACAGCATATTTTGCATTCATTGCAGATTTGAGAGAATCAGAGAATTTTTGCATACAGAATCAAAAATGATTAGAAAAAGCTCATTAGTAATGTTGCAGTACAACATGAGGCAGGACATTTTAATTTTTTAATTACAAAAAAAACCCTGAAATTACAAATCTCTTCCTAAGGTAACCAGCTGTAGAACTAATGAAAATTACAAAGTCAAGATCAGTTTCAAACATTCTGAACTTCTGTCTGACTCCTTTTAGAGTCTAGGTAATTAAGAAAAAGAAGCCATATCTCCAGAAACCTGTCTTTGTGTAAGGGATTCATGTCTCTTTTGATATGCAAAGCGATGTTATCTAAAATGAAGATCTCCCAGATGTTGTCAAACCAGGCAAAAATAGCAAAGAATCTAACCTGCTCTCATGTTTTTGCAATCAGAGATGTAGTACCTGCTTTTGGGGTTGCCAGGTCAAGACTATCTCAGGTCCTGAAATTTCAGTGCCAAAATCTGAGACCAAGGGAAAACATCTTGTGATGTCACAGGAGGGAGACCCTGCTGATGTTACAAGGGGCAGCCTTGATGATGTCATTAAGCATGGCCATTTCTGTACTACACTGTTATTGTGCTATTATTCCACTTTCAACATCCTGTGAAATTCTGGAATTTGCAGTTTATGGAGGGGCATTTAGAATTCTCAGCCAGAGAATTGGCCTTAGAAAACTACAAACTACAAACTCCAGAATTCCACAGGATATTGTAAGTGAAATAAAAACAGTATAACAGTGTAGTGCGGAAACGGCCCATGATACATTGAGCATCAACCACAGAGGATGCTATTCAAATAAAAAAAAATACCAAGTGTAACAAATTATTGATGATAGGCAAGCAGACAGATAGATTGCTGTTAATGGTCATCAAGTTGGCTTTGACTTGTTGAGTGTGACTGAAATACTAGTCCACCCTTATTTCCCAGGTAGAATCATGGAGCTGAAATTGAGCCCTGAATCAGATTGGGAAGGAGTCACACACAATTACTCTTGGCCAAGAGAGAACATCTTCTCTCAGCTCCTGCTGTCAGCTTGGCTGCAACTGTAGTCTGATCCACATGGACAAAGCTTTATTGAAACTTCAGGATTTTTAAGTGCTTTGGAAAAAAGAGAGTTGCTTAACATAAATTACAAGGTGGATAACGGGTCATTTTAACATTCTAACACAGGCCTCATTCTTTCAGTGAACCAACACATGTTCTCAGTCAGTTATCTGTTGACATTTGACACAGTTCTTACAAGAAGACTGGATTGTTTAGAATTGCTTACAAACTCATAAACAAACAATTAAATGCTTGGAAAATTTGTTACCTAAAACAAACTTATGGTGATCTTATGAGTGAGAGCTCTCCAAAGGCCCCAGTCATCAACAGCCTTGATCAAATCCTCAACATCAGGGCTTCCTTGATTGAATCTATCAAACATAGATAGGTAGATAGGTAGGTAGGGGCAAATATTTTTCCAAGGCAGCATTCTCACTCGGAGATTCCCTTCCTTCAACCAGAGGAACAGAGAAGAGAACCCAGGCATTGAAACATGGGAACCTTACTGCTAGGAGAGATGAGTTTCCTCCTAATGGAAAATTGTTTGCTGTTGTCATGCTGCCCAGCAATCCTTCTTTTGAGTTTCAGGTAACAGAGTATTGCAATATTGATTTGGTGGGAGAGCTCAGCAGGTGCCTCCAGTGGCGTACCGAGGCTCAGGGCAAGGGGGCAGGGTGAGCGGCAGAGGATGGGCGTGGGGCGAGTGGGTGGGAGAGGGGTGGGAGCAGCGGCGGGTATGGTAGGGGTGAGCAGCAGTGGGTGGGGGAGGGACGAGCAGCGGCAGGTGCGGGGCAGGTGGGGGGGATGCCCCTTCCCTTGCATATGTGAAAGATGTTGTTTTTTTTCCTGAATGGCAAAGAGAAATGAGAAGGCAAGGTAAGAGTGCATCTGCACCATGCAGTATGATACCACTATTAACTGTCATGATTCCTTCCTACGAAATCCTATGAAATCTTGGTATCTATAGTTTGATAAGGGCCTTAAGAATTCTCTGCCACTAGAGAACACTAATATTGTTGATCAAGGGAGTATACTAGAGTTCTCCCCAGTGTAAAATTATAAGTACCTCCCCAAACTACAAATATCAGAAGTTTATAGGACTGAACCATGGCACTTAAAAGCTCTGTCAGACTGCAGTACTATGAAATCACACTCCAAAAGCTTGGGGAAAGGAATAGAACTATGGCAAAATCCAACTGGAGATGAACAGGAAACAAGTTGAAAATGCAGAGATGCGAGACGGAAATTTTTCCACACTACACACACACACACACACACTTATCCAAGTTACCTGGGCTGTTTTATTGCAATTAGTCACATTAAACAGGCTCAATATAGAATATAAACTTCTAGTTATTCTTTTAAGGAGACAAGCATTGACAACCCTAGTGCTCAGATGAATAGACTAACGAGTGAATGGATTGCTAAGCTTTTTCTCTATTTCACGGAATCAGAGTCAGGAATACAAGTAGTAAAGAAAAAATGCAGTAAGCTTCTTGTGTCGACAAACTCACATCTGTCCTTTAAGGAAAAAGAATGTTCAACTAGTCGTACTGAATCATATTTTCTCAACTTGAAGTGGAACTGATAAGAAATGCAGAGAGAGAGTGAGCTGAGTTAAAGCTTCCACAAAAGAAAGTTAAACTGATAATATAAGATATATCAGATATAGCTCTCTTTATGTATTCAATCTTTTTAAAAATAGAACATTTCAAGCGCAGTCATTTTTTGTTAAATGTAAGGGACATATATTCTATTTTCTTTATATTGTTACAAATATTCCAGTAAAATAATTTTCATATAAAGTTTTGAATGTGTTTGTATATAACAATTAAACCAAATGTGCTAAATTATGTAGAGCACTGCATGTGTTTCAGGAAATGTTTTCAGTTCTCCTTTTTCTGAATAACCCAAATCACTGTCCAAGAGTCACACATTTCAGATATCAGCTTAGGAAGGTCACTTTTTTTCCATAAAATTTCTCCAAAAGTTAGTTTTCCAAGCTCCACAATAATTCCAACAAAGTAACTTTTACAGTTTGTGCTTATACCAAATCAAACCATTGGCTCATTTACACTTGCATTTGTTGTGTGTCTTCAAGTAATTTCTGTACTGTGGTGATTCTAAAGTGAACCTATCATGGGTTTTCTCTGCAAGGTTTAATCACAAGTAGTTTGTCATTGCCTTCGTCTAAAGCTGATGGAATGTGGCTTGCCCAAGGCCAGCCTGTTGGTTTCCATGGCCAAGAGTGGATTTGGTCTCCAAGAGTTCTAGTCCAACACTCAAATCACTGTACCATACCAGCTCTCCCATTTAGACCTAAAGATGGTAGCACATGCACTGGTAACCTCAGGATTCATTGGGCTACCTTTGTAACAAGTTTGGAAATTCCAGCTAGTTCAAAATATGGCAGCCAGAGTGGTTACAGCTACATCCAGGAGTGAGCATATCACACTGATATTGAAATTACTGGCTGCCAATTAGTTTCTGGGCAAAGTAGTAAGTGTTGGTTTTCACCATTAAAGCCCTACATGGTTTGGGTCCCAGTTACCTGCAAGATTGACTCCTCCTCTACAATCTGCCCCACACACTCAGGTCCTCTGGGGACTATTTACTTAAAGCAGCCAGGTTTAGCATAGCGACGGTCACCCAACATGCCTCAACTGGAATGACCTGCTGGAAGAGATTCAACAGCTAAACATGCTGTCTGAATTTCAAAAAGCATTAAAGACTTATTTCTTCTGGCAGGCCTATCCAATCAATTTTAAACTATGGACTTTAATTTGGTATATTCTTAAGAGAGAATGATAATGTGTAGTGGCTATGTTTCAACCTAGGCCAGTGGTTCTCAACCTGTGGGTCCCCAGATGTTTTTGGACTTCAGCCCCCAGAAGCCCTGATCATTGACCATAGTGGCTGGGGCTTCTGGGAGCTGAAGTCCACAAACATCTGGGGACTCACAGGTTGAGAACCACTGACCTAGGCCATTTCCACACTATACTTTGCTATTCATTTCCCAATAAATAGGATGAGTATTTATTTCTCCATACATTTCTTATGTAAGCTATTTTGAGGACAGGGTTCAGCGTTTGGGAAAGCTCTTTTAAAGCTGGAATTAAAGTAAACTAAAATAAAATAAACTAACTAAAATAAAATAAAATAAAATAAAATAAAATAAAATAACTCTTAGGGCTTTTCCACACTACAGTGTTACAGTGTGCTGTTATTCTACTTTCAACATCCTGTGGAATTCTGGGGTTTGTAGTTTACTGAGGCCAAAGAGCTCTCTGGCTGAGAATTCTCAGTGCCCCTCTCTAAACTCCAAATCCCAGGATTCCATCAGATGTTGAAAGTGGAATAATAGCACAATAACAGTGTACTGCATAAATGGCCCCTGTTTTATGGATTTAAATGATTTTATGTGTTTTTAGGTATATATCAAGCCTTGGAAAGAAGCAGGTAAGAAATAAAATTATTATTTATTTATTCATTTATTTATGTTACACTAGGTCAGTATTTTTGACGTGGCCTGGGAGTTTTAGATGGGATTCTTTCCTAGTCCTACCTAAAACTGGGAATTGAACCTGGACGCTCGCCCATATAAAGTATGTGCTTTAATCCTCATTAACTGGATGGTTTTTGTAGTTTCTCTTGTACTGACACTTCCAGGAGAAGAGGGTCTTCCTACAATTGTTCTGGTTGTCATTCCCACATTCCCACAATCAGATGCCTTCTTCTTCAACATTCCTTCTGATTCCAGGGAATCTGACCCCTGCCCTGTGACACAACAGTCCTAAGACCACGTGTCCACTTCCTTCAGCTGCAAAAGCACCCAAGTTAAGGACGCACGTTCTGTCGAAAAAGGTTTGAAGTACTCCCCTTGTATGTATGTGCTTGTGGATATAAACAATCCAGATTGAAAGGTTGCTTACATAGGCAACAATTGAAACAATTAGTCAAAAATTTGACAGGCTCCATTCCTCCATGAAGGGGCTGTTATGTCTGCGAATTTCATCCAGTTCCCGTCAACAAAGTGTGAAAGGGTTGCAGCTGTTCATTGATTTCCACTTTAACGTCACTGAGGAGATAAACAAAGCTTTGGGTTTTCCAATGCAAGGCTCCACTTTGAATTTGAAACATGGTGAGAAGACAATCTGAAGTCAGAAACCAAACCAACTCACTACCTGAAGTTTGTTCTGAAGTAGTTGTGAGGTCTTTTTCTTTTTTAATTCCCCAGTGCCTACATTCTTATCATTCAGAGCTTGTAAACATTACTTTGGGGCTGGGTAACTTTGCCTACCCTCTTCTTTGGGTGCCTAAACTGCATTTCTAAATGCTGAACTGAAGTTTTAAATGATTGCTGTGCTAGAAACTTGGGGTCTGAAGGAAAATTCCACTGTGGGGCAGAATTCTTATTTGAGAGAGCAATAACTTAATTTTGCATAAATATGCACATGGCTACACCACTGTTCTGACATCTATGTAGTTGGCTCTCCACAGTCACTAGGTTTAGGAGTGCAGGGCTATCGCAAAAGCATGAAAATTGCAACTATCAAAATGTGTATGTGCATCTGTGGAAAGGTGGCCAAGGCATGCTGGGAGGAACAGGCACCCAGGGTCCAAACCCAGGGAAAGGAGAAGGAAGGAGAAGTTGACATGGTGGCTCTGGCCTATCTCCTTCCTTGGGGGGAGTATTGGGAAAGGATTTCTGGTGCTGAAAATCGGGCTGCAAGATGTCCTTAGTTGGCCAGTCAGCAGCTGGTAGAGTAGGAGGAGGACCAGAGGTGGAGTTTTAAAGGGCTGCACAGCCTGATCGGATCTGCCAAAAGGAAATGTTCCCCTAGAAAGGAAGTACCTGGCCAGGGGGCGGGGGGGGTTGAAGAAACAAGTATTCAAATCCATGAAAGCCAAAGCTGCAAATGTGGAGGGTCAACTGTACATATTGTCGCAGCCCCTGCAAACAGAAGAACCGAAGTGACTCCCATGAGGTCAGAAAAGAGATGAATGTTGACTGATAACACAATCTTGCATATAAGCACTCATCTGTATCCTCCTGGGTTCCTCAGTGCTGGAGCAAAGAGGCATTAACACTTGTTTAAAGTGATTAGTGAAAGTGAGGACTTTTGCTTCCTTCTTTTTTGCAGAGGTCACTACCCCTCCTTTTAGAAATATGTTAGCCTCTTTCTTTCTTTCATCTAGGAGACAGCATCTATGGGGACCCAACTCCAATGGTAGTTGCTAGCTTACACCCATATATGACAGCCAGCTTTTAGGGGTTCTTTTAACCAGGTGTAGGTCAACTTCTTCCATCCCCTATCTCAAGATGGATTTTTTGAGAGAAACTCAGGGTAGCATCTGCCTTGCTTGAGTCCATCTGTCTGTAACACAGCCTTCCTCTTTTCCTACCACCTTACCAAGCATCATTGTCTTTTCTAATGAGTCATGTCTTCTCATTATAATTGTTACCTCACTGGTAAACCCTATGCCGGGGTCTACAATTGTAATATTAAATATGATTCAATGTGCCTGAGAGGTCACCCGGATGGGCACATAGGCAGCAATGGTCGAATGATCAAAAACCAGGTCAGGCCAGTACAATCCCCCATCACGTAGCCCCAGGAGACCTCAAGCTGTGCAAGCCGACAGTAAACAAAAGGTCCTCAGCCACTGAGGAGCCAACTTGAGGAGATTAGTGTCTTTTCTCCAAGTTGAACACTGATAGCACCAAAATCCTATCAGACAAGGACCATCTACATAAATTCACACCACAACCCAATGCAACCGAAGATTCTGAACCTTTGGCAACACCTCGTAATCCCATTATGCAAAAAGGAGTTGCCATCGTGGAGCTTCTTCTTTTTGTTGCAACACCCATTGTTCTCCCGGGGAAAGGATTAGCTCTCCAGGTACTTTTTCTCCTACGAATAGTCCCAGTTTTTTAGCATTTCTTTGGATCACTCCCGGTCATACCAGCAGACGGTTTCTCTGTCCGTTGAGTAATCCCCTCAGCCCTCTCTGTGCTGAGCTCCACTTCTTCACTGTTTTTCCCAGACCAAGGACTTCAGGAAAAGGTGAAGTATTACCCCAGCTACAGTCCCTTCAATATTTTCCCTATCCTGTTTCCTCTCTTTCTCTTCTTAATAGGTCTTGAGTGAGTGTGTGAGTGATTGCACTGGTGCATGAGACTTTCTTTCAATAAAATCATTCATCAGACATCCTCATTTGGTTTTTGGCTTGGCCTGACCCCTTAAAAACTGGGTAAAAAGAACCCACTAGGTTACCGTGCCTCTTGCATTGCTATTGCTCGTGCTCTGGCTAGTTTCCAGTCCCTGTCACATGGAGCACATTAAGTCGTCCCCCAAGGGACCCCAGAAATTGGGGTAACAGACGTCCAAAATACAGGATAGATTTTCTGAGACAATAAATGTAAGTTTTGTTTTCTTTTTTTATCTTACAAGAACAAAACTAGAGTAATTACTCCTCTTTCTACCAGAAGCTCATATTGTACTGAACCTGTTCCACTCTGCTTAAAATATAGTGTCCAAAAATTATCTTTCCAATTTCAGTTCTATATAAAATTGGAATTGCAAAGATAATTTTTGGGCACCCTGAAGATAACCAAATATTCCTACATTCAGAATCAGTAGACACACTGGTTAGATGCTGTACTGAAATGTCTTCAGGAGGGTTGTCAATTGAGCCATTGAATTTGCCTTTCATCACAGCAACAAGAGGCTTGTAATTAAATGAAAATGAGACTATTAATGCAAATTACATTGAAATACAATTTGGGTGACTTCAGATGGAAGAGTAAAGACGCAGCAAGTGACTCACAATGAAATATACATGAAGGGTCTGATGCCTTTCAAAAATAGTTACATATTTATCACTCCCACTTTTAAGTGGTTCTCACCCTTTTTTTCATACTGGGGCCATGCTGCGTTGGATGGCCCCAAAGCTCATAAAGGAAAAAATAAAAAGTCCGGCACTGGGAACATCTGGGAGAACTGCGGTGCATGCTTCCTTGATCTGGAAGATGGGGAAAGTTCTTGTTATCATTATTCATAAGCCCAAAAAGACCAACGTGTTCGAAACCTCACTGTTTTAATCCTTGATTATACAGCATGCTGTAAAATGTATACATACGGTTATAGGTGTTTTACAGATGGAGGATGAATCACTGAGCCACAATTTATTCTTATATACATATACATATGGCCAATCAAAGCAGATTGGATAAAACCAGTCAGCATTCACTTCATTGGTCTCTGTTTGCAAATTTCACACCAAAATCTCCCCTCTAAGGAATAGAGAAAGGGAAAGCATGTTACTCTATTCCTAAATCTTGTCCCTGGTGCCCCCTAGTGAACACAAGACCTAATGAAAATAGTGCATTTCTGAAATCATTCATGTTGCGTTGGAAGGGAGGCAAGCAGAATCCTAATATATTATCCTTTTTTAATACTTGTTTGTTTCAAGTGTCCATATACTTTGTTACTAACTGTTATCAGATCAACTTGGACTTATGGCAACCCTATGAATGAGAGAACTCCTGCTTCCTTGCTTGAGTCCATCTGTCTGTAACACAGCCTTTTCCTTTTCCTACTGCCTTACCAAGCATTGTTGTCTTTTCTAATGAGTCATGTCTTCTCATGATACGTCTAAAATACAACAACTTTAGTTTAGTCATTCTGGCTTCTAGGGATTCATATACTTACTACCCATCACTATATTTGGCTCTGCTGTTAAGTTACAGAATTAAACTATATTAAATTATTAAAGGAGATTTTTTAGTAAGTTGCCTTGGGTACCAGTTTGAGAGAACAGGCAAGATATAATGAGAATAAAAGTGTGCAGCAAGATTTAAAAATGCCTTTTTAAAAAATTTGAAAGCATGGAGGAATTTAAAAGCTTTCTACCAGTAAAAAGAAAATTGTATTGGTCTCAGGCAAGCCTCCCAGGAGTGTGTTGTAGAGTGTGTTGTACACACTGTGTGCCACCACAAAAAAAGTCCCTGTTTCAGGATCAAACGTGCCAGAGACTCATAGCCGTCTTCAACAAAGAGGAATTGCTGAATGATAGGGAGAACGGCAGAGAGGCTCTGGTTCCGGCTCCACATTTGCTGCTTAAAATGGATGCCTCACTAAGGGTAAGGCCAGACTCGGGGGGGACACCACAAAATATCTGAATATCACCCATAAGCTCATCACTGAGCAAAAATAGCATGGAAATTCTGACTATATTTAATAAAGGTACATGGACATAGGGAGATATTTTTCACCAAGGCTTCATAAACAGGTCAGGCAATCACTGGCAAAGCTAGAAATCAATGCTGACGAAGCTTGTTATCCTGATGGATTGCAAGAGATGGGTAATTGGATTCTCCAGGTTGGAAATTATTTCTTAGTATTTGTCATGACAACTTGGCTACACTCATGTGTTTCAGCTAATTAGAATCCACACTGGGTATGCACCTCACTTGCACAGAAAAGCCATGCAGAGCCCTGCTAGAATTTACTCAGCAAATTGCTCTAGCTCAGAGACTTAATGGTAGGAACAGGGTTGGCCGGAAGCTTCCATGTCAGTGAGGCAGTGAATCCATTGTGGGAGTTATCCCAGACTTTAAGGGAGGCTATTCAAGGTGCTGAACCTATCTGTGGGGCTAGGGTTCAGCACTTTGGAGAGTTCCAGTAAAGTCTAGATTTCGAAGAAGTAGCCATGTTAGCCTCTTGCAGTATAAAAAGGAGGAAGGGGGAGTAATCTAGCATCACCTTTAAGACTAACCGTTTTTTATTTTTAACATGCATTTCCGTGGATATCATTCCATTTCTTCAGACCATGGCAAATATTGCCCAGTGTGGACGGCTTGAAGTAGAAAATTCTTTATTTTTTTATTGTCATTAATTTTTACATACCAAACAACCATATAGACAACGTCATTCCAAAATATCATATACAAGATTTGGAAAAGATTTTCTATGAAGTATAAAATAACTGTTTTTCTTCTGTAGGTACAATTTTTCATATGCTCATATTGCGCCTTCCCCCCACCTCCCCAACCTTTTAAAATCCCTAAATATCCATATTCTGCATTTTTTATACCACCAATTCATCGCTTTCCCTCCCTCCTTCTCTCAATATACCCTCCCGCTGCCTCCCTACCCTGCTATCCCTATTGCGTGTTTTCCCTAATCCAATGTCCATCTTGAGTTTGTCTTAGACCAAACCTCTTCAGTATGAAGTGTCTTTTTTATTGTCGTATTCTTACTCTAATGTTTTGCTACCTAGTACTGTATATTTTTCATTTATTATTTTCTCATTCTACTTTCCACCCTTAATGTAGAAGTTACCACATCAGATCTATTCTTCAGTGACTAAATGGGTGAAAGAGAATTAGATATTAATGTATAAAGTAGGAAATTCTTTAGAAGGTAGTTGCATCCATGAACCTATGACCACAGTTCCACCCCTTCTTTCACCCAAGTAACCATGCTTGCTGCCAACGAACTAAGAGACAAGATATATGGCCTCCTTATTAAAGATAGGAGAAGAAAGAACTGTGAAGAAGTGAAAGCTGATACCACAAGTCTTGAGTAGGAAAATTTTTGTAAAAAAATGAACCAGGATTCAACAAATACATGCAAAGTTCAGCAGATGCCAGTGGTTCATAGACAGGAAACCAGACTAATTAATCTAGGCACCTGCATGCACCTATTAATTGGGCCAGCACATTCATATCCTGTCTTATAGGAATATATCACATGCTTTTATTCTTACAAGGGCTTGAAACCAGGTTTAAGGGACATCAAAGTCTGGGGACAGCGGGAGCTGAAGTATGCAGAAACCATATCATGTGTCTGGGCTTTGAAGCCTGAAAAAGTCAGATACATATCTGATGAAAACCGTATAGAAAGCCCCAACCAGAGCATAGAGGCACAGTTTTTCATCCCCTGAAAATCTGTCACTAGCTAGAGGTAGAAGATCTGGTTGGTATGCTGAGAACTCTTGAGTTTGCACTAAGATTTGGCTATAGCTTACATAAAAAAATATAACTTTATTATGCTTGTATTTTATTATAGAGGCATTAAGAGATTTATTGGTTTAACAACTATGTATTGATATAAATATTTAAGCTAAATGGTGCTGCCTATAACTTTGTACCTCTCTTTTTTACTACTGATTTTATATACCAAAGCTTTGATAAGTAAAGAAACTGTACACCTTGGTTGAGAAGTGTCTCTGATGTGTAAAAATTGTGTATCTATAATAGAATCAATCACAACATTGTTCCAGGAGTGATTCTTGGTGGAAAAGGAGACTGAGTTTGCCACAGAAGCCACATAATTAATGACTGCCAATGTGATATTGACAAGCTGGAACGTGTGCAGAGAAGGGCAACGACAATAGTACAAGGCCTGGAAACCATGTCTTATGAGGAGCAGCTTAGGGAGCTGGGTATGTTTAGCCTGGAGAAGAGAAAGTTAAGAGGTGACATAATAGCTATGTCTAAATATTTGGAGGAATGTCATGCGGAGAGTGGAGCAACCAACCAAAACTTTCTTTCAGTCCCAGATTTCTACGCTGCAGTTAAGCATTCAGAAATGCAGTTCATGGATCTATAGAAAGACTTAGACTAAATTAATTTCACAAATCGCCATAATGTGTGAGCAACCAACAAGCAGTGCTGCTTACATTTTTGAGTATCCAAAGAAAAGGATGTGGTAGAATCTTGTAAAATGGATGTACTGAAACATTCTACATGTACAAAGAAGCCTCTCCATGGAAGTATACTTTGTATTTTACAGGACTCACCTTTGGTGCATCTACAGCTGTGGATGAGAATTCATTCTCAGCTTTGACACATGGGCTAACACCACACAGGCATTCAATGTCTCATTGGAGAAAAGCAAAAGCATCTTGGCTTCTGAAAGTAACATATTTGAAGGAAAGGACAGATTCGCCACAAGTCTGCAAAGAAATAATGGCTCATTAGACAGTTCTATAGCTCATTTTATAGTTCATATCATTATAGTAGAATGACTTGTACAACATGTATTTTATTCTAGAGTTTACACAAGTGTTTTGCATATGGAAAGTACTGTTTTTGGAAACTTCATAGCATTCTTTCTAATTAATTGGAAGTTATTGGTACTATTATCTATGAAAACTTTTTTTCCACAGAAAACTCTTTGACAGAGGTTGATGGTCAAAATATTCTGCTCCCCCTCCCACAATTTTGCTATCTGAACCCCGCCTCCAGTGAAAATTGTTCCACTATACTCTGAGTGAGTCTAGGGGCTTTATCACACAAGGCAAGTAAATCACAATTACAGCCGTACAATAGCACCTTTGGCAGGAACTCGTCACATGATGTCATTCCTCATCTGTTGTTCTCCTGGTGGGAGACTATTTGGAAATCATTGTTTTTACAAAGAGCTTCTTTGGGTTTGTAAAAGAAATGCTCTTCAAATGGTCTCCCACTGGGAGAACAACAAAAGAGGACTGATGTCATGTGGTAAGTCCTAGCCAAAAATGCTATTACCCTACTGTAACTGCAATCTACCTGCCTCGCGTGATAAAGCCCTAGGCTGCAATGAAGTGTACCAGAATTATCTAGAAACCTCTTAGAGAAAGACAAGCCAACTCCTATAGAGCCAAGTGATTGCATTCTGGAGTATGAACAAAAGAGGAAGGGATCAACATTCCCCAAACCTGACTTAAGACAATGGCTTAAATCTTAATGTTAGAGAAGACTCACCAAATCAATTGTATTTCATAGAATCATACAATCATAAGATCATAGAGCTAGAAAAGACCACAAGATCCATTGAGTCCAATGCCCTGCCATGCAGAAATAAATAATCAAAGCATTCCTGACTGATGGCCATTCAACCTCTGTTTAAAAACCTCCAAAGAAGAAGACTCCACCACACTCCAAGGAAGCACATTCCACTGTTGAAGTGCTCTTACCATCAGGAAGTTCTTCCTAATGTTTAGATAGAATCTCTTTTACTGAAGTTTGAAGTTGTTGCTCCTTCTTGTAGTCTCTGGATCAGCAGAAAACAGACTTGCTCCTTCTTCCATATGACATCCCCTCAAATATTTAAACATAGCTGTCATGTCACCTCTGAACCTTCTCTTCTTCTGGCTAAACATCCCCAGCTCCCTAAGTTGCTCCTTGTAGGGCATGCTTTCTAACCTTGCTCCCATTTTGGTCATCCTCCTCTGAACATGTTCCAACTTGTCAATATCCCTTATGTTGACCCACCATTCAATCATTAATTAATAAATCTACTTTTGTTAGGACTAACCAGAAAGATTCCAGGCAACATCTGCTGAGGAATGGTGAAGGAAGATTCTGTTTCCCCTTTCCTACAATGTACCAGCTTCCATAGTGATCTCTTAGGCCTGGGCAGAACTGTGCTGCTCTCCACATGCTATTGGACTGCAGTGGCCAGCACCCCCAGCCAGCATAGCTACTGGTGAGGAATGACGGAAGTTGCAGTCCATCCACATTAGGAGAGACACATGATTCCTATCTATGTCTTAGACCTTGAGATCTATAGTCTACAAAAGTAATTTTTCCAAGATCTGGGTAAGAAAGTGGCACTATACAACCAAAGTATAGAGAAAACTCCATAAATGATGGAGACTATCTCTGGATGAGCTGAACTGCTGGTATTGAATTACATTCTACATCACATCATCACATGTACCTTTAGTTTTAAAAGATCTCTCTCCATAAGAAAGGAAAATAGGTTTTGTTTCATTATTTCTATTCAGTGCTAATGTGGCAGAATTAATTATCATCTGACCTGAATAAAGGCTGTCACCCCAAAAGCAACTTTGTGGATGCCTTTATGCATCATTTAATTATATTATCAGACTAGATGAATAACAGCTGCTCTTTTGCACATCCATTTGCCCCAAGGATATTAAAGCATAGATATTTTGTGTCTGAAGCTACGCTGAGGATTGTAATATCTGGTTTCAGAAAATGTTTTATTGACCTCTTATATGGTTTAAATCAGCACAGTTCCATGTTCTCTCCCTTTACACCCTGCAACACCTTGTAATTGAAAATAATAGATCTGAATGGCTTTTATTTGACCCATTTAAAGAAGTACATGAACAAATGAATTGGAAACATAATATAGCAATGTTCTCTCCTTTCTAACTAGTGTCGGGCCAAAGACCCATCAAAGAACAGATCAGCTTGTGAATACAGATGACCATTTCCCAACCTAGATATAATCACATCATCAGAAGAGCCATGTGGCAACCAACACAGTTTGGGTGAGTTGTACCATATTACACTACAAGGCTATGATTCCCCCAGTTCTTTGGCCAGAATCCTGTTTGCATTTTACACATGTATAGGTTGCCATATAGAAGTGGTTAGATATTTCTCTACAATGTGGACTGCCCACACTCAATTCAAGGTTGAAGAAGCAGCGGTGATGATGATGACCATGCTTATTTGTATCTTGGCTTCCTCCCAAAGTTGGGACCTAAGGTGGCTTAAGCAGCTTGAAAGAATGATACAGTTAAAAACATGCAAAAAGTGTACATCAAAATAGAATTAAACTAGTCACGATACTAAAATGATGCAGGTGTGATGCTGTTAAAAAAGCTTTGAGACATCAATCCAACCAAAACATTAATCTAAAAAAGAAGAAGAAACACATTAAGCATGGGCTGTATATTAAAAACACAGCGTACCCACTGTGCATTTTTCTACTCCATCCAGTTAAGCAGCAAAGGCCTCTTTGAATAAGAAATTTTTTGTCTACTGGCAGAAAGAGAGAAGAGAGGAGGCCAATCAGGTTTCCCCTGGCAGGGAGTTGCACAGCATAAGTGAAGCTACCAAGAAGTCTCTTTTTCATGCCCTCACCAGATGAACCAGCTGGAACATGTCCAGAGGAGGGTGACCAAAATGGAGAAGGGTCTGGAAGCCATGCCCTACGAGGAACGGCTTAGGGAGCTGGGTATGTTTAGTCTGCAGAAGAGAAGGGTAAGAGGGGACATGATAGCCATGTTTAAATATTTGAAGGGATGTCTTGTCAAGGAGGGAGCGGGCTTGTTCTCTGCCGCTCCAGAGACTAGGACAAGGAGCAATGAATTCAAGCTGCAGGAAAGGAGATTCTGCCTGAACCTCAGGAAGAACTTCCTGACGGTCAGAGCTGTTTGGCAGTGGAAGATGCTGCCTCAGAGTGTGGTAGAGTCTCCTTCCTTTGAGGTTTTTAAGCAGAGGCTGGATGGCCAACTGTTGGGAATGCTTTGATGGGTGTTCCTGCATAGCAGGGGGTTGGACTGGATGGCCCCGAGGTCTCCTCCAACTCTATGATTCTATGAACCTTTAAGGGTGGAGGAGTTGAGTAAGGATAAGTCATACTCACTCAGCCTCAGAGGAAGGCAAGGGTCAACACCCCCCCCCGAAGAAATTCTGCCAAGAAAACCTCATGATAAGTTCTCCTAATGGTCATTATAAGTCAGAACTAACTTGAAAGCACACAACAATCAGACTTGAGATCCCATGTTTAGATTTTTTATCCACAAACAGCTCCCTTCTGTGACACAGATTTGCTGCTGTCAAACAGCCTGGGGGAGGAGCTGTCCCCCCTCTATTTTTTTTTACCCAGGGCCCAAACCCACTCTTGGCAGCCCTGGTCAAGAAAGAATTTAAATTCATATGCTTCCATCACCACCACAGCATTTTATTTTAATCAGACTGTTTTAAAGAAGAGAGGTGTTAACAGGAGTCAGGCTCTGGTGGCCAAGTGTAAAAATATCTCCCATCAAGACTCAAAAATGAAATTCTTCTCTCATGCACATCTGTAATAAATTCAGTATCCAAACAAAGTGGGGAGGGGATACCAAGCATCTCCTTTTATAACTGTCAAGTGAGTGAGGAGACAATGCTTAACTGCATAATTACACTCCTTTTTGCTGTAATAAGCAGGCTTTGCAATTTGGTGGTTAACAGCAATCAATGCAATTTTTGTTCTCTTTCTCTCTTGGAACATTTGCTGCTCCTGGCAGTAAGGGTAGCTATCTTACTCTGGTTAGATTTTTGTGCTGTTTTAATGATTCGCAAGCTTTTATTACATAGGAAAACTGACCTGATTGAATCCGCTTAATTTTTTAAAAAAGTGCTTCATCCACCAGGTGAAAAATTTAAATGAGGTTCAAAGAATAAACATATTAGTGGACAATGAGCTTTGTGTCTCTACCTCATTCTCACCTGGGACTAGCAACAAGGATGGTCTAAACATTAGGAAGAGTGAATTTGCTGCCTCAGGTGGCAGGTGCTATGGGGTGGCAATGGCAGTCCTTTGGCTCTTCCACCTGAACCTCCAGACAGTTCCCAGTGAAGAATAGAGTGCTATATGCCACATGGCCTATTCTTACCCTGACTTCTGGGGATCCATGGGGAACACCTGGATTTGCTTCAAAAACACAAAGTTTGGGGGAAATTAACAGAGCACTGCTTAGCAAAACAGAGGGCAGGGCAACGCAGTGAGATCTGTTATCCTATGTCTACGGAGTCAGACTACAGGAGAGAGACAAGTCAAGTATATAATTAAAAGTATTTTATTGATCCGAATTGGTAGGATTTACACACACACACTTACACACACACAAAGCAGTCACACAAGCGCACAAGGACTACTGTCTGAAAGACTTAAGAGCAGGGAAAGCAGAAGGAAAGAAGTGGTTATACTGCACTTGGTCCTGAAGACTGCAGTTTGGGAAGAAGTGAAGATAGATCAGCAGACAGAGAAAAAAAGACTGGAGGAACCTTAAACTAGCAGCCTAACAGACACCAGTCAAAGGTGGGAGTTCTCCAAAGAGAGCCCCAGAAGGGGATTTAATTATAGAGCAAACCATGCCGGGAGTGGGGGGTAGACCCTTTCCAGAAAAGGACAAATGGCCAAATCAGGCAGATGGGGTAAAAGATTTTGAGGGCAGTGTGATCAGGAATCAGGAAAAGGATAGGTGTGAGGATGGTGCAATTATGGATTTGTTTGAAATCTTCCTGTTTTCCTGAACCAGAGTTATCAATCAACTAAAAACTCTTTCTTTGAATTTTCCAACAACTGGGTGTCAAATTAAGTTGGTAGCCAGTTTTTAAGACTTAGTTTTCCATAGGTTATGCAAACCACAGGGAGTTTTGCTCTTCTCCGGGATGCTTTTTGTTCTCCTTGCAAGCACCAGTAAGTTGAACTTAGCCATGCTCTGGGATCATCTCTGACCTGTTTGTCCGGTCAGTTCCTCTTCCATATGGCCTTATCCATTCACTGTATATGATTTCAATTTTTATGCCAATTAAACATACCTGTCAATATATATATATTGCCAATTAGACTATCAGATGAGTGGAGTTACACCATCCTTTTGCCCCAAACTGACCTCCTGCCTTCAGTAATATCCTCCAATTCCAATGGACAATGTTTGAAGTTTAAAACATTAAAATTATTAAAAGTCTATATTGTTGTTGTTGCATGCCCTCAAGTCATTTCCAACTTATGGCAAACTGGGCCATTTCCGCACTAGACTTTTATAGCGCTATGATTCCACTTGAAACATCCTATGGAATCCTGGGGTTTGCAGTTTCAGGATCGGCCCCTCCCGAAACTGCAAACCCCAGGTCCATAGGATGTTTCAAGTGGAATCATAGCTCTATAAAAGTCTAGTGCGGAAATGGCTCTTGTCACAGGGTTTTCTGATGCTGAGAATGCATGGCATGCCCAAGGTTACCTAGTGGGTTTCCATGGCTGAGTGGGGAATCCAACCCTGGTCTTCAGCGTCACAGTCCAGTTTCCAAACCACTACACCATGCTGGCTCTGTAATACAAACCTTAATAATAGTATAGTATTAAAAGCCCATCCCAATCAGTTTCTAAAAACCTAACAGCATAAAAATGTTTTAACTTGCCAGCAGAAGGAGAATAAGGATGAAGCCCTCCTGGCCTCCTAAGGGAGGGAGTTCCAAAGTCTGGTAGTAGCCACTGATAAGGCCCTCTCCTTTTGTTCCCACCTGAGAAGGTGATGGAGCAGAGCAAATGGCCTCTCCGTAAGACCTTAGAACACTCACGGTCTCATAAGAAGGGATATGGTCCTTATAATAGCCTGGATCCAAGGCATACAGGGCTTTATAGGTCATTGCTAGAACTTTAAACTGTGCCTGAAAATTGATTGATAGTCAATGAAGCTATTGCAAGAAGAGTTGTGTGTTCCAGGTACTCACTGGCTACAGTGATTTTGAAATTCTTTAAGTTTTAGTCTAACAAAGTAGCTTTTTTCCAGTGGTAATTTTTCTGAAGTTTCTAACTTCAGTGAAGATGTTCTCAGAAACAACACAACTCTGGCATCTCTATTTCAATCAAGACATGGAGGTTTACTCACTGCAAAGGTGACAAAGGAATCAAGGCAGAGGGCTGTTTTTGTTTTTTTTCTTTTACTGCTGTTACTTACACAGTTCCTTTGACAGTTCCTTCTGCTCTGATCATCTTAAGATCAATGGAACAGTTTTGACAGGTAGCCCCAAGCTATCTGTGTTAATTAGATTTGCTAACAATAGAAGGGGTTCCATTATTGCTATGGTAGATAAACCTATAGAGAGGCAAGTCATTAAGTGACATTCCTAGAAAGGAGCAAATGCAAAGGAAGTTTTAAAAGTTTCAAGACTTACTCAGAGCATAACTGCATGTGATTATTAGCATTCTTGTTGCAGTTCCCTAATTACTTTACCAACAGGTAATATGAATGTGTTCCTGTAATAATTGCTTGACTGTATAAGGAATCAAGCACTTTTTATCCCTAAAATTAATTACCATATGTCCTCAGTATACTCTCCAATTGCCCCCATTTTTCAGGTACAGTCCTGATCAATCCTCTTTTAGCCCAGTTTTTCAGCTGCATTTAATAACTTTTGCCATCTTGCCCATACTCTGATGGTGCTTGGCCACATGTACCCAGGTTTTCACCTGTGAAATGTTGGAGCGTATGCCTCAGCCATATAGAACTGCAATTCACAGGGCTGTCTTATCCATTAGGCACTTTAGACCACAATGCCTAGGGCCTAAGAAAATTTTAGGGTCTATGAAAACAGGATTTTTAGGGTCTATGAAAACTTCTCTAGTGGTACATCAAGGTGAGGCAGGGAGTCAAATACAAGAATGCCTAGAGCCTATAAAATCTTAATGCAGCCTTGCTTCAACATGCATATGTACGACTATGGCCCTTTCCACACGGGGTAAAAAAACGGCTTAGGGCGACCTCACCCGGAGGTCGTCCACACCGTGGGGTGCGCTAGGGCGGTTTGAAAAGTGGAGGTTCCACACCTCAAACTGCCCTCGCATGGCCACAAGGGGTGGCGTGGCGCGTTTTTAAAAACCACATTTCATGTGGTTTTTAAAAGTGCGAGCGCGCTAACACGTTGCAGCGCCCCGTTTGAAACTGCAGGGACGCACTAGCGTGTCCCTGCAGAGCTGCCCAGGGGCGGGTTTCCGGCTGGCGTGCTGCCCTGATTGGCGGAGCACCGCCGGTAATCACCGGCCGCCATTTTGGGCGCCGCCGAACACTGCCGAAATTCGCCAGCGTGTGGAGCAGCGAACGCGCACTTCCCACAGGGACGGAGCAACCCGCTTCCAGGTAAGCTCCGCCCTTGCGTGCGCTGCCCCGTTTCCCCATCCCCCGTGTGGAAAGGGCCTATAACTGACCAATATGTGTTAGCATTCCTCTTAGATGCAATGATTCTTTGGTATATTGTGTTTTAGGCATAACATCATGATGATGATGATGATGATGATGATGATGATGATGATGATGATGATGATTGCTGTTAAACACAGATCAAAACTTAAATCAAAGAATGTCAAGTTCTATTGCAAATCTTCCCTGTATCAGAAAATCTCAGGTTTGGGTACAACCAATAAATTCAACTGAAAACAAGGTGAAACAATTCAAACACTTGGATACAACATGTACACTTCAGTTTTCTGACTCAAGAAAATGAAAGCTTCAAACTGATGGATTGAAAAACAGGCCACAATCTCATTCAGGTGGAAAGTCAACACCAAAATATGGGCTATGTCAGCACCAACTGGGCCTTCGGTCTCCTGGCCAGACTCTCTCCCAGCCTACTTGAACAGCCAGCAGCTGATGATTATGATCTGTTCAGCTGCCAATCTGGGCAGTTCTCTCTCACCAGCAAGCAAGGCTGCAACAAGGAACTGTACAGGGGTTCTGCTTCTGATTATCACAGCCTCACTCACTAGTGGGATGGGACTGGAAACATCATCCTTCTTTCACCCCAGTCAGCAGCTAAATAGACTTCTTTCACCCAATGAGGCTGCTGGCTGTTAAGCTGGGCAGAGGATATTTATGTAGTTTTACAAAATTGTTGTTGTTGTGTGCCTTCAAGTAGTTTTTAACTTATGGCAACCCTAAGGCCATTTCCCACTAGACTGTTATAGCGCTATTATTCCACTTTCAACATCCTATGGAATCCTGGGGTTTGCAGTTGAGGGAGGGGCCGCCCAGCCCCTCCCTCAACTGCAAACCCCAGGATTCCATAGGATGTTGAAAATGGAATAATAGCACTATAAAAGTTTAGTGCAGAAATGGCCTAAGGCAAACCTATAATGGAGATTTCTGGGGCTGAGAGTATGTGATGCACCCATGGTCACCCAGTGGGTTTCCATAGTTGAGCCAGGAATCGAACACTGGTCTCTTGGGTCGTAATCCAATGCTCAAACCACTATATAACACTGTCCATTTTACAGAATACAGAGTAATTAATGATCCATAACTCTGGGTTACGAATCTGTAAGTCCGGTACAGAATGTCAGCCATCAGTAATAACAACAACACATCAACCATGCCATAATTAGTGACCAACAACAATGCCACAGTGAATGCGCAATCCCATATGCAGAGATTTATGCTTTGCAAGCACAGTGTAGGTGTATGCTATACTCAAAGCTGGCAAAGTTTCTTTGGCACATGTAACAGAATATGAATGTGAGAATGAATATAATAGTTAATATGGCTTTAATACAGAATAGACAAGTTCTTTCAATGGGCTCTATTACTTTGCTCAGGAGTAGGCAACAGGTGGCCAAAGGCTGGCTTGCAGCCCCACAAGGCTGTTTCTGCAGCCCTCAACCACCCCAGATCATCCTTTTCTTGGCCACAATGAGAGGGTGAATGGACTATCCAGAACTGGCATGTTGAATTTAAATAGGTTGCAGGACTCTTACTTTCATCAGTGACTATTCCCAATTCTGAACACCCTTCTCAAGGAGGCAAAGCCTATGCCTTCTTCCTGTCCTTCCACCGCTAAGTCAAAACATTCATACTGATGACCAACCATGGAATAACAAGACCAGACACAGAAGACTGGGTTAAATAAGGGCCACTTTTTTGACCTAACTTATTTAAGTTGAGTTAGCCTGAAAATGAAGCAAGACAGTGGGGAGCAACCTGATGCAGGTCTAGCTGAGGCCAGGGACTTGACACCCTTCTCAGCCTTCCCTTGGGTGAAATACCCAAGCTCCAAGGGCAATCCAAAATATTTTTGGTTGCTCCCTGGCCAGCCAAATTTGGACGGTAACCCAGGGGGCTGCCACCCAAGCCCCAGAACTCTATAAGTGAGAGCCCAGATCCCAGATAAACCTCAAGGGTACCTTCCTTCCCCAAACCCCAGACCTCAGAATCCTATATAGGGAGGTTTCAGAGTCCTACCCTACACCCAAGCAGTGCCAAAAGATAATCACCAAAGACTTATATTCTCCTCCGACTCCCCACTATGTGTCAGATAAGAGCTTATTTAAAGACACCACCTAAAGCCAATTGACAAAGGCCCTTTCCTCACGGGGGGGGCCAAAACGGGGCCACGCACGCAGGGGCGGAGCTTACCCGCGAGCGGGTTGCTCCATCCCTCTGGAGAGTGCAGATCCGCCATTCCAAATGCCGCCGAATTTCGGCGGCGCTCAGCAGCCCTCGGCAGCACCCAAAATGGCGGCCGGTGGCTTCCGGCGGCGCTCCAACAATTAGGACAGCGTGCCAGCCGGAAGCCCGCCCCCAGGCAGATCTGCAGGGACGCACTACCGCATCTCTGCAATTCTTCACCGGGGGCTGCTACGGGGCAGCGCGGGTAAGTTTTATAAAAACCACTTTTGAAGGTGGTTCTTATAAAACTCACAGCGCCACCCCCGGGGCAGCGCTAGAGCAGTTTGAGGTCTAGAACCTCACTTTTTTTAACTGCTCTAGTGCAGACTCCGGTGAAGAAGACCTCCAGGAGAGGTCGCTCTAGCGTGGGCAATATACCCGTGTGGAAATGGCCAAAGTCCCACAGATACAGTAGAAGGTAGGGAGGAAAAAACACGTAAAAGGGGGAAAAAATCTACCTGGCCCTGAGTTAACCACACAAGTCTCACGCTGCACTAGGGGATGGGCTACACTTTGAAAATCCAAGGAGGCATTTGAGTGGGTGGTCTGGCCTTAAATAGCCCCTGCTCTGCCTCCATTGTATGCTGCATTCTGGCATCTGGTGCCAGAAGCCAATTGGTCTAGTCTCTCTCAGGAAGTTTATCAAAGTCCACTCTCCTTCATTCACCACACAAGTCCAGGTAGTCCAACAGACTTTTAGGTATTGACTACAATGGGCTTTTAATGGTGTATTGTTTGGGGTGTTTTATATCCTGTCTTTTAAGAAATGTTTAATAATTTTTAATTCTATGGATTGTCTCAGTGCTTTTTAAAATAACTTTTCTATATATTTCACTAACGTATTTGTATGTTTTTAATCTTGTTTTAACATTCTGTAAACTTTGAGTCCCAATATTGGTTTCTGTCCTGAGCCCAACGCTGTTTGACATCTTTATAAGTGATTTAGATGATAAAATAGATGGTATACTTAACAAATAAGGAGATGACACCCAATTGGGAGTGGGAGTAGTAAGTACCTGAAAAGACAAGAACAGAACTCAAAATTATTTGGCTAGATTGGAGAGCTATGCTAAAACTAACAAAATGAGTATCAACAGGGAAAATGCAAGGTGCTATATCTAGGCAGAATAAACAATTCTCAAATGTAGGATACCTGATGCAAATGAAGCCTGACTTGAAAAGGATCTGAGGTCTGGATAGGCTGTTGCCCCATTGGTATGTTACCCTTTTTACTGGGGGTCCCATGAGGGACTCCAAACATGCTCAACTGTTGGTGGGGAAAATTAGCTCAGAGCACAAGTTAGCACAACGAGAGGCAGGGCAACGCAGCGGAATCTTTAAACCCAACGTCTACGGGGTCAGGCCAAGCCAAGAAGCACACCAAATATGAAATAATAACTGTGATTTTATTAAATACAAGCAGGCAGTGTATGCAACACACTCACACAAATAACTATAGAAAATAAAGGTGGTAGCAGTATAGAGGAATTTTAAGAGGGATTGTTGAATTGGGTGATACTACACCTGTCCGAAGCCCAGGGTAGATTACTGCGGAGGTCCGTAGGTGCACAGTCTCAGAATGAGACTGAGGGGAAAGCTTGCCGGATAAAGCGACAGCAAGGCTGGATGGAAGTTCGGAGCGATCCGAGGAAGGCCGAGGAATCAGGGGTTTTTATAGGGAAAATATGACCGTAGGCTGGTCTGTACTTGGGGAAGAATAATGAGGTTTGGGCACGAGACAATGTCTCTGAAAGGTCAGAATTTAGCATGATGAGTTAAGTCCAAATTGACAATGGAATGGCCAGTATGCAGATGCAGCGTGCTTGACAGTTAAGTGTCTAGCTTGTCAAGTTACCTGCTCGGGGCAGGGAGTTCTTTGTATTAGCGTGCATCCTTCATAAGGTGTTTGTCTAGGGAGGTCTCCTAAAGTGACGATCTGGCTGAGTCTGGCCTGCCTGGGTGGAGAAAGGAATGTTCAGCAATCAACAGCCATGCCTAGTTCTGTGCTTGTCCGGGGGCCTCACAAACACTTGGCCGAGGGTGGCATAATGGGGCCAAATTGTGATATCAAAAATGATATCTAATATCTTCCAAAGTTGGGCTAGCAAATGGTGATAACAGGTAAACCTTGTTCCGGGGTCTACAACTTTGATATAAAATATAATCTAACACACCAGAGAGGTCACCTGGATGAGCATGTAGGCAGCAACACGATCGGAAAACCAGGTCAGGCCAGTAAACTCCCCTGTCACGTAGCCACAGGAGACCTCAAGCTGTGCCAACCCACAGTGGACAAAAGGTCCTCAGCTTTTGAGGAGCCAACTTGTAGGGATTAAGGTGCTTTCCCACAAGTTGGGCACTGATAACAATAAAATCTTATCAGGCAAGGACCATCTACATAAACTCACACTGCAACCCAAAGTGACGGAAGATCCTGAAACTTTGGTAACACCTTGTTATCTTCTAATATTAAAGAAAGTCCCGGTGTGGTGGTGTTTTTCCGTTGCCATTCTCTTTGTTCTCCCCGGGAGAGGATTTGCCCTCAAGGTACATTTTCCCTACAAATAGTCCCCATTTTTGGCTGGTTCTTTGGATAACTCCTGGTCATACCAACAGACCGTTCCCCTTCCCCCCCCCACAGCAGCCGAGTAATCCCCTCAGTGTCCTTCCGCTGAGCTTTACTTCTTTCGCTGCTTTCTCGGACCAAGGACTTCAGGAAAAGATGCAGTATCACCCAAACTACAAATCCTCTAATAATCCCTCTATCTAATTTCCACTCTTTGCCTTTCTATAGGGCCTGAATGCGTGTGTGAGTGTATGCATTGATGCGTGAAATTTCCTTTCAATAAAGTCATTCATTGGATCTTTTTGTGTGGTTTTTGGCTTGGCCTGACCCCGTAAAAATTGAGTAGAAGATCTCGCTAGGTTACCCTGCTTCTCGTAGTGCTATTGCTTGTGCTCTGTTGAGTTTACCTTCCCCATCACTTGGAGCACATCAAGGCATACCTTGGGGACCCCCAGAATTTCAGGGTAACAAGACCACAAGCTAAATATGAGTCAACTGTGTGATGAGGCAACCAAAAAAAGCCAATGCAATTCTGGGATTCATCAACAGGCACATACAGTCCAGATTGAGTAGTAGTAATGCCACTCAATTCTATGTCCATTTTTGAGTACCACTGTTCAAGAAGGGTACTGATAACAGAGGAGGGCAACCAAGATGATCAAAGGTCTGGAAATCTTTGTGAATGAGTTAGCAGAAATGGATACACTGTCTACTTTGATTACAGAAAAGTCACTAGCAATTTTTGTAAAAGACTGGAAATCCCTGATAGACTTTTCGAGGGGAAAAAGAAAGTGAGATGGTAACCATAAGTTTTGGACATCAGTTTGGATTATTTATCAGAAGAGGTATAATATCCAGTTAGTAAAGAGTGAGGTAGGACCATAGGATATATGTGCATAACTGGAGAAAAGATAGTTGGAAGTCACTTTTAGAGAGATTTGTAGTTTATGTGATAGTATGTTCATTTTCTTTTTTGTGTGTGTTTTTATTACATACATGCTTGTGTCTGAAATGTGAGTTTGTTTGTAGCTTATTAGTATTCTGTTATGTTTTGTGACAGGAGTGTGTGATGCAATTTTAATATTTGTAATCTTTAATAATTTTTTTACAGGTCTGGAAACCAAACCTTATATGTCTGAAGGGATGTCATGTGACAGATGGAGCAAGTCTGTTTTCTGCTACTCCAGAGATTAGAATTTAAATCAGTGGATTGAAATTACAAGAAAAGAGATTTCACCTAAACATTAGGAAGGATTTATTTAGTGTAAGAGCTGTTTGAAAGTGGAATAAACTGCCTCAGAGAGTAGAAGATTCTCCATCCTCGAGGTATTTAAACAGAGGTAAGATGGACATCTTTCAGGAGCACTTTAGTTGTATATTCCTGCATGGCAGGAGGCTGGACTTGATGACCCTTGTCTATTCTAGTTCTAAGATTCTAGGATTATATTAGCTTCAATGGGCAGGTTATAAATGAATATGATGATGATGGTGATGATGATAAAAATAATAGCAACATTAAAAAATACCTGTTTTTCAAAATCATGAGGTTACCATTTCCTAGCCATTTCCTTTCTCTTTTGAGGGGAGCGCTTTAGACAGTTTATGTAGCTTCCAAAGGATCCCAAGGGTACAAAACTGACCCCTAGACATGCTACAGTTGTCCACCTCTAAATTAGAGGAACTCAATCTGATCAGTAGCGGAATAATAACTAAGAAACAGGAGCACTTAACTGAGGCCATTTCCGCACTAGCCCGTCATAGCACTATTATTCCACTTTCAACATCCTATGGAATCCTGGGGTATACAGTTTCAGGAGAGGCCAAGGAAAGCAGAATAATAGTGCTATAACAGTTTAGTGGAGAAATGGCTTAAGGGTAAAGTGCTCCTATATATCTCTGTTTTGGAGGAAGTCTGCTGATCTCAGTTTAGAGTTCAGGGGCTGTCTTTCGCGCGTGTGTGTGTGTGTGTGTGTGTGTGTGTGCGTGCGCGCGTGCACATGCGCTTGTGCGTGCATGTATTTGTTTGTTTTCAATGGGAGGAACTGAGGAATTGAGGCCAGCAGTGTCCTGCCAGGTCCCTTTAACCTTTCAATGTTCTTAAACTGTTCGCTGAACAGCTTGAAGGGGAAGAACTGTGGTTTCTTAGGAAGCCTGGCTGGACCCATGGTAAAAATAACAAAGAGGTAGGGAAGGAGCCTAAGGGTAGAAGGTGGGAGGAAGAGCAGAGCTAACTACCTGCAGAGGGCTGAGAGACCAGGTTTAGTTCCAACTCAGCAATCAGACCAGAAAAGAAACCTGCTTTAAAATCACATCTTGAAAAGTTTTTAAGAAGTATTTTTTTTTGTGACCCTTTGTGACCTTCTTGTTGCTGCCCAGCCATTTATTGCCATCACCACAGACTGATTCCAGTTGCTATAGTTTGGGTGCTGGTGGTTGTTCAGGGGCCCTTTCACACTACACTGTTATTGCACTATGATTCCACTGCAGCTGCCATGGCAACATCCTATGGAATCCTGAGACCTGCCATTTAGGGAGGAGGGTTTAGAATTCTTAGCAGGAGTGTCACACCAACCAGCAAATCCCAAGAGTCCACGGGATAGAGCCATGGCAGTAGAAATGGAATCATGGTGCTTAGAAGTGTAGCCACCAAGGGGAAGAGGCAAAATGAGGACATTGCCCACCCAAATAAGAACATTGCCCTCCTCCCCCAAAAAAGAAGACCAATCCCCAGCAATCCAATATTGTAAAACTTCAGTTGAGCATTTAGAAATACAAAGAAAAGGGGCAGGCCAAGCTACCAAGAGAATTCAAACACAAGCCAGTACGAAAGATATGAATGATATTCAATTTCTCATTCTCTGCAATACTGGAAATTTGAGGACCGAAGGAAAATGTTATTTGAGGGGGTAGAATTTTTATTTTGGGGAAGCAATGTCCTTATTTTTCCCCCCTATAGCCACACCCCCAATAGTACTATAAACGTAGGATGTGAAAGGGCCATGGTTCCATATGCGTTTGGTTTCAACGTTTTACTTTAATTTTTTATCTTCTCTATGCCACTCATGCCTTGTAAGAATTCCTCACCTGGAAATGTTCTGTCTATGTTGATTGTTGTTCTTACCTGCTGTCAACTTGACTTTGCATTATGGCACCCCTATGAATAAAATACTTCCAAGTCTTCCTGTTAATAACCATCCTGCTGGACTCCTGGGGACTCCAGGCTGTGGCTTCCTTGATTGAGTTTATCCACCTGCAGTGTGGTCTTCTTTTCCTACTGCCTAACACCTTAACTTATTGTCTTTCGTAGTGAGTCCTGTCTCCTCGTGATATGTTTGATACACATTACATCACAGGATGTGTTGTGATATATTTGAGGGAAACTGAAATAAAGAGAAATGCTTTTGAAAAGGAACGTTTTGCTTATTGCATCTTACTTTTCCATTGCTTCTTAAGTAACATTGATAGATTGATTGAATTTATATCCATCTTTCACCCAAATGGGATTCAAGGCACCTTATAAGAATTTTAAAAGATGCTGCTAATTCATTAACTTACAAAAGTTAAAAGGAATCAATCTTATTATTATCAAAGCACACTTAAATAGAGTAAAAACACTTAAAACATATTTAAACATATGTTATTGATGTAAAAATCATCAGACTGATCAGAGAACAGCATAAAACTTGAGAAATTGCTCTCAAAAAGCCCCTTTAAATTCCTTCAACAAGCCATTTGTAACCAGAAAACGTTATTCATTATTACCCCAGAGAAAAAGAGAACATTGTTCCCATTCATTGGTTGCGATCCTGTTGGTGTCTTACACTTGTGTAGTTTCCCTACCAAAGTGATTAGACTCGTTCATCTGATAGAGAATTCTAAACTGAGTTCAGAGTTATTGAATGATTCTAACTGTGATTCTATGAAGAGATGTCATGTCAAGGGGGAGCAGGCTTGTTTTCTGCTGCTCCAGAGACTGGGACAAGGAGCAATGGATTCAAACTGCAGGAAAGGAGATTCCACCTGAACCTCAGGAAGAATTTCCTGATGGTCAGAGCAAATATGCTGCTTTGGAGTGTGGTGGAGTCTCCTTCTTTGGAGATTTTTAAGCAGAAGCTTTGATGTGTGTGCCTGCATGGCAGGGGGTTGGACTGGACAGCCCCTGTGGTTTCTTCCAACTCTATGATTCTGTGATTCTAAATCTGCATGAAATGCCATTGTGCACACAGATGGGCACACCCATACAGGTGGCCTTGTGCACTCTATTGTGTGTGTCCATTCAACAGTTCAATTGACTGTGCAATGTTGTCGTTCAATGCGAGGGTTGCATAGCACAATCAATGCATTATTCCACATGTGTGGATAAACACTACACAGGCTTGATGTGGGATCTTAGCCATTTGGTTACTTCTGAAATACGAGTTTCTTACATTCCCAATGCAAATAAAATAAAATAGCTCATTGGGCTGCAATCATCTTGGTGACTTACACTACTTGAAGCAGGAGTGTTGTGCTGATATAACTACTTTTACTGACATTGCATAAGGAGGTGTCCAGTATCTCCTTGCATGATGGTTTTCTTAGGTTGTGCAATGGCTGCTGAATGATGCCTGGCAACAACTCCACCTCTCCAGATCTTTCATGCCCACTCCCAGCTGACTGCTTTTTCTGTACCCCTTTGCTGGCAACCTTTTGTTTTCAGCTTCCCAGACCTTGGCATTATACTCACCCAACTTCAGATAGGCTTTTGGCCATTATGCATAGCTAAGCTACTTGGAATTCTTTCCTTCTGAGCTGTTTAAAAGCTTAGCTGGGAGTTTGTGAATCAAGTGGCATCAAAGGGGATTCAGTAGCCTGGGTAAGAATGCCGTGTGCAGAGCAGCATGGGCGTTGCTGGTTGAAATGGGTACCATGTACATAAATTACAATATTTGTTTCTGTCCTTAATAGCTATTAATTTCTGTGAAGAGTTTACAGTGGTGGGATTTTGACCATTGTAAGTAACTATGAATGTTTTAACAGAATATTAATCAAGGTTGAAAGAAAAAACTCCATTTCTACCATAGTGCCAGCTAGTGGCTTTATGTCAGTAGAATGGTGAATCTACTGGAGGTGTTAGTGCAAACTTTAAAGGAGTTCTTCAGGTTGCTGTCCCTATTTGGGGGATGGGGTCTACAGCCTGGATTCCTTTAAATGTGGACTGAAGGACAGAGTGATTTTACCCCCCCATTCAGCTGCATCAATGGGAGTATGGTGTCTAGATCGAGGGAGGTACTGGTACCACTCTACTCTGCTTTGGTTAGACCTCATCTTGAATACTGTGTCCAGTTCGGGGCACCCCAATTCAAGAAGGACATGGTCAAGCTGGAGCAAGTCCAGAGGAGGGCGACCAAAATGGTGAGGGGCCTGGAGGCCATGCCCTATGAGGACAGACTTAGAGAGCTGGGTATGTTTAGTCTGCAGAAGAGAAGGTTAAGAGGGGACATGATAGCCATGTTTAAATATTTGAAGGGATGCCATGTAGAGGAAGGAGAGGGCTTGTTTTCTGCTGCCCCAGAGACCAGGACAAGGAGCAATGGATTCAAGCTGCAGGAAAGGAGATTCCACCTGAACCTCAGGAAGAACTTCCTGATGGTCAGGACTGTCCGGCAGTGGAATCTGCTGCCTCGGAGTGTAGTGGAGTCTCCTTCCTTGGAGGTTTTTAAGCAGAGGCTGGATGGCCATCTGTCAGGAGTGCTTTGAGGGTGTTCCCGCATGGCAGGGGCTTGGACTGGATGGCCGCTGTGGTCTCTTCCAACTCTACATTTCTATTATTCTATGATTGACATAGAAGCCACGAGCTCCACTAATGTTGTAAAACCTTGTTGTTTTGAACAGTACACAGAAAACAACCTTTCTGCCCTGCAAGGATGTGGTAGAAGCAAGGGCAGACCAAGAAAATGAAGACAGCAGGAACCAAGCACGAGGCAGGAAATAATCTGAAAGACTGAGATGTCAGAGAGAAAAAACATGGGAAAGAGAACTGGTAGAGCAAAAGGAGCTGCAGACAGAATAGGAATTCCAGAGATGAGAAATCACATATTGATCTGACATGACAAGCCAGATCTTTGTCTGCGGGCATTGGAAATGAGCACTGCTCTCTTATATCAGCCTGGTTGAGTGCCATGTGTTTTGATGATGCTCTATAAATAATAAGCAATGAAAAGAATTTCTTCCAGCTTTGTGTATCCAAGTGTCCAAAGAGGGCAACCATCTTACTCAGCTTGATGCTCTTGAAATTTAATACTTCCCAAAATGAATTGTGTCTTTCAAAAATGAAGCCATCCATTTGGCTGTGTCCACCTCTCTACAGCCCTCTCCATGTGGGGAACCTCTTTAGCATGTCCAACAAGACTCTCTGAGAGGGCAACAAAATTGTGGTGGTGGTGGTGGGGTTACTGAACTTTGTACAGAAAGTAGGCTAGGTGGTTTCTCCTTACAGAAGAGGCAGACAACTTCTGGCCTCACGCAGATGGGCCTGAATCCTATCAGTTGACCCCTTGAATCATTTGTGGAATGGTAAGTCAACACATAGGTAAATCCCACAGAATGAATACTTCTACTCTAGCTGGGACACGTGAACAGATTCAGTCAGTTGTTGACCTGGATTCCCATCAGGCCAATAGATTGGAAATGATAGGAAACAGAATCCAAAAACAAAGGAAAGTACAGAGGATGCCAATAGAGAATATTAACTATGTTTTCTGCTCTTACATAGAGATTGCCTGCTCACTGATACTACATTTATCAAAGAACAGTGCCATTTTATGGGGTGTTGTGGGTTTAAGGATCCTCTGAAGATGCCAGCCACAGATGCAGGTGAAATGTCAGGAGCAAATACTACTAGAACAGAGCCTCATAGGCTGAAAAACCCACAACAACCCATGGATTCTGGCTGTGAAAGCCTTCGACTTTATACAGTACCATTTTATTTTGCACTTTTGTTTCTAGTTCTGGACACCACGGTTCAAGAAGAATATGGACAACCTGAAATACCTCCAGAGGAGGGCAAACAAAATGCTGAAGCATCTAGAAATCATTGGATAAACGGTTGAAGGAACAGAGCATGTTTAACCCGGAGAAGGAAAAACTAAGAAGTGACATAGCAGCCATCTTGAAATATCTGAAGGACTACCATGTAAAAGATGGAGCAAACTTCTTTTTCAATTGCTCTCTAGGATAGAACCAAACCAACTGAGTCACATGACAAGAAAGAAGATTCTGACGAAACATTAGAAAGAACTTCCAGATGGTAAGAACTGTTTCATAGTAGAAGAGATTACCTCAGAAGATGGTAAATTGAACTGCCATTCTGAAGCAGCACTTTAGCTATGGATTTGCTGCATTGGTTGGGGATTTGACTAGATGACTTTTGGGACTCCTACCAACTTTGCGGTTCTATGCTTCTTTTATTTTTTTTTGTAATATAGAATGAAGCCTCCAATTTTAATCAGAGAAAGTCCCATGTCACCTGCATATCAAAAGTTTGAAGGTAGAACTGAGAGAATAAGCCATGATGAAATGAAAAGCAATTGTTTGCTTTCTATGTCTCCTTTCATTCATGCATGCACACACACATATCCCATCATAAACTACCATGGAAAATCGAGTTATTTCCTGTTACTCTTAATTCCAGTCAATTTCTCTTTGCTTCAACTATAAAATTAATATCTTCCTTGCCACCTGCAAGGCATAATGTTCTCTCTCACTGGTGACAGAGTGTTTGAATTATTTGCACATGCTGCTAACGCAAAAGAGATTTAGTAGGATTAATATGGAGAACAAGTGAAAAAATTGTTAAAAGAGGGCAAGGGAAAATAACCTGTGGATGAATCTCTTTCACAGCAGTGATTGATTTTCCTCAATTTAGCTCTGAAGGAGGATGTGTACGTTTTTCAGATTTAGTTTGGAAAATAATGTTTATAGGCACAGACTAAATATTTTCTCATCACTAGTCTCACTACTGACAAGCACAAGGGGTGAGTGAGAGAATATGAAGGATATAATTACTCCACATGAGAGTAATTTGGAGGTCTCTCTGTGACTTTTTACTCTGCATGGAACTACCTACAGAAACCACTGTGTTACATCCAGAATCAGTTTGGGCATCAATAGGAGTATGGTGCATCAATAGGAGTATGGGAGGAGGTAATCAAGGGAGGTGATGGTACCACTGTATTCTGCTTTGGTTAGACCTCATTTGGAATACTGTGTCCAGTTCTGGGCACCTCAATTCAAGAAGGATATTGACAAGCTGGAGCGTGTCCAGAGGAGGGCAACCAAAATGGTGAAGGGTCTGGAAGCCATACCCTATGAGGAATGGCTTAGGGAGCTGGGTATGTTTAGTCTGCAGGAGAGAAGGTTAAGAGGGGACATGACGGGCATGTTTAAATATTTGAAGGGATGTTTTGGTTGAGGAGGGAGCAGGCTTGTTTTCTGCTGCTCCAAGACTAGAACAACAAGCAATGGATTTAAACTGCAGGAAAAGGGATTCCACTTAAAGCTCAGCAAGAACTTCCTGACAGTCAGAGCTGTTCAGCAGTGGGATATGCTGCCTCAGTGGAGTGTGGTAGAGTCTCCTTCTTTGGAGGTTTCTAAGCAGAGGCTGGATGGCCATCTGTCAGGAGTGCTTTTATTGTGTCTTCCTGCATGGCAGGGAGTTGGACTAGATGGCCCCTGTGGTCTCTTCCAACTCTATGATTATATCATTCTATCATTCTTTTAAAAAAATAGAGTTCAATTTCCATAAGATGACACATGGATGTCTGAAATCATCATTCCTTAAATAGTCTTGAAAGCTCAGTCTGGAGGTGTTGTAAATATCAATAGGAACCAAAAGATTCTGTGAGAGTGTGTACAATGAAGTGGGGTTACCAGCTCTCAGGGCACTAGCCGATGCCTTGAGGAATTGCTATATTTCTCTGGGTCTCTGGCTGGGAAGATAAACTTGAGAGAAACTGAGGCTTAAGGAGCAAAAATTTCATTTCTTCTCTGTGGAGTGACTTTAAAGCAACAGTGGGCAACTGCTGAGGGTTGGGGACCTCACACTGGTCTCCCATGGAAACTCAGAGAGCCATGGTCCCTCTTTCTGCAAGAAAGAATTTTGTTCACCAAAGAGTCCCCCCATGCTTACTAGATGGCCTAGATACCCTAGAAGCACCAGATCAGTCTGATCTTGGAAGCTAAGCAGAAGCTTGCTTAGTTAGAGGTAGAGGAGTTAAGACAATCAGCCATCCTGTGGGGACATTCTGGGACGCTATTGTCTCTTAAAGGTTGAGTCATCGAAGACTAACTGTGAGACCACTATTGCTGGAGTTTACTGGTGACTTCATGACTATGAACTGGCTACACCTTGCAGTCTCTTTTGACCTGATTTTACAATCCACGTGTGCAGCCAGCTTTTTTCTCTTAGCCAGCATGGCCATGCAGCCATAGCAGAGTATAATTCATCTTTATGCCAATTAACTCACATTATGACAATTAAACCATATCAAAGTGTGGGGGTGTATGGCCTGCTAACAACAACACACCCCCAAATTTGGGAACAATGGGAGAAATTGCCCCCAGATGCCCTTGGGAGTGTTCAGGACATTTAGGGGGTTTAAAAATTCAAAAAAAATTTCAGGGGTGGAGCACCAGAGGATCAGTCATCCACAATCCTCTGGGATCTACTGCAGCCCCTGGCCCACAAGCTAATTCCTAGAAGAAAAAGAAAAGTCAGGCTCTCTGCTTCTGCAGCACCACTCCCCATGAGATCTGTTTCCCTGACAAGAGACCTGAGGATATGTGGCAATTTCCTGAGACTTCAGCTGGCACTCTGAGACCTGGTAACCCAAATTTGCCACCTGGGGAACATCCTAGCCAAAACAGGGAAGTCCACCCTTCTGCCCTGAAGCATTTCGTGACCAAACAAGTTTTCTGCAAGCCAGGCTGGACCTGAGGATACCCCACGGCCCAATTATCACATGCAACAAACTACAGGAAGAGCCAAAGATTCCATTTTCTTTCTCAGTCAGACGCAGCACATTAGCAAGGAAATGAAACAGGAGCAACATCCTTTTTTTACTACAGCCGCAGCTACAAACTCCATGGTGTTAATAAACTGATGTTGTCTTCCAGATGTTGCTGGAATTTCAGCTCCTAGCAGCCCTAGCCAGCATGGCCAATGAGGAAGGTTGCTGGGGAAGATGCAACCCAACAACATCTGGAAGGCTACATGAGTCCAACCCAGCTTTAAAAGATCTGCAGCTGCAAATATTACAGCCATCATGAAGCTCCAACCATGCTACTTTTTCTATAGAGCCCCTGAAACTCCTGCTCCACCCCATGCCTCACACATTAATATTCTTTAATCAATTGAAATGTCAGCCTGTTTCTCAAAAGCCTCAGTCCTGGCAGCTTTATTATCTTTGCGAATAGTTACCTCACCGGCTTATTCCTGAAAACCTTGCTCATTTACCATATACATTAATGAGCACATTGGGCCTGACTTTGCTATTCCCGAGACTGAAGTCAGCTTCCTCCATTCACTAATCCTCAATTTATAGTGTCTTGGATTTCTACAACTGACACAGAGAAATATGAAATTGGCGCTATCTAGTCTGTGTCCAGCCAAGCTCAATACACACTGCCAGCTGTATATGGCAGTGTGGTGGAGTGGTTATGGTGCTAAACTAGGACTTGGGAAACATGGGTACAAATCCCTACTTGGACATGTAGCTCATTAAATGGCCTTGGGGAAGTCTGTATGTCTTGGACCAGTCACAGAGCTGTAAGGGAGATAAAAATGGAAGTAGGAGTGTATGTACCACCTTGAGTTCTTTGACTGAAAAAAAACTGATATATAGATGAGGAGGAGGAGGAGGAGGAGGAGGAGGATGGTGACGACAGTGATGACAGTAATGATGATCACCATTATCTCTCCTGATCTTGTTGCCTTCTTGAGACTACAAAAACAGTAAGATTCAGGCTACAGGCCACGTCAGCACATAAGAAGAACTGTGTTGGGTCTGGCCAAAGGCCTATCAAGTCCAATATTTTGGTCACACAGTGGCCCATGAGTTGTCCACAGGAAGTCCACCAGCAGGACATGAATGCAACTTCATTCTCCATCTTACATTCCCAGGAACTGAAAAACAAAGCCTATAAATATCAGTTTAGGTAGCTGGATAAGTTCTACTGGTGGAAGAAAAGACTGAGATGTGGCATGACTGTTCTCCTTAAATATCAAAGGGCTGCCACGTGGAAGAGGTGGCAAGGATGTTTTCTGCTACACCAGAGACTAGAACACAAATGGATAGATTCAAATTACAAGAAAAGAGATTCCACCTAAAGTTTAGGAAAACTTGCTTCACTGTAAGAACTGTTCAGTAGTAGAATAGACTGCAGTGGAGTAGACTGGTGGACTCTCCTTCTTTGGACAGAGGTTGGAAGGGCATCTTTCAGGAGGGCTTTAGTTCTGTATACCTGCATGGCAAGAGACTGGACAAGGCGGCCCTTGTGGTTCATTCCAAGTCTAAGATTCTATGATTCTGTGATCTATAATTCTGTGATATACAGTGGCCCCTCCACTTCCATGAGGGTTCAGGCTGTAGAACCCTCAGGAAAGTGGAAAAACCACGAATAACTCCCCCTCCCACATGCTCCCCCTCCTATTCCCTTCCAGGGCTCCCCCCTCCCATTCTCTTGCCTTTTTCCCCAGCGCATGTGGCTTCCTTCTCTGCGACTGGGCAGAAGGCAAGGGAATGGGAGGGAGCTGCTCATGCCTTCCCCTCCATTCCCTTGTCTACTACCCCAGAGCACATTCTCCACGCCTAGGCAAAAGGCAAGAGATTGGGAGAAGGAGGAAGAAAGACACATGCACACCTCACAAATAACCGCATTTGTGAAGGTCAAACCCACAAATGTGGAGGGAGGACTGTACAGATACTCTCTTATACACCTGGATTGACCACAGTACATGTGAAGAGGATGTAGGAATCTTAGCAGACCACAAGCTGGAGATGAGTCAGCAGTGTGATGCAGCAGCTAAAAAAGCCAATGAGAGTCTAGGCTGCATCAAGAGAAATATAGTTTCTAGGTCAAGGGAAGAGAGAGTACCACCAGGCAGTCTCGTGTGGGAAGATGTGTGTATGTGTGCACACCTTCAAGATGCCAGTCAACTTACTGCGACCCCATGAATTTCACAGTGTTTCCTTAGGCAAGGATTGTTCACAGTTCCCTCCTCTGAAATAAAGCCTACAGTACCTGGTATTCCTTGACAGTCTCCCATCCAAGTACTAACCAGGGCTGACCCTGCTTGGTTTCTAGGAGCAGACAGGATCTAGTGTCTTTAGGGGAAGACACAGACCTTCAAATAGCCTGGACCCAAGCTTGTGAGGCTTTATAGGTCATAGAGCTTGCACTTCAATTTTTAAACTAGCCTCTCCCAGGAACTGACAGCTGCTGGAGGAGGAGGTTAGGGAACAAAGTGAGGGGAGGAAAATGGGCCTCTGTACCCTATCCAAAAGTCACAACAACTTGCTTACATGTTCACATGTCACTAACAGGATGCCAACTTTTTTTTTCTTCTGTTATGTCTTGAAATTAAAACCTACTCCAGGTGGGAATAACATGTTTCAGCTGGTGCTGAGAATTGCCAGAAACTAGTCTAGGACAGTGGTTCTCAACCTGTGGGTCCCCAGATGTTCGTGGACTTCAGCTCCCAGAAGCCCCAGCCACTATGGTCAATGCTCAGGGCTTCTAGGAGCTGAAGTCGAAAAACATCTGGGGACCAACAGAAACATTATGTGGATTTTAAAAAGAAAAAGATTGAGAATTACAGCAACAAATACTGCAATCTCCTGACATATTTGTCTCATATGGAGAAGTCCAGAGATGGAAAATACCCTTTGCATCCAGACCTGATTCTTCTAACCGGAAATCTCTGTCTTGGGACCTTACGTCTAGCTGCAGGTTGAAAGATCGTAAGATTCAGATCAGATTTCTTTCTTTTTTCTTTTTTTTCTTTTTCTGTTTCTTCTCTTATAGGAAGTTTTCTAACACTCACAACATAGAAGCATTCCAAAAAATTCAAATGACTGACTGCTCTGGTGACAGTTTACTGGCCACAATAAAGGCATTGCTTTAATCAGATTTGGGTTTTTATGCTTGGTTACCACAAGACACAAAATCCTGACTTTGGAAGATAAACAGGGTCAGCCATGGTTATTAATTGGATGGGGGACTGTCAATGGAGACCAGATGCTGTAGGCTGCAGAGGAAGGAACTGTCAAACTGTCAGAGGAAAGAAATGCCAAATCCACCTCTGATTATTCCTTGTCCAAGAAAACATTTTGAAACTCATGGGGTTGCCGTGTCAACAGGTGACTTGAAAGCACATTCAGACACCTGTATTCCACACAGCAACTTTTGTTTCTCCATCCAGATAAAATTATTATGGTTAATTTCACTGAAAGTAGTGGGGCAATGCACTGCATTTGTCTTCAATGGGCCTGAAGTTGTAGCAGCTGGAGGTTTCTCTGTCAGCAGGAACATAGTCCTCCCTGGGTTTTAATCCAGACATTAAAGGAGATACCCAAGGGTGCTAAATGCTCTGTTCAAAACAGCTTTGAACTAAAGCTCAGACCTGGAGAGAATTCACTGTCCCCACTAACCTGGGAACCCCCAACCATCAATGGTATAAATCATGAACACCTCATAGAATCATAGAAATGTAGAGTTGGAAGAGACCACACGGGCCATCCAGTCCAACCTCCTGCCATGCAGGAACACCCTCAAAGCACTCCCAACAGATGGCCATCCAGCCTCTGCTTAAAAACCTCCAAGGAAGGAGACTCCACTACACTCCGAGGCAGCCTGTTCCACTGCCGGACAGCCCTGACTGTCAGGAAGTTCTTCCTGAGGTTCAGGTGGAATCTCCTTTCCTGCAGCTTGAATCCATTGCTCCTTGTCCTGGTCTCTGGAACAGCAGAAAACAAGCCCACTCCCTCCTCTACATGGCATCCCTTCAAATATTTAAACATGGCTGTCATGTCCCCTCTTAACCTTCTCTTCTGCAGACTAAACATACCCAGCTCTCTAAGTCTGTCCTCATAGGACATGGCTTCCAGGCCCCTCACCATTTTGGTCACCCTCCTCCAGTTTGACCATGTCCTTCTTGAATTGGGGTGCCCAGAACTGGACACAGTATTCAAGATGAGGTCTAACCAAAGCAGAGTAGAGTGGTACCAGTACCTCCTTCGATCTAGACACCATACTCCTATTGATGCAGCCGGGAATTGCATTGGCTTTCTTGGCTGCCACATCACACTGCTGACTCATGTTCAGCTTGTGGTCTATTAAGACTCCTAGATCCCTTTCACACGTACTGCTATCCAGCCTCTCTTTGGAAGACCAAAATGCTTAAGTATGAATATTCAAATCTAAAATGTTTGATTATAAAAGGTCCTACTGACAGCTGAACTTTGTTGGAAGTGTCGGTGAATGATTATAGGAAAAGCTTTTTTTAAAAAAAAATCTTTTGTGCATGGCATTCCATTTAATGAGAGCCACATCCTGTCTCATTGGTGAGCAATGCAATTTGGTAAAGACAGTTTCAACCAACAAATCAATTGATAACTATATGAAAGGTACCAGCTGACCTGTTTTATATGGGTGGCAAGTTATTTACAAAGGATGGAAACCTTTTTCCATCCAAAAAAATGTAATTACTGATGGAAGATTTATGCTTTGTGCTCCAGTAGGCAAAAGCCATTCTCAAGAGACGATTATAAATCACAAGGCAACATTAGCAGTCACAGACAGAATGTAATGGCATGCAACAAAGTGCTGAAGATAGTTACAAAGACTTGTTTTAAATTCAGCAGAATTATTTTAAAACTCCTCATTGGATAAGATGTGACTATGGGCTGAATTGTATGCTAAGCAGTTATAACTCAAAAACAACACAATCCTAAATATTTTTTATAATAAAGTCTGACTTTTTTTCAGTGGGAGTGTCATTTCCTACCGTTTAAGTGCCTATAGGATTCTATTGTATTTGTTCTACTTTAACTTCCGATAGGAAAACTGAACTGGTGCAATGGCATATAATGTTCACAAACATTTCAATCGCTCAAGGAACAAATCTTCAGCATCTTTGCAGTCCAGCGTATGTGAGGGAAGGGGAAATTGTCAGTTTTGTTGAATTGCCACACAGATTAGAGAGACAATAACTTTATGGACTGAGAGAAATGACCCAAGAGGTAAGCTGCAATGAGCCCAGAATCAGTGACACAGTGCAGAAGAGGCAACAAGTGGATGAAGAAGAAACTTCAGGAACGATAGCCTGAGGGGAAAGATAGATGAGGCAGATGGGCAGTTCTAATTAAATATTTGATGCACTATGGGGTTTGAAATCTTGAGTGAAATCTTAGTGGCCCACAGCAACAAACGATACATAAAGGGGGTCCATGATAAAGAAATAGTTACAAACCACTGATCTATATGAATTTATGACCCATTCCACTCCATCCCCTCCCAACCTGCTACAGGGACAGGAGAAGGATGGGACGAGGATGATGCTTATGCATGATGTCATTGCGGTCCCGTTGTGGTCCCATCCTTCTCCCATCCCACCACAAATCATTGATAGGTTTTCCCCAACAATGACCAGTGATCATGCCACCATCCTACCCCCCACGCACACTCACCTTCCCTGCAGAGGGCCTGAAAGCACAATGGCTGAACTTCCTACCCCAGCACAGCCTGGGACAGTATCCAGCTGCACTGTGGCAGGAAGAGGCAGGGCCATCACACTTCCTGATCCCGGAGGCAGCTGGTGTGGAGGGGAGCGCTCTTGTTGGGCTCCCCTCCTGGCAGAACCAATGCTGGGACCCACGCCGGATGTCTTCAAGACAAGGTAAAAAGGCCTATATGAAACTGCTGAGTGGGTCATTAAGAGTTTGAGGGGAAGGTGTTACCAATATATTGATGACACTCACTCTATTTATCCTTGCCTCCTAGAGTAATGCATATGCTGTAATGGCTAGATGATGGCCAATAAACTGAGGCTGGATCACAATAAAACAAAGGCTCTGTGGATTGGTGGTTCTCAAGTCTGGGAACTGGGTAAACAGCCTGGCTGGTGTTACACTTCCCCTGGAGATAGTGTTACACTTCCCCTGGAGATGCTGATGAACATCTTGGCAGTGTTCCTAGATCACTGATATCTCACTGAAGGCCCAAGTGGACTGCTTAGCTTGGAGTGTGTCGCACCAACTGCAATTAGTGCAGCAGCTATAGTCTGACCTGTAGAGCTACTGTAGTCCATGCACTGGTAGCTTCTCTATTAGACTACTGTAATATACTCTGTGTGGGGCTGCCCTTGAAGATGATTCAGAACCTGCAGCTAGTGTAAAGTGAGACAGCAAGATTGCTGAACAGAGTACAGTGTAGTCAACATATAGCACTGGTCTCAAAGGAGCTGCACCAGCTGCCAATATGCTTCCAGTTTAAATTCAGGATGCTGTCAATGACATTCTAGATTTACACAGCTTGGGATCTCAAAACTTGAAGGAGTGCTTCTCTATATATATGCCTGCCTGGGGACTGATGTCTGTAGGACAGGCCCTCTTCTATGTCCCATGGATTACAGCAATGTTTTAGGGAGGATATGGGACAGCACCTCCTCTCCTGTGGCATCCCATTTGTGGAATTCCCTCAATGGTGGTGCCAAGATTGCCAATGAGATTCTGCGCTGCATCAACAGAAGCACAGTGTCTAGGTCAAGGGAAGTGATAGCATCATTCTATTCTGCTCTGGTCAGACCCCACCTGGAATACTGTGTCCAATTCTGGGCACCACAGTTCAAGAAGGATACTGACAAGCTGGAATGTGTCCAGAGTAGGGCAATCAACATGGTAGAAGGCCTGGAAACCATGCCCTATGAGGAGCTGGGGAGCCGGATATGCTCAGCCTGGAGAAGAGAAGGTTAAGAGAGGACATGACAGCTATGTTTAACTATTTGAAGGGATGTCATGTGGAGGCTGCAGCATGCCTGTGTTCTGTTGCCCCAGAGAGCAGGACACAGAACAGTGGCTTCAAACTTCAGGAAATGAGATTCCATCTAAATATTAGGAAGAACTTCCTAATGGTAAGATCAATTTGACAGTGGAATGTGCAGCCTGGGAGTGTGATAGACTCTCCTTTGGACATTTTTAAACAGAGTCTGGACAGCCATCTGTTGGGAATGCTTTGATTGTGTCTTCCTGCATGGCAGGGGGTTGAACTCAACGGCCCTTGTGGTCTTTTCTAATGCTGTAATTCTAAGATTCTATGGTTCTCTGACATCAAGTCAAAACATGGCTTTTTGTTAAAGCCTTTGGGCCCTGATTTATTATCCAAATATATATGTACATGGTTTTAACTGTTTTAACTTTTTCAACTTTTTAAAACTGTTTTATTGCTTAATATATTTTTATTCTGTTTAAATTATTTCATTGTTTTAAAACTGGAATTGTTTTTAATTGTGTATATTGTTTCATTTGCACACTGTCCTGAGATCCAGCAATATAGGATTGGATAGAAATATATTAATAAGTAAATAAAAAAAAATGTCTTAATCTTAGATCACTTTCTTATTTTCTAGCTCTTCAAGTTTCTCTCAGGGTAAGTGCTGAATGTAAGTTCCTGCTCATGATTAATATTATTTCCAACATCCAATTTTTTAAATTGTGCTATAGAACTATAACATCCCTGTGGCTTAGCAACATAATTCCAATCAATACTGGTGCCATTAGGAACAAATGGAGAATTCCCTGAAATGCAAAACTATTGCATGGCTTGGGGTAAAAAAAATATGCATATGTGAAGCAGAACAGACAGTTAAGTAGGAAAACATCAAAGAGGTTTTTTAAAACCGGAATCTAATTTTTTGCAACACTGGCATGTCATTACTCAAAACTGCGACTTAAAAAATGAGGCAATCACTTTCTATTTTACCTTTCTACAAAATCAATTAGCTTCTACTTTATACATGTGGAAAGCTGCATTGCATACAATCTGCAGCTTAGGGAGTGGGACAACGTAGAGCCCCTTTCATGCTAGTTGTGACAGGCTGTGATTCAGTTAGGAATGCCGTGAACCATAGGCTACAGTGGGTGGGCAGAACAAGAAACTCAAGCCATGCTGATGCAACATTTGTTTATTTTTGTTTATATCCCGTCTTTGTCCCAGAACTAGGACTCAAGAGGGTATACAATAAGATTTTTTTCAAGTACAAATAAAACATAAAAAGCCACAATGCAAAGACACAGTTTTAAAATTATAGCATGAAATCATTGTTGAATCAGAACAGTTTCAAAACACTTCAGCAAAATAGCACAGCACCCACCTGTTAAAAGCCCTTTCTCAATAACCAGATAATTTCTAAAAGCCTGTCTGAATGGAAAGACATTGGCGTGCCAGCAGAAGGAAAACAGGAGGGGTCCAGTCTAATCTCCCTTGGAATGGAGTTCTATAACCTGGGAGAAACCTCCGAGAAGGCCCCCTCTTGTGTCCCCACCAACAAGCCTGTGACAGAGGCAGAACTGAAAGAAGGGTCTCCCTATAAAATACTAGGGGCTGCAGAGGCCAGCACTGGAGGGCTACCTCGTTCCTGCCTTTACACACTTCCAAGTATGTGTCATCCCAGATAGCCATCTCAGTCTGCCTAATGACAAGGCTGACATTGCTTTCCTCTCTTAACCATGAGCCATAAATACAAGACCAAAAGAATTCATCATAATCTCTTCCATAAAGGTATTGATCTTGGACTTGTCTCACAATGGGAAGGAGATCTCTTTTCTGAAGCAACTTAAACACTACCTTTGAAAGTTTACCACCTTACAGCCTGAATCTATTACCTCATGGCATTATTCAAGAATCCCACCTAAATACCCTAAAGACACCATATCCTGTCTCATCTTGGAAGCTAAGCAGGGTCAGAGCAAGTTAGTATTTGGATGGGAGGCCATCAATGAATCCCAGGTGCTCTAGGCTAAATTTCAGAAGAAGGGACTGGCAAAGGAACCTCTGAGTATTCTTTGCCTAAGAAAACCCAATGAAATTCATGGGGTTGCAGGAAGTCATTAGGCCCCTTGAAGGCACATACACGCATGATTCAAGAACCTCCAAGTGAATCTCAGGGATCATAAAGAGGCCTTAAGGACGAGGTGATCTTTCCAGTTCCTTGGAACTAAAGCATTTAGTGCTTCCAAATGTTTAGTGCTCTACCTGAAAAAGAACAGAGAACCACCACTGATCTTGGGGCACTGAAGTAATGTGTTCCCATCCCCAAGCAGGAAATGTCCCTCCTTATGGCGGTGTGTCATCTCGTATATATTTACTTGAGCAGAGCTCAGATACATTGCCCAGTCTAAGAAGATTTTGCACCAGAGCCTCGTTATTACAGCTGACATGCAATCTTCTGTGTTTAAAGGTTCAGCGTTCCTGAGCTGACAGGTGAGCTCTTGCTTGCAATAACCATGAATGCACAGCCAGTTGAGATGTCATAGATATGCTAATGAAATAAAAATCATTGCAGAGGGATTTATGCAGAATGCACTCAAGAAGCGTCCAATGTTCATTCTAAAAAATGGCCATTTGTCACCAAGTCAAGATGAATTTATGGAAGACATCATGATAAGATGCTTTATAGCTGCTTGCCTCAGGCTGCAAGTAGATGCTTTGCAGCCAATGCAAGATCCCTATATCCCTGTGTTTGCTGGCTACCAGCACATGACATCATCATATAGTTTCTTCTGGGGCCTCAGGGCCAAGGCTTGGAAAAATTAGTTCAGGGGGAATACACCATGGCCAGTAACATTCTCTCTCTCATTCATAGATAGATAGATAGATAGATAGATAGATAGATAGATAGATAGATAGATAGATAGATAGATAGACAGACAGACAGACAGACAGACAGACAGACAGACAGACAGACAGACAGACAGATACAAACATATTAACATACTTAAAACATATTAACATACTTAAAAACATATGCCCAAACAATTTATAGTGAATCACTTAGACCTCAATGCCCTCAATAAACAGTCTTGTCCTTACTTAGCACCTAAATAAAGCCAGCATTGATGCCAATGGGGCCTCCAGGTAGAGGGTGTCCCAAAACTGGGGTGCCACAGCTGAGAAGGGCTCCTGCCACATCATAGAATGGAGTTGGAAGGGGCCTTATGGGCCATCAGGTGCACCCCTCCTGCTCGATGCAGTATCTCCAGCTGGAGCATCCACAGCAGGTACCTGTCCAGAGAAGGAGATCACCATCTCTCTAGGCAATTGGTTCCATTGTTGATCTGTTTTCACTGTCTAGAAGTTCCTTCTAACGTCCAATCAAAATCTACCCTCCTGTAACTTGAACCCATTAGACCTAGTTTTACCTCTGAGGCAGCACTCTTATTTGTGGCAGCCTTTGGGGTATTTAAAGAGCGCAGTTATGTCACCCCTCAATCTTCTCTTCCCCAAGCTGAACATGCCCTGTTCCTTCAACCACTCTTCATATACTTTGTTCTCCATACCTCTTATCATCCTTATTGCTCTTTCTGAACTCGTTCCAACTTGTCTATATCCTATATCTTAAAATAAGGCACCCAGCACTGAACACAGTACTCCAGATGAGGCACAACTAACCCAGAATATAGGGGAACTGTTATTCTCCTGAACTTGGGAACCATGTTTCTATTAATGCAGACTAAGATAGCATTTATCATCTTTGCTGCAGCATCACACTGCTGGTTCAAGTTCAACTCGTGATCAACGGTAATCCCAAGTTCTTTTTTGCATGTAGTGTGCTGTCTCACCCTGGGCATCAAGCCAGAGCTTGCTGCTGCACAGCTGATAACTAAGTAACAAGCAAAGAAACAAAACACCTTAAAGTTAGTCACTTACTTTACTCAGTAAGCAAAAGATCAAAGGCATAAAGAGGATCCAACAGAATCTGAAGACAGAGCAAAATAGTCCAGCATCAACATGAAATATGACCAACAGGAAGGTCAGATAAGCATTAATGCTCTTTGCAGGTTAAAAGAACAGTGCACATGATTCCTTTCCACAACACACAAAGAGTGTTTCCACACTGCAGAACTATAGCAGTTCAGTGCTATTTTAATTGCAGTTCCTATAGAACCCTGAGAGATGTAGTTTGGTCTCTGGCAGAAGCCTAAATGCTTCATGAAGTGAGAAATCCTAGGATTACATAGTATGGAAATAGGTTAGTTAAAATAGTATTGAAGTCCTATAAAGCTGGCCCTTCACATTTGCAGGTTTCATTTTCATGGATGTGATTATCTGTGAATTTCTCCAACCCCTGCCCCCAACCTCAAGAACTTCTTTTCCAAAGAAATCTTCCCTCTCAGCAGCTCCAGTCAGGCTGCGAAGCCCTTTAAACACCAGCCTCTGCTCCTCCTACTCCACCAGCCACTGTCTGGACAGGTAAGGATGGATCACAGTCTGATTTCTCAGCGCCACAAAACTTCTCCCAAAGCCTCACACCCACCCAAGGAAGGAGATGGGTGAGAGAGAGGAAGCATACGGCCACCACACTGACCTATCTTCTCCCCATTCCTTTTTCTGACCTGGTCTGGACCCTGGGTGCCCATTCTCACCACAATATCTCTGCCCCCATGCCACAGATAGACACACACACACATTTTGATATTTGCAGTTTTCCCACTTTTCTGGATTTCTGTGCCCCTAACCCTACTAAATGTGGAGGGCCAAGTGTGATTGTATAGTGGATACACCTGTAGGGTGTATATACATTTGAAGCAGAGGCTGAAGTGTACATTGACTTCCAGTGGGTCCTATTGAAAGGGAAAAAAAGATGAGATGAGGTGTACATTAGTATATCAGCACATTAGTACATCTAATATCATACCTAATACCACGGCTTGCAGATTTCCACCAGCCTAGCGATCAAAGGATGTATAAAAACATCACATAAAAACAGAAATCAAGTGACTCACGTACCATGCAGGTGTGAACCCCCTTTTAACAAGTTTATATTAAAACCCAGAAGTGTTAAATTAGTGTATAATAGTCAGAAACCAAGGCTCAGTGCTGAAGCTGGAAGTGTGTTCTTGCTAATTATTTGTAACAAGTGTCTGCTGTTTTATAACCATCCACTTCCCACTCCTGCTTGCCTATTAAGATTCAATATCTGATGAGCAAAGTAAGGATACTGAAAAGTTAATTACATCCATTTCCTCTTTTTCTCTTACATGAAGCCACCACTAGAGGGGAGAAAACTTTCATATTTCTACAGCCTTGTAAAATCGTTTCTGTAGAATCCAGTCACAGTTATTCCCAGGTAACTTCTTTTCCCATTGTTGGTGAAATTTCAAAGGATCAATTCAAAGACTCAAGGTGAGCTCTAAGGAATGTTGCTAACGTTTAATTGTCTAATCCAAGATAATCACTATTCCCAAATAATCTGTAATTAATATTTGAAATTCTAGAAGGTATGAGCTTGTGGAAGCTATAAGACTAAGGCCATTTCCGCACTACACTCTTATAGTGCAATTATTCCATTTTCAACATTCTATGGAATCCTGGGGTTTGCAGTTTCGGGAGGGGCCAGCCGGCCCCTCCCAAAACTGCAAACCCCAGGATTCCGTAGGATGTTGAAAGTGGAATAATCGTGCTATAAGAGTGTAGTGAGGAAATGGTCCATGAATGTTAAGAAAAAAACTGCAAAAGCAGAGCTACAGTTGAATATTAAGGAAGCAAAAATGATGACTTAATTTTAAAGTGGATTATGAAGACATCAGGATCTCATTCATAGGGTCACCACAAGTCAAAGTCCACTTGACGGCAAATAACAACCACAACAAATCTGAAATTTAACATCAATCCAGAGTTTTCTTCAGTAGCAATCAATACCTCAGGAAGAACTTCCTGACGGTCAGGACTGTCCGGCAGTGGAATATGCTGCCTGGGAGTGTGGTGGAATCTCCTTCTTTGGAGGTTTTTTTTTTTCCACAATGTTATTAAAGTTTCAACAAATAAAATAAAACAAACAATTATTTCTGCAATGTTTACATGCAATATTATTTCTGCTTCCTTTCCTTTCTGGATTACAATTATTAATATTTCCTCTATTTATTATACCACGTATCGCAATAAAATGTTAGTAATCAATAATTCGTTAGTTCCTGCTATATTTCTCTACTTTACTTGTTACATGATATTTCAATGATTATTACCCTGTATAGTATTTCAATGATTATTACCCTGTATAGTATAGATTATTACCCTGTATTCAATGATATCATGAATTATGTATTGCCTTCTGCCTACACCCGACCCAAATCTGTAACAATCTTCCACTCTTTATTAATGTCTTCATCTGATTTCCCTTTTAGTCTTTGTGTAAGAATGTCCGCATTTCTATTTTCCATAAAGATTGTCTACCACTGTTCAATAGTAGGTGTAGTTTCATTTTTCCAAAGTCGTGCGTACTCAATGCGGGCCGTCGTCACCATATATAATATTATTCTCCAATATTTCTTAACTGACATTCCATCTAATATATATGTCATGTTTAACAAGTAAAATTCAGGTATCATCCCAAATCAGAACTTTGGAGGTTTTTAAGCAGAGGCTGGATGGCCATCTGTTGGGAATGCTTTGATGGGTGTTCCTGCACCGCAGGGGGTTGGACTCAATGGCTCCTGGGGTCTCTTCCAACTCGATGATTCTATGATTCTATGAATACGGAGTAGTAATACACACATGCATAGTACTTTCTATGTAGCAATCTATGTAGCAATCAACATCAGGCAATATCTTACAGCAGAGCGCAGCAACAGCATGTAGAAACTTCAGTATCAACCATTCAGTCATTCCATATAAATCAGGAAACATCTCTGTACAAAAAGAGAAACTGTCAGATCCTGAATGTTGATGTAATAAATTAAACTCAAAAAAGGGATCAGATTTCATTTTTTATTTTTCATCATAAATTCATTTCAGCCTGGGTTGTAACTTGTCCAGCCCTATGAGGTCTAGTTCCTTCCAGTTCCTGAAACATCAAAATTGAATACTTGGAGAATGTTTCTCATGTATCCTATCAAAAAAGGGGGGGCAGTAAGAATTATTTTTATCTGAGGTGCCAGTGATAGAGTACAACTGTGCTAATATAAGAGAAACTGACTTACTGAGTCAGAGGTTGATCTAGTTAACTCAGTATTGTTCCCATTCACTTACAGCATTTTACCAGGATGTCAAAAAGGGATTGTATTATTGTGTGCCTTCAAGTTGTTTCTAATTTATGGGGATCCTAAGGCAGCCCTATGATGGGATTTTCTGGGGCTGAGAGTGTATGATGTGCCCGTCACTCAGTGGGTTTCCATGGCTGTATGGGAATTGAACCCTGGTCATAGTCCAGTGTTCAAACCATTACATCACACTGACTCTCAAAAAGGGATATTTCCCTGTACATTTTAATAAGGTATGGGAGGGAAAGGGGGGTTATTCTCCCACTCAGTGCTGTCTCCTGCCCTTGAGTGGGAGATGGGATCTCTTCCTTGCCCTTGGAAATCTAGCTGCCACCACCTACTGATTTGCACTCCCCTTTCTGTCGTGGGAAGCCACTGGGGAAAGACCCTCTGAACTCAAAGGCTGAATTCTGCCTACAAGCACAACCAACAGGCCTGTGGAGAGAGAGAGTGGACAGAGAAGTTCTTTAAGGAAAGAGTTTTATTCTAAACCAGTGGTTCTCAACCTGTGGGTCCCCAGATGTTTGTGGACTTCAGCTCCCAGAAGCCCCAGCCACTATGGTCAATGCTCAGGGCTTCTGGGAGCTGAAGTCCACAAACATCTGGGGACCCACAGGTTGAGAACCACTGTTCTAAACAGTCAATACAATGACAAAAGATATCGTGTTCATGAAGGCAACCCCCTTCAGGAATTACTTAGTAGTTACAAAGTTAAAGACAAGCCTAAGTTGTTTTAGCCAGAGTTTTAAAAGAACAAAAACCCTTAACGCAACCAGCGAACAACATTCCTAATCTACTCACATTATTATCCAGATGCTGGGATGGTGTGGGGAAGAAAGACAGGAGTTTGGGCCCGTTTGGCCCAACCTGCAACCGGCCTTCTGTCTCTGGTTGATGTTCCGTTGTCCCTCTCTGCCTCATAGGCCCTTTTCGCACCTTGCCTTTGTCGCGGCAGTGGGGGGCGGCGCTCACGCAAGCAGCCATTTGCGCAAGCCGCTCACGGCAGCCTTTCTGCCTCCCGCAGCAGCTTGCCGGTTGCGCGACCGTCGCGCTAGTGCCCCACCCCTTCCTTTCGCAGCGCAGCCTGGGAGCTGTAGGCTGCACTGGGGGAGGAAAAGCGACTGGCCCGGCTCGTTTGACGCACCGCATGCAGGTAAGTGCGCGAGGGCCCCACGAGCATTGCACGACCGTGCAGTATTTTCGGCTTAGAGCTGAAAATAAAAAAATGCGCACACGCCCCACTTTAGGCTCATGAATGTCACGTGAATGAGAGTGCGTCGTACGGACTGACGCTCCCATTTACGCGACGCTCAAGGGACCCTCGCGCAAAAGAAACTGCGTGCGAAAAGGCCACCATCTCTCAGGTCTTTTTAAAACTTCTTGACCAAAGCATCTCAAAGCTTCTCACCTTTTCCCCCATCTGGTCTTGCTGATTAGGCAATTGACTCTTGTGATCTCTGACGTCCTCTGTGATGCTGACCCCCAATAAATATAATTTAAACCAACAGCTCATTTTACCTGGAAAGAGAACTATGGGGAGAGGCCATTATCACAGGGTATTCTAAAGATGTCAAGCTTTTCCTAGGGTGGAACTCTGTTGTTGTGTGCCTTCAAGTTGTCTTCAGCCTATGGCAACCTTAAGGCAAACCTATCATAGGGTTTTCTTGGCAAGATTTGTTTATGGGGCTTTACTTTTACCTTCTTCTGATGATGAGAGATCATGACTCGCCCAAGGTCACCCAGTGGGTTTCCATGGATGAGTGGCAATTTGAACTCTGGTCTGAAAAGTCTTAGTTCAGCACACAAACCATGACACCACACTGGCTCTCTTGGTAACTCACCATCCTTTTAAAAAGACTTAGGTGGAAATGCAAGAGATAATATTTTTGACAGCATTAAGATACAGCAATGGAGAAAACCCTTGAATTCCCACTGGTGTCACAGGTGTCCTTGTGCGAAAAGGTGGCAACCTTCTTATTTCCCTACATTTTTATTCCTCCTTTTGTCCAAGAAGGACATAAATTCTCTATTCTCCCTGTTTATCCTCTAAACAAGTTCAAACAGAAGGAAAGAAGTTCAACCATTACAAAAAAAATGACTATGTAATGTGATGCTTCTTCATACCTTGCCAAGTATAGTCAGCACATCCTCATCATCTTGTTCTGGCAGAAATGTTTTAATTTGTGTTATTATAACTCCTTGATGGGAAAACAGGAAGTGCCAGGGGTGTCAGTTAAATTCCCTTTGTCTCCCTTCATCCCCACCCCCACCCCCTCACAGTTTTGTTAAAGTTTGTAGGGTTTACAACACTTGAGGTGGCAAAGAAGACGACAGATGAGATAGACCAAGGAGAAAAAGAAGAAGTGATTTTTTTAAAAAATCTTCATCTAAGATTGCAATAACATAAAAATCTTCCTCAATTTCACATCTTTTTGAGAAGTTTACACATTCAACTTATAGTTAAAAAGAGGCAGGAATTAAGAGAGGACCACATTAAGGTTTTTGTAGGCCCTAGACACTCCTGTATTTGATGTCCCACCTCACCTCAACATACCACTAGGGATAATTTCATAAGGCCCAAAATCCTGTTTTCATAGGCCTAAAATTTCCGTAGGCCCTCGGCACTGTGCCGAAAGTGCTTAATGGATAAGGGGGCCCAGGATCAGGTAGGGATGAAACCTCACATATTCAAGAGAATGACCAAGATTCTTCATCAAGGAGACAGAATGTAACTTTACACTTATAGAGTTATGCTCATCACAGAATGGTGCTTTGTTAGTTAATTGCAATGTTGTACAAACCAAAGGTGCTATCAAATGTATATGAGTGTATGCATGCAGAATGTGCACTGTGCAATGCCAGAGACGTATCTAGGGTAGGGCAACTGGAGTGCATGCCCCAGGCACCAATGCCAGAGGGATGCAAAAAAAGTGGAAACTCGACCCACACTCCCCCCTGGGCCTGGCCCGCCAGCCCTCCCACCCCCGCCAGGGTCCTTCCTAGCCTGGGGCAGGGGAGCAGGGGCAGCAGCACCTAGGGGCACAACTTCCACACTTGCCCTAGGCACTGGTGAGACTAGATATGCCACTGTGCTATGCATACCCATGCTCAAGGTGTAATGATCTATTCTCAATGCAACCATGCACAATATGCAACCATACACCACTTCCACAACCTTGAGCTGAATACAGCCATTCTACATTGGGCAAAAATATCTGGCCACTTCCATAGGAGCATTTATGCATGAATAAGAAGACTCCAACAAGAGTCTAGCCCAAAAGTATTTTTATTTTCACTTTCCCAATGTATTCAGCAGACCGCAACCACTGTGCTCTCAAGTAATAGAATGCTCAAAAAAAAGGTGCAGACAGGAAAATAGAAGGAAGGTTGAATCAAAGAAAAAGGTGTAGTGGTGGAGCGCTGTTTTGCATGCTTGCAGATCCCTAATTGTTAAAATTAGACAGCCAGAAACATTCCATTGTGAGTTCCTGGTCAACTGCATTGGCATCCTGAGAGCAAGTTGTATGCACCCACATGCTTAAAAAAAGGGCTGACACACATTAATAATAATGTGGGAGGTATTTCTGGAATGCTGTGTAATAACATCATTGATCCAAAAAATCATGGTAGGATGGCCTGAGCATAGCACAGTTGCAACCCCAGAGTTGAGGGTTCGATTCCCCACTCAGCCATGGACACCCACTGGGTGACTTTGGGTAAATCATACAGCTCCAAAAACCCCATGATAGGTTCATCTTAGGGTCATCCTAAGTTGAAACTAACTTGAAGGCACACAACAGCAACAACGACTTTGCTTCCATTTAGTGCATTAATCAGATTAGTTTAGATCTCCCCTACAGAGATTACAGAAATTAATATTTTGTTTCCTTAAATAGCATTGCTCAAGTTGTCCCTCATGGACTGACTCTACATATGTGCCTTTTGTTATTTCAACAGATTCCAGGCACAGGACTAAACCTTCGCTTATATAAACACCAATTAAAGATCAATGTTGCCTGATTAATTTTTTTTATCAGCAAGCTGTAGAATATGCCAGTGATTAACTGTCTGCCAATTAACCTTTGCTCCTGTCCCAAAAATGGACTGCACATTTATTCATGGTCAGGCACATGTTCAATTAATGTAGATTAATGGTGTGTATTGCTGAGTTTATCTTTTTTTTTTTTCTGGCTCCAGGCTCATTTATTATCATGTGGATCACTGCAGCAGGCTACGTTATCGTCAAATGCACCTGTTCTCCTCTGGCTCATGATTCAGATACTTGTCTGTCTTTTAGACACCTGCTAAAAACAAAAATTAGCAGTTCAAATATTTATTTGTATTAGGCTATCCACAATTGATTGGAGGAATCATTAACCATTCTCAATTATTGTTGAGTTTCAACTGCTCTGTAGGGTGAACAACTATCCTTAGGTGCTCAAATAATGGTCACATTGCACATCAGTTTCAGTTGCCCTTGAGTGAGCAGGTGTCTCTCAATTCACCATTACTGAGCCGTACACCTTCATTCTATGATATGATATAATTGGCAAATATCATTATACACTGACATGGCTGGAAAGCTGTGCTGGTGAAGAGGACTGGCTGAACACGTGCAGTGCAAAAGTAAGCCAGATGGGACCTCAGGGCATGGCCAAGTCATAGTCAGGGAAGCTCCAGCAGTAATAGACTTGCAAATGTCCCTGAACGACTCAACCTTTGGAAATAATAGCACCCAAAACTGCTTCTGATTGTCTTCAATCCACTCCGTCTTCCATATTTTTCCTTTGTTTCCTTACCTGCCCAGCTATTAAGGAGCTATCATGATTCCCATCAGTCCTTTGTCACCCAATGCTAAAGACATTAACTCAGTCCAGATCTCACTGCCAAAGAACCATTAACACCTTCCTCCTCAGGGCAGAAACAGAGTATTTAAACCCTAGCTCTGAGCCAGATAACTTTTAATACATAGGCCATCACTCTGCTGCTCCAATTCCTGTTCTTGTACTACTCTCAGACTCATAGCCCAAGCCACATTGCTACGTCTCTTCTCTGCAGGATAGGTAAATATCATCCACTCTGCCCTAACTTCTCGCTATCCAAGTCTTCCTCCCTTTTCCTTCAGTTAGCATTGTGGGATTGTGAGACTTGATCTTGTGCATGTGTGATTGTTAGTTTAAAACAAATATTCTTTGAGTCTCCATATGATGTCCCTGCATTTGTTACTACTATACTCAGGCGTAAAAGATCCTGCTAGGTTACTCCCCCTCTCACAGGCCTCCCCTCTGAGTTAATATTCCCCACTGTTTCAATGAGGCATCACTGGTGGACCTCTGAGTCACCCACCTTTTGGAATAACATCACCTCCAAACAAACTGCTTTATATGAGAGAGAGAAAATTGGCTTGCCTCCAGTTCCCCTCAAAGTGAATTTGTGTGCACCATGTAACCTAAATTTTAAATCAGACCATCCCAAACATACCCTCCAAATTTAGTGAAAAAACCATCCTGCATGTAACAGAAACTTAATTTTAGTTATGTAGAGGCCATCTCTTTCTGACAGCTATGGGACTGAAGGGAGATAACAGCAACAGCTAAAACTGAGTACAAGTTGCTAACATGCTACATGGACTTGTTTATCCTTTGCTAGCCTAATTAGGTTAGCCATGTCCTTACTGGCCTTTCTCCAATGCCCTTAAAAGCAGGCTGGACTGGCAGAAATTTATCAAGCAAAGCTTTTCCAGTCATGGGCATATCCTGGATTAAAGTTCATCTGGTACATCTCTCTGTGACAAATTATTGTTAAGTGTTATGGATATTACACACATGCACACACAAGTCAGAAGTGCATTAAGTCACCAGAAGGAACAACAGAGTTCTCTCCAGACTGTTATAACAGAAATTCTTGGCAAGCTGAATAAAAATGATTTTGTCAAGATGTGATCATCTTGACCAGTTTGTGTGAGACCAAAGAGGCAATGTTATAAGAACAGAGGCAGTCTAGGAAACGTGGCAACTCTATTAAGTACACAACACTTCATCTAGCCCAGGATCGTGTAGTCCAGGGGTGGGAATTGTGCAGCTTTCCAGATGTGGATGGACTACCACTCCCTTTGGCAACATTTTTAACATAAGTTTCACTCCCCTTTCCCACACACTATAACATAAAACCAGGAGAACTGATGTTTCATGTCACTAAGCTTTTTGATACAGAGGATTGATGTACAAAAAGCTGCACATAGCACCAATACAGCATTAGTATTAGTATTATCTTTATTTATACACCGCTTTTTTCTCAGGTTGGGATTCAAAGCAACTTACAATTTAAAAGACATAGTTAAAACCCACAGAATACAAAAGTTGAAACATAATTAAGCAATCAAAAATTATTAAAGCAATGTTTAAAAACATAATTTTAAAACCCACACACTCACCAACAGCACAATATCCAGCACAGTTTATCAGACATGTAATCACACATCAAATGCCTGTCTTAATAGAAACATGTTTACTAGATTGTGGAAAGATAGTGGGGAGGGTGCCAGTCTGACTTCTCTGGGAAGAGAGAATTACAGAGCCTGGGGGCAGCCACTGAGAAAGCCCTCTCCGATGTTCCCACCAAGTATACCTGAGAAGGCGATGGGACAGAGAGAGAGGCCTTTCCAGCAGATCTCAAAGCCCAGCCTAGTTCGTAAGGGAGAATACAGTCCTTCAAATAACCTGTGTTACTGCAGCCTAGGTCTACCCGGAGATAGCACCCAATATCGTTTTTGATATCAAACCATTCGGCTTTCCCCTGCCATCCCGCTCCACATGTTTGCGAGGCCATCCGAACAAGCACGCAAACAGGCACGGCCGATAATTGCTGGACATTCCTTTCTCTACCTAGGCAGGCCAGACATAGCTGGTTCGTTGCTTCAGGGACCTCTCCGGCAAACACCTCATTAAGTATGCGCAATACTAACAAAGGTTTCCTGCCCTGAGCAGGCTACTGGACAAAGGTTGTGCTGTCTACTGGTAAGCGCCGCACATTTGCATACTGGCTACACTATTGTTAATTCGGCTTTGACTCAATCATGCAAACTTGTGACCTTTCCGAGACATTGTCTTGCACCCAAAGCACATTGTTGTCCCCGAGTGAGGCATGGCCTGCAGTCCCAATTCACCCTATAAAAACCCTTGATTCCGAGACATTCCTCGGATCGCTCAGCCCGTTCCAGAGTTCTACCCCACCTTGCTACCACATCATTTGGCGAGCTCCCCTCAGCTAATCGAGCTGAGTTTCTCTTCCGCACCCCCGGATTCTTTGTCAGGTCCAGGACGACAAGACAGGTGTCGTATCACCCATTTTCCCCGAAAATCTCTATCTTAAACTCAATCTCTAATCTCTTAGTTAGCTGTGTGACTGTGGTGTCTTTAATATTTGTTTGTCTGCAATAAAACATCATTTTTATTAGTGTACATCGGTGTGGCTGCTTGGCTGACCTAACCCAGCAGTCACTGGGTTGCAAGATCCTGCTAAGTTACCCTGCCTCTCGCTAGTTTAAGTGAGTGCTCCGGCTAATTTCCCCCAAATATTGCTTGTTGTTGGTTGCTTAGGGGTCCTCAGGACCCCCAGAGAACAGGGTAACACCTGGACCTGAGCCATGTAGGGCTTTAAAGGTCATCACCAGCACTTTCATAGAATCATAGAATCATAGAAATGTAGAGTTGGAAGAGACCACAAGGGCCATCCAGTCCAACCCCCTGCCATGCAGGAAAACCCTCAAAGCACTCCCGACAAGCGGCCATCCAGCCTCCGCTTAAAAACCTCCAAAGAAGGAGACTCCACCACACTCTGTGGCAGCACATTCCACTGCCGGACAGCCCTGACTGTCAGGAAATTCCTCCTGAGGTTCAGGTGGAATCTCCCCTCCTGCAGCTTGCATCCATTGCTCCTTGTCCTGGTCTCAAGAGCAGGAGAAAACAAGCCCACTCCCTCCTCGACATGACATCCCTTCAAATATTTAAACATGGCTATCATGTCCCCTCTCAACCTTCTCTTCTGCAGACTAAACATACCCAGCTCTCTAAGTCTGTCCTCATAGGGCATGGCTTCCAGGCCCCTCACCATTTTGGTTGCCCTCCTCTGGACCTGCTCCAGCTTATCCATATCCTTCTTGAATTGGGGTGCCCAGAACTGGACACAGTATTCAAGATGAGGTCTAACCAATGCAGAATAGAGTGGTACCAATACCTCCCTCGATCTAGACACCATACTCCTATTGATGCAACCAAGAATCGCGTTGGCCTTCTTGGCTGCCGCATCACACTGCTGACTCATGTTCAGCTTGTGGTCTATGAAGACTCCTAAATCCCTTTCACACGTACTGTTAGCCAGCCACGTGTCCCCCATCCTATATTTCTGCATACCATTTTTTCTGCCTAAGTGTAGGACCTTACATTTCTCTCTGTTGAAGTTCATTTTGTTAGCCTTGGCCCAGCTCTCCAATCTGTCCAGGTCCTTTTGAATTTTGATCCTGTCATCAGGCGTATTAGCAACCCCTCCCAATTTGGTGTCATCTGCAAATTTGATCAGCGTGCTCTCTATTCCTTCATCCAAGTCATTAATGAAGATATTGAACAGCACCGGGCCCAGGACAGAACCCTGTGGCACCCCGCTAGTCACTTCTCTCCAGGATGAGAATCTGCCATTGGTGACCACCCTTTGGGTACGGTCAGTCAACCAGTTACAAATCCACCTGACAGTAGCCCTATCCAGCCCACATCTTACTAGCTTCTTTGCAAGAATGTCATGGGGAACTTTGTCAAAGGCCTTACTGAAATCAAGATATACTACGTCCACAGCATTCCCTTCATCTATCAAGCAAGTAACTCTATCATAAAAAGAGATAAGATTAGTCTGGCATGACCTATTTTTGAGAAATCCATGTTGACTTTTCGTAATTACGGCATTGTTTTCTAAGTAATTAGAAACTGACTGTTTGATGATCCGCTCCAGGATCTTTCCAGGCACTGATGTCAGGCTGACTGGGCGATAATTATTTGGGTCCTCTTTTTTTCCCTTCTTGAAGATGGGGACAACATTTGCCCTCCTCCAGTCTGCCGGAACTTCTCCGGTCCGCCAAGAGTTTTCAAAGATTATAGCAAGAGGTTCCGCAATGACCTCTGCTAGTTCTTTTAAAATCCTAGGATGCAATTCATCTGGCCCTGGAGACTTGAATTCATCCAGTGTGGCCAGGTATTCCTGTACTACCTCTCTATCTATTCTGTGCTGCATTTCCCCCACTTCCTCACCTGCTCCCCAACCGCCAGGTTGCGTGTTTTTATCGTTTTGGGAAAAAACTGAGGCGAAGAAGGTGTTGAGGAGTTCTGCCTTTTTTCCTCCTCCTGTTATTAATTCACCATCTTCCTTGCACAGTGACCCTATCGTCTCCTTCTTTTTGAATTGGACCCACTAACATGCCAGCAGCCAGTGGACCTGCTGCTACAGTGGATTGCATTATATTCTGTAATGATTGTTTTTTCTTTAATTACATTTGTTGCTGGTTGGTTGGTTTGCTGTCAAGCCAGCTTTGAGTCATTACAACTGTATGAATGAGAGATCTCCATGAACCCTGGTTATCAACAGCTGTGCTCAGCCCTTGCAAACTCAAAGTGGTGGCTTCCCTTATTGAATCAATCCACCTGTAATGTGATCTTCCTCTTTTCTTATTGCCTTCCTGTTTACCAAGCATTATCATCTTGTCGTCTCATGATATGTCCAAAGTACGACAGTCTCAGTTGACTAAAACTGAGACTGTCTTGGCTTCTAGGGAGAGCTCAGACTTGATTTGCTCCAAGATGCATTTATCATTTTAGCAATCTATCGAACTCTCATCCAGAATCACATTTCAGATGAGTTGATCTTGCTCCTGTCTGCTTCCTTCACTCTTCAGCTTTCAGAAACAGTCTTAACAGTGATATTAGCAGGACTAGCTGAATTATGTTTAAGATCTACAGCACATTCATATGGTCAAAGGATTTCACATGCATTATCTAACTGTAAAGCAAAAGCATGCAACTTCAAAAGGTCTGGATGTCAATTTCATCAGTTATCCATTAAATTGGCAGGGGCTGGGCATCTGATTCTAGTTTGAGTCTCTCTTCTTTTTCCCCCAATCAAAAAAAAAAAAAAAAAAATCAGGAACACAGAATGTTATTTTAAAGGATATCACGTTTCCTGTGAACTTCCAAGTATGTGATTTTTTTCCCCTTATTAATGTTATTTAGGGGCAGGCGTGAAGAAGCACTGGAGGTCATAAAAGCAGGGAAGCCATAAGCCACAGGTCATGTGTTGCTCACTCCTTCTATAAAGAAAATTATGATTTTTTTTAACACATATGCAGCAGATGAGAAGATGGAGGTTGAGAGTGCATGGACTGGCTAAAGCAAGACATATACTTCAGATATTTTGGGGCTTCTTCCCACCAGCTTCAGAGCAAGCCTGGTATAGCGGTCTGTGTGTTAGACAAAGACTCTGGAAGACCAGGGTTCCAATTCCCCTCTCAGCCATGGAAACCCACTGGTTGACCGATCTCAGCTTCAGAGGAAAGCAATGTCAAACCTTGGGCTTTTCCTCACTACGTTGTTCTGCTGCTATTATTCCACTTTCAACCTCTTGTGGAATTCTGGGGTTTGTAGTTTCCTGAGGCCCAAGAGCAATCTGGCTGAGAATTCTAAAGGCCCCTCCCTAAACTGCAAACCCCAGAATTCCACAGAATGTTGAAAGTGTATAACCATGTAGTATGGAAAGGCCCCTTCTCTGAATAAATGGTGCCAAGAAAACCCTATAGGACAGTTGTCATAAGTTGATTTGAAGCCTATGACAACAACATCATCCAGGGATGATACAAGTTGTAGTCTAGTGACGTCTGGAGGGCAAAAGCTCTCCACCCATAGCCTAAGGCTAGCTAATATCATTCAGACCAGGAACTCCCTGAGCAGTTCCTCTTATTCTCCCAGTGCCGAAGAGTACGCTTTAAAAATGAAGTAGATTCTAGTTTGTTGCTAAATACCTTTTAACAAGGAGAAGGTTTTAGGCTTCAAATAGTAGCATGCCTCTAACCTATTATACAGACAGAGAGAGAATTACATAAAACTGAATTCCAGGCATAGCTGACCTGCCTGACAAACCCCATTCTCCATGTGCTGAAACAATTATCATACTGTTCATTCGTTAGATTAAAGCTATAGAGATGTACAACCACTGCTGTACAAGATGTTGCTTCAACACCATTTACAAAAACCAAATCAAAAGAAAACACATGAGACCATCCTGTGCATTTTTCTGTTCCAAGTACATGAGACCAAGCGTGCAAGACGCAATGAACTTTTCATAAGTAGATGGGAATACAGAATTTCTGCATGAGATAGTCACTGAGCCTAAGAAAATTATATTGAAAACAATTCATAGATGGCCTTTAACTCCAGTTAAATTTCACAAAATAAATGGTAACATTTCACAGTCAGTGGGATTTCGGTGCAATTGAGACAATAGACCACATGCAGTTGCCAAAAAGTGGTAGCTTTTTGGATTGATTGTTTTTTTGAAGAAAATAACTCATCAAGAGCTACATCCCATGGGGCTTTATTATTATTATCATCAATCATTTTTGAAGGGAGATGGGAAAATGTTTTGTACAAAGAACTTATTGCTATGTTGCTGGGTTCTGCATGGTTAGATATCACAAGAACATGGGAACCATTGAAAGATCTTTCATTTTGTCCCTTGTTGTACCACATATGGAAAGCTGCTCTTGCAGAAAAACAGACTTGTAGCATCTGATTTGCTGGAAGAGAGATTTAAAAAGATACATTTGCTGCAGCTTGGTCTCCTTTTATTTCATCAATAATTGAGCAAGAACCGAAGAAGAATCATTGTGTGGTCCACCATCTGACAAGAAGAATCCACTGCTGAACTGCTCTTACCATCAGATGTCACCTGTTAACCTTCCCTCTAAGCCACTCCTCATAGGGCGTGGTTCCCAGGCATCTTGATCACCCTCTTCTGGACTTGTTCCATCTTGTCAATGTCTTCTTGAATTGTGATGCCATGTAGGAAACTTGTTTTCCTTTGCCTCTGGGGCCTCTTGTATTTAGGACATCATAACACAGTCCTCCCTCCACATTCACGCCCAAGGTCACACCCAAGTGAGTTTCCAAAGCTGAGCATGGAATCAAACCCTTCTCGCCAGGGTTACAGGCTAATGCTCAAACCATTACACCATACTGGCTCTCAGATATTTAGCACCCCTTGTTGAAAATAACTGGTTCCATTGGCAAGAGGTGCTCAGGGAACAACTCCAAATGGAATGAGAAAACTTCTGAATGAAATTACCATAGATAGGATCACAGCAGCTTAACTGCAAAAAGATCCCAGTATCTGATGGTACCTCACTGTTTCCTAGATTCCTGGCTAGAATATGAAAACTCCACTTAGTAATACCTGGCAGATGGAGAAACCAAGAAGAAGGAAGAAGACGAGGAAAGCATAATACTGGTCCTTTAACGTTCAGGTACTAGGATAAAATCTTATATTGTGCAAGTTGTGGAGTCATTTCTGATCCCAGTATTGACAGTGTATAAAAATAAATGTCCCATCTCCAAAGAAACATTTGTGCATGCAGAATGAACCATGTTGCACTCAAACTCCCAAAATCAGAATCATAGAATCATAGAGTCATAGAAATGTAGAGTTGGAAGAGACCACACGGGCCATCCAGTCCAACCCCCTGCTATGCAGGAACACCCTCAAAGCACTCCTGACAGATGGCCATCCAGCCTCTGCTTAAAAACCTCCAAGGAAGGAGATTCCACTACACTCCGAGGCAGCATCTTCCACTGCCGGACAGCCCTGACTGTCAGGAAGTTCTTCCTGAGGTTCAGGTGGAATCTCCTTTTCTGCAGCTTGAATCCATGGCTCCTTGTCCTGGTCTCTGGAGCAGCAGAAAACAAGGTCTCTCCTTCCTCTACATGACGTCCCTTCAAATATTTAAACATGGCTATCATGTCCCCTCTTAACCTTCTCTTCCGCAGATTAAACATACCCAGCTCTCTAAGTCTATCCTCATAGGGCATGTCTTCCAGGCCCCTCATCATTTTGGTTGCCCTCTTCTGGACTTGCTCCAGCTTGACCAGGTCCTTCTTGAATTGGGGTGCCCAGAACTGGACACAGTATTCAAGATGAGGTCTAACCAAAGCAGAGTAGAGTGGTACCAGTACCTCCCTCGATCTAGACACCATACTCCTGTTGATGCAGCCGAGAATTGCATTGGTTTTCTTGGCTGCCGCATCACACTGCCGACTCATGTTCAGCTTATGGTCTATGAAGACTCCTAGATCCCTTTCACACGTACTGCTATCCAGCCACGTGTCCCCCATCCTATATTTCTGTATTCCATTTTTTCTACCTAAGTGTAGGACCTTATACTTCTCTCTGTTGAATTTCATTTTGTTAGAATTTGTTAGATTTTGTTAGAAAATAAATACAAGCAAATAAATTATAAAACACACACACACACAAAACATACACATTTTGTATTTGAGGATATTTCTTGACCTCTGTGTCCCTGTCCCACTAATAGAAGACATTTTGATTTTACCCCAAAAGGTGAAATCAACCAAAGCAAGTCACATCTGCATTACTGCACCCTGGTTCTCTGAAAAATAGCATGGGACTTGTTTGTTTATGTCTTGATACATTACACCGACTGTAACTACTCCAAAAGCCCCCCCCTCAAAAAAGTAACAGGCTTGCTGGAACACATTTTGTCCTGGCATGTTTGTTTGTCTGTTTGGAGATATTCTTCACAACTGTGCAGGTTCTGATATCACAGAATGCCTGCATTGTAGATCTAGATCTGTGTGGATTCTGCAACAGAATGTCATTCTTGGGAGTAAAATGTTCCATCCTAGTTCATGGGGTAACATTGTTTCATCATTTTGTGCATTTCGTTTATATGTATTTTTCAGTTTGCTTTATATTATATTGTGGAGGAGTTGCATTACGGTGTATCTGGATAATTTGTTTTACAATAGTATTGTATAGTTTTTTATTTGCATTACTCCTTCTTTCCCCTGTGTATGGGCGTGTGTGTGTGTGGTTTTTTTTTTTTAGATTTCATGGCTTTGGCAAGGCTGATTGTTTTTTGTTGTTTTACTTGTAAGGCACAAAGTACATTGATGGTGTTATATAAACTGATAATGATGATGCTGATGATGCGGTACGCAATTATAGCACTATGATTCCACTTTAAATGCTGTGGCTACATCCAATTGAATTCTGGGGTTTGTAGTTTGGTGAGACACTAGAGCAGTGGTTCTCAACCTGTGGGTCCCCAGATGTTCATGGACTTCAGCTCCCAGAAGCCTCAGCCACTATGGTCAATGCTCAGGGCTTCTGGGAGCTGAAGTCCACGAACATCTGGGGACCCACAGGTTGAGAATCACTGCACTAGAGCTCTCTGGCTGAGAATTCTCAGCAGCCATTCCTAAACTGCAAAATCCAAGATTCGAGAAGATGGAACCATGGCAGTTAACGTGGAACCATAGCACTATAGCTGTGTAGTGTGAAAAGGTCCCTGGTCACATGTAGAATAGACTATTGAAACCAATGGGACTTAAATTAGTCATGAGTAACTGTTGTAACTTAACTTATAACGGAGTTTACAGTGGTATTGAGAGCCATGCCATTTCCACATTATACTGTTATAGTGCTATTATTCCATTTTCAATATCCTGTGGAATCCTGGGGTTTCTAATTTCCTGAGGCCAAAGAGCTCTCTGGCTGGGCAGAAGCAGGGTATAAGTTAAACAAATAAATAATGAACAGACAGATAGACATGGACTACAGGAAAAGTAAAAAGAAGTCAGAATCAAGTACAGATAGAACCATGTGGAGACTTAACATAGTGTGTGTTTATGCACGCAAGTGAGACTGCAACTATGTTAAGAAAAGGAAAGTAACTGTGCAATCCTGACTCAAAAATGGACAGGCTTCAGGAGGTTAAGACTCAACATATCTCTTTTCTATTTGGCTGATCTTGGAAATCTGCTGAAAGAGCAATCCACCAACCAGCAGAACAGCTCTGCTGGCTAAGCTCTGCAGGCTTAAAAGAGGTAGAGAATGGGAGAGGGAAGGGATGAAGCAGGCTATACCAGTGACATAATGCTATACAGGCTATACCAGTAACACAAAGCCACAATGCTATCATGAAGTTATGCCAAGGCAGAAGTAGTTCTAAATAATTTCCAACAACCATAGTTTGGAAGAGGCTTGGATTCACCACATTATCAGCTAGCTTAGTCAACACAGTTAGCTGCCTTCATACCAAGACATGTGATCTAAACTAGGAAACCTTCTTGACAAAACTTGAAGGAGTAAAAATAAGTATCTGCTTGATTAATTTAATATAACACCTTGAGCACAATTCAAGCAGAATAAAACAGGCAAGGATGAAACCATGTTGCTTTAAATATGCTTTTGCATTTGTAATTTTCCTTTATTATTAAAAAGTAAAAGCAGCTACTGGGGGTAGCTCATAAGCTTGACTGTAGGAGAGGAGCAGGGTTAATTCTTTCTTCACATCATCTTTTCCTGCTGAAAATCCCTCCCAAATCTCCTCCTCCTTCAGTTATTTGCTGCTATTAGCAACTTGTCTGGAGGTGATTTTCAGTAGAGAATATGGTTGCTCATTCAGGATCGTCCTAGGCCCTGAGATCTCCAGCTCAAAACCTAAGGATAGCTCCTGGTAATGTCATTAAATGTTACTGTTTAAGTACAAACCACAGTCACTCACAATTTATTATTCAAACACATACAGAGGAAGAGAGAACATATTTTCCTATTTGGAAATTAAAACAGAAATATTAGCTACTGGGTTCTTCTCAGATGAGGGTGAAATGAGGGTGCCATTATTCCTTCTCATTCACTTAGGGAAGTAGTTAAAAGGAACATTTAATCTAACCTACTTGCTTCTAACCAGAAGGTGGGTGCAGGACAGTGTTACCACCCCTTACACACCCCATCCTTCAGGATAGCAAAATTGGCAAGAAATATCATTTCATATAAAAACTGGACACTTATGACTATAAAAGCATACAGTAGAAGGACACTGGCTGTAAGTATGTGCTAGGTCAAGATGGACCTCAGCAAGGTCAGGTCATAAGTTCAAGAGGATTAGATGGAAACCCCTGATGTTAATGGGTTTAGGATGATCTTCTTAATGACCCTGATCTCCAAATACAGTAGTAAACAAAACTGCCCATATGAAGCAAGCAAGCATCCTTGCTGTGCACATTTCCTACAGAGACCTTCCCCATTGACCTTACCCGACCAAGACATTAAGAAGCTGTCAGGACTCCCATCAATGTTTTGTCACCTACAGTCAAGACCATCAGCCCATTCTAGACCCCTTTTTGTTTACTCTGCCAGAGTACCATTAACTCTCACCCCCTCAGGGTAGGAACAAGGGTATATAAACCCTAGCTTCAACCTCAGCAATTTATAGTACTTTCGACATAGTACATTGGGTGTCACACTGCACCCCAGACTCTTTCCTTTGTGCTACCCTCAAACTTTCAACTGAGCCACTCCTTTTCAATCTTTTGCTCCAGAACCAGTAAATATCACCCTCTGCACCTAAAATCTCTGCCCTTCTCTCACTTGTCTCTTCAGTAGCTTTATATAGTTTGTGAGACTGTTTGATTTCTTGTGTGTGTGTGTGTGTGTTGATTTCCATCAAAAAATGCACCCTGTTTAAACCTTCGACCAGAGTCTTACAGTTAGTACTGGTATCACAGGTGAAAAGATCCCACAATTACCCCCCTCTTGCAGGCCTCCTTTGAGCTGTAATTTCCCCTATTTCTAAGGAAATGCTAGCACTGTTGGTGGGCCTCAAGGTTCCTCACCTTTTAAGGTAACGACAGAGCAGAGGGTGAGCTCTGGTGTCACAATGACTGGAGAGCAGGAGGCAACAATCAATGAAAAGTATAGACCTCACAGAGAGTCTTTTCAAGGTGTAGCAAGGAATCATTTATGCCTTGCAGATTGTACCAAGCTCCCTCTCTTCTAGCAGAGCTGGAGCTTTTCACACAGTCCTTTCCTCTTGCCTGGAGATGAACCCATCAAAACTAGAGAATTTGTACCTTTGTCTCCTGCCTCAAGATGACCCATGAAAACTGTAGACTCAGGGCTAGGCTCTGAGATCTGACAACCCTAAGCCAGGGTGGGGTACAACTAGAAATGACAGAGCCCTTTCATGGTCCCAATCAGGAGCTGCTTTGTGTTTTAAGACATACGGGAAATTTAAATCACAAGACTCAACTACACATCAAGAATTATATGTAGATGTATTGTGTGAGTTTCGAACTTCCTCCAGCCCTGAACAGAGTTTATACAAATTTCTGAGAAACCAAAATTGCCAATACAACCAACACTGTTTTTTTTAATTCCTCAGTCATTGTATCAGAAATTTTTGACATCTGTTTTCTTTGGAGAAGCCCCCTGGAAAAGGTCTCAAAATATTTATAGGAAAGTGTCAGGCATTTTAATAATCAAACATCCTAGATTGTATCTAGACTGTGTCCAGAGGAGGGCTACCAAAATGGTAGAAGGCCTGGAAGCCATGCCCTATGAGAAGCGGTGGAGGAAACTGGGTATGTTTAGCCTGCGGAAGAGAAGATTAAGTGGTGAGACAATAGCCAAGTTTAAATATTTGAAAAGATGTCATATGAAGGATGCAGCAAGCCAGTTTTCTGCTGTTCCAGAGACTAGGACATGAAGCGATGGCTGCAAACCACAGGAAAAGAGATTCTATCTAAACACCAGGAAGAACTTCCTGACAGAAGAGCGGTTCAACAGTGAAATGTTGTCTTGGGGTGTGATGGACTCTCCTTCTTCGGAGGTTTTTAAACAGAGGCTGGATGACCATCTGTTAGGAATGCTTTGATTGTGTATTCCTGCATGGCAGGGGGCTGGACTCAACCGCCTTTGTGGTCTCTTCCAGCAATATGATTCTATGATCACTTTCATACATGTGTTCTACCGTACAGATTCTTTTTACAATTTTCTGCTTTTATGAAAACAGCATGCATTACTTTGAATTACATAGGACTCTTCTGCAGATTGGATGTTCCCAAGCCTTACCTATGGAAATGGTTTCTGGATATGCCTTCTTTATAGGGAGCCCCAGTGCAAATTAAGCCCCCTGATGCAGCATTAAATGCTCTTTATATACTTTGAGCTTAAGGTTATTTTACATAGAAATAAAAATCAGTGAAATTGATTCTATTCACAAGCAAATTTAGTTGAGATATGGTTACAAGGGTGTTTCGTGGTGCCCGTGACTTTGGCCAGCATGTTCTCAAATTAGCCAGCATGTTTTCACATTCTTCAGTTAAATCTTTAATTGATTAACCAT